>OY804601.1:49690915-50262894 GCA_963680895.1 Fragum sueziense
TGACAGTCTTGATTCTCTTACAGATAGTGACAAAGCTAACATCAAAATTTATAGGATAGAATTGAACCCTATTCCATCATATCAATGTATTGCATGTGCAATTGATTCATTTCTATACTGACAGTGTAAAGTGCATTACACCGTACTGAAATATTATTTTGTCACTCCCAAATGTGCATTTCGTCGGTGTAAATGCAAAACCTCGTATGTCGATTCTTGCGATTTCCAAAGTACAATCTTGTGTGCCCAGTTTAGACAATTCTCGCAGGTTTAGGGATATTTTTACTGATCAGTATTAATGACAAATTATTTGTGAACAATATGTCAAAATTTCAAGTGAAACATTTCAGTTTGGGAAAAGTTATTAACTTTTTTCCCTCCCCTTTGAAATTTTCCAAAAACGAAATACGAGGTTTTGCATTTACAACGACGATTTGCCCAATAATGTGCCAGACTTTAACTGTGCATTGTTCAGATGTAATCTCTTAAATGTTCAAAAGATTTCAGTCCACAGAATATATCTCTCAAACACAAATCAGTCAACGCATTCTACATAACTATTGTACACTTGCGTGGTTCAGGCATGTGACGAGTACTGACTTTCTAATACTCGAATAATACTTGAGTATTTCAGATTTGGTACTTGTACTTATGAGTACTGAGTACTAAACTGGTTGCAGTACTTAAGTAGTACTCAAGTAGTACTTAAGTATTCTTGAGTATATATGAGTACTAGAATGACATGCAATATACACCGAAATTTTAACAAGGAAAAGTTACATTTTGTGTTTAACATGGTTTATTGCTCAACAGGAAATCCTGCTAAGCAAAATAAATATGTTTATGTAGTACTTAGCAATCAGGCTGATGTTGCAAATGAATGCTGATTTGTGCAGTACCAGATTTTAGTAAACAGTACAGGGATAAACCAGCAGGGGCCCAGTCGCCCATGACCCCTAGATTTTGGGCTGGGCCCCTGAATATTTAGAGAAAATGCCTATACCCTTAATGTTAAGGTAGAATATGCCTAATGGCAACTTTAGAAATTGGGGTGACAATCACTTCTGTCTGATAGTACATTATATTAGACATCTATATGTGCAGTATGACAGAAATTCGTCCAGAGGTTAACTAGAAATTCGATTTCCCTTATCCCACCCCAAATTTACAAAATTCCAATATGGCGGCCACCACTCAAAGCAAAAAAGTATCTGAATTTTGGACATAAACACATTAAATGTGTCTAGATTTTGGTTTTTATTATCAACAAGCATTCTGAAGTATTGCAAAACAATACCAAGTCCCCTACCGGCTTTATATATGTGTTAAGAAAAAGAAGCCCAAAAATTTTCAAAGTCCAGCATCCATATTTTCCACAAAAATCACTGGACCGGAACGAAACTCAAACTTGTTCTGTATCCCATCAATATGTGTTCATATATCGAAAATCAGCTCAATACCTGCAAGCGTTTAGAAAAAAAGTCTGGAAAACTGTAATTTCCCAGAAATTTTCTAAGTCCAGTATCCATATCTTACCCAAAAATTACTGGACCGGAACAAAACTAAAACTTGTTCTGTAACTCATCAATGCGGGTCCACATACCAAAAATCAGCTCAAAAGCTGCCAGCATTGAGAAAAAAAAGTCTGGAAAACTGTAATTTCCCAGTAATTTTCTAAGTCCAGCATCCGTATCTTCCCCAAAAATCACTGGACCGGAACGAAACTCAAACTTGTTCTGTAACTCATCAATGCGGGTCCACATACCAAAAATCAGCTCAATAGCTGCCAGCATTGAGAAAAAAAGTCTGGAAAACTGTAATTTCCCAGTAATTTTCTAAGTCCAGCATCCATATCTTCCCCAAAAATCACTGGACCGGAACGAAACTCAAACTTGTTCTGTAACTCATCAATGCGGGTCCACATACCAAAAATCAGCTCAATAGCTGCCAGCATTGAGAAAAAAAGTCTGGAAAACTGTAATTTCCCAGAAATTTTCTAAGTCCAGCATCCATATCTTCCCCAAAAATCACTGGAGCGGAACGAAACTCAAACTTGTTCTGTAACTCATCAATGCGGGTCTACATACCAAAAATCAGCTCAATAGCTGCCAGCATTAAGAAAAAAAGTCTGGAAAACTGTAATTTCCCAGTAATTTTCTAAGTCCAGCATCCGTATTTTCCTCAAAAATCACTGGAGCGGAACGAAACTCAAACTTGTTCTGTAACTCATCAATGCGGGTCTACATACCAAAAATCAGCTCAATAGCTACCCCCGTTTAGAAAAAAAGTCCGGAAAACTAATTCACCGGACTGACGGACAGACGGACGGACGGACAGACGGACGGACGGACGGACTGACGGACTGACTGACGGACAGAGTGCAAACCTAAAGTCCCCTTCGGCTTCGCCGGTAGGGGACTAAAAACATGTTTACCCATCGCCTGATGTGAAATGATATGACCCTTGTGCGCATATGAGAGATATTTTGTCAAATTACTGCGTGCTTATTTAAGAATAGAGCCTCTTTATTTCCTAGTTTGAAATTTATGCCTCTGAAACAAATGTTGACAGTGCCAGAAATAAGTTCACGCACTCTCTAAAACCGATATCAAAATTATTCTTACATGTGTAGGAACACGATAAAATCCACATATGTACATTTTATCCGTCAAAATTTGAAAATTTATGAAGGTAATTCTTCGCGCCCTCATACTTTCGAACGCACTGTTTCTTTCCCAAAAGAAGTGAATGCCCCAAATGAAGGGAACCGTAGCCCATATCTAATTATATGCTTATAACTAAAACCCAAACGCTGTATAAGACTTTCAGAAGTTGGCAAATGATAACATATCAGTTGTGATTTCGTATGACTTTCACCATTTTAACCCTTTACCTAGTAACCAATTGAACATCGCTATTTGTAAAAAGAAATGCAAATTCTAAAGACAAAATTGTACTTAATCTTTTTTTATAGTCTATTACAACTTCATTATACCACTTCTTCTGGATTGCATATTGAATCTAAGGACTTAAATGGAAAACGAATCATAAAAAAGGACCAAATCACGATCAAACCACGTTACAATTAACTGACAACGAGTTTGCACATTTAAATAAGGATCGCCGACAAAGAAGTGATGAAAATCGAGTGCAAATGTCTGAACAATGATGATCTCATCCACTCGTCGTTCTCAAACGATAGGCTTTTGATCACCACATCATAGATTTCATTAGAATACATGTATGTGTCTTCTACGTAAGTTTCTCGGTATATTGAGCCAACCAGTATCAAAGGAAGAAAGGAGAATTATACATACTACAATTTGTTTTCTAAATAGGGAGTTTCATTAAGTATCAAAGTTTCTAATCACATGCAATCTGGTGTTATCAATCAAAATCATATAAAATTACACGAAAAATGTCTCTGAAAAATTGATGTTAAACGGAGAATCATACCAGATAAAGATATTCGGGGTGTATTCGGGGAATTTTATTTACAAAGGGAAGTAATATTTAGCAATATTGTTGCTAACAAGAGGACCCTGAGGGCCCTAAATCGCTCACCTGAGTAATGTTTTAATAATGCCAAATAACTTTGCATATGTTACGCATTGTGGTCCCAGAGAAGAATTTGGCCATGTAATTTAGGAGGAGATGTCGTTTACAAAAATTGATGAGTTTTATGACATTTCCCATTTTCTGATGCCACAGCAACCAGAGTTTTTCATGGATTTCAATTCTTTTAGAAATTTTCATAAGGGGCCACCCAAGGAACATTTCTGCCAAATTTGGTTGATTTTAACCATGAAGTTAAGGAGGAGATGTCGTTTAAAGAAGTTGATAAGTTTTTGTGAAATTTTCCATTTTCCGATGCCACGGCAACCAGAGTTTTTCATTGATTTCAATTCTTTTAGCAATTCTTATAAGGGACTACCCAAGGAACATTTCTGCCAAGTTTGGTTGATTTTAACCCAGAGGTTAAGGAGGAGATGTCGTTTAAAGAAGTTAAGTTTTTGTGAAATTTACCATTTTCCGATGCCACGGCAACCAGAGTTTTTTATGGATTTCAATTCTTTTAGCAATATTTATAAGGGACCAACCAAGGAACACTTCTGCCAAGTTTGGTTGATTTTAACCCAGAAGTTAAGGAGGAGATGTCATTTAAAGAAATAGTTGAATTTTTGTGAAATTTCCCATTTTCCGGTGCCACGGCAACCAGAGTTTTTCATGGATTTCAATTTTTTTAGCAATTTTAATAAGGGACTACCCAAGGTACATTTCTGCCAAGTTTGGTTGATTTTGACCCAGAAGTTAAGGAAAAGATGTCGTTTAAAGAAATTGTTGAGCTTTGGTGAAATTTCCCATTTTCCGATGCCATGACAACCAGAGTTTTTCATGGATTTCAATTCTTTTAGCAATTCTTATAAGGGACCACCCAAGGAACATTTCTGCCAAGTTTGGTTGATTTTGACCCAGTAGTTTAGGAGGAGATGTCGTTTAAAGAAATTGTTGAGCTTTTGTGAAATTTCCCATTTTCAGATGCCATGGCAACCAGAGTTTTTCATGGATTTCAATTCTTTTAGCAATTTTTATAAAGGACCACCCAAGGAACATTTCTGCCAAGTTTGGTTGATTTTGACCCAGTAGTTTAGGAGGAGATGTCGTTTAAAGAAATTTTTGAGCTTTTGTGAAATTTCCCATTTTCAGATGCCATGGCAACCAGAGTTTTTCATGGATTTCAATTATTTTAGCAATTTTTATAAAGGACCACCCAAGGAACATTTCTGCCAAGTTTGGTTTAATTTGACCCAGTAGTTTAGGAGGAGATGTCGTTTAAAGAAATTTTTGAGCTTTTGTGAAATTTCCCATTTTCAGATGCCATGGCAACCAGAGTTTTTCATGGATTTCAATTATTTTAGCAATTTTTATAAAGGACCACCCAAGGAACATTTCTGCCAAGTTTGGTTGATTTTGACCCCGTAGTTTAGGAGGAGATGTCGTTTAAAGAAATTGTTGACGCCGTGACGGACAGACGGACAGACGGACAGACGGACAGACGGACACTGGACATTGATAGATCACAATACCTCACCTTAGCACTTCGTGCTCAGGTGAGCTAAAAATAGATACGGAAACTGTCGACATGTGTCGAAAATGTACGACAATAGTAAATATGCATTATAATTATTCTACCTTAAGTATTGAATTTTGCTATTCTGGGCCCCTAAGTTAAAATTGTCAGTCTTTATCCCTGCAGTATTGAATCTCTCTCTCTCTCTCTCTCTTGTAAGAAATTACATGAATAAGCTGGGAATAAACTTGAGTTCAGTTTCTGGTATTGACCAACTAAAAGGTATACAATTTTAATACAGGTTAGCATCTATGATAGACTAACAAAATATATAGCCAAACAATACATAACAAAGGATTAGTTAATCATAATTGCCTAAAGGTGTGAATTGTGTCATTGATAACCCTTTCCTAAAATGACTAAAGTTGAGGTTGGTCTTATTTGAAAGCTTATGCAGATGACAAAATGGGTAATGAGAAAGATTGGATTTGTGCACATTATAGCTTGGAAAATATTGAGACAAAAGGAGAAAATACTGATTATCAGCATTTTCTTCTTTTTCCCCAATGTTTCCCAATCGTTTTTTATAGGTATGTCAAAACCAGGTCTTGTTTTGGAAAGGGTTAACACAGGTAAAACTGTAAAATAATGACTGGTATACTGAATGTGGTCCATGCATTTGTATTCTGATTGAATCATTTGTTCTTTTTAAATCTGTTTTCTAATATAAAGTACTCAAAAAGATTCATGAGTACTGAGTACTGAAGGGTCAGTACTTGAGTAAGTATGAGTATGAGTACTCATTGTCCCCATAAGTACTGAGTACCAGTGAGTACAGGGAAAAGTGGTACTTGTACTCATAATACTTGAGTACGAGTATGAGTATCACATGCCTGGCGTGGTTAACATCACACTCACAAGAACTCGGTGTGCCAAACACTACAGCAATTTACGTGTGTTTAATATCTTTTTCGTAAATACGCTTAACAAAGACAACATGGGCCATGTAAATGAACTAGAATGAAATGTCATCGATCAAAAAGGGTCTGGAAATATACAGTGTGAACTGAGAATTCTTTGGGTAAGAAGTAATGCTGTAAATATAATGTGACATGCTTAACACATACCCAAAATTTTAACAATTTCGAAAATATTCTTTAAGTATTCTCTAAATACAGCGAACGGATAGGGTAAAGTTGGGTATCCGTGAAAACCTTAGACAATAGCGGGTACTTTAGGATAGGTGGTTTGTCTGAGAAACTACATAGATTGAATACATACCTTTCTAAAGTTTTGAGTTTTCACGCCGAAGCGGTCATTTCGTCGCCATTTTTTCGTGTTCAATACCATTGTTAATCACGTGATTCTCCCCATTGCCCTTTTTTCGCCAAATTCCAGACTACCCCCCCCCCCCCCCCCCCCCCCTTCTGGATCCGCGCATGGTACTCATTGGAATTGTCTTGATGAGACAATTCCAATGAATACCCATGATGAGCAATAACTCAAATAATGCATCTAGAAAGGCGAGTACCCCTTTTGTTCTAAAATATTGCTACCTAGAAAAGGACTGAAGGGACAGTTAAGCTACCCGTGAAAAAGCTTCACATTTTATATTCTCTGTTGAGCATTATTTGACTTACATCTTTCACTCCTTTTCTGAACCATTCATCTTTCCCCGAGTACAGTTTTTGTTTCTCTGGCTGTGGTCGCTGATGTTTTAATGTGGGTCTGTTCTCACCGATGTACCAGGGTGCCTGCATAATATACTGGGGAATGTGCGGATTGATGTCCCTGGAAAATAGCAATGTTTAAGAGTAAAATATAATAGGGGGTAAATGATTTTTAAAGCACTATGTATATTTCATTGATACAGTTGAGAACATCATGAAATTGACATTCTGAGTGGAGTGGCAATGTTTTGAGAGCAAATGAATGGATGAATGGAATTTTGTGTATCTAAAATATCGATAACACGCCCATGATAACAGTTCAACCAATCAAACGTGATCTTTAAATAGTAACAGCCCGATATTGGAAATTTACCAATATTATAGGTATGACGGTTTATCGATAAAACACCCACGATAATATTTCGGCCAATGAAATGCCTTCTTTTTATAACAACCAATTAAACCAGTGAACGTTTATTGAGTGTGAATGTTTTATGAGCGTTTTGAATGTTTTTGTGATCGGAATGAATGAACGCTGGAGTGGAATGATTTTGATAGGAATGGAATGGTATAAATGTCAATTTCATGTTCTCAACTGTAATCAAGTCCTATGTTGTGGGTACTCAATAGTGCTGAAATAAGCACAAAATTTATACTCAAGTAATCAACTTTATTGGGCTTGGAATTTAAATAAATATTTAGAAAAATGCTTTGAAAAACAAGCAATTTCTTCATTTCAAACCAGAACTACAACTATTCTTAAACTTTCATCCACTTGAAATTGTTGTCTGCAATATCTTTGAATTTGAAAAAGTTCAAAATTTTGTACGGTAATAGTTGATTGGGATATAACTCATTTTACAACTGCTATGGTCATATGGCTGGCACACCTAACCCATTGATTCCTGTCATTTCTAACACCAGTACAACCACAACAACCTAACCAAGCCTCCAGCTCCTTGCAAATCAGGGTGTCCACCGACTTTCAAATCTGGGGGTACAAACCATACTTTTACAGCATGCTTGTACCCCCTCTATAAGAGACATAGAAGGCTGCTTGCAAAAACTGGGGGTACAAAATTTATTTAGGGGGTAAAAAAACCCCATTTGGGGGTTTTTGGACACCCTGTTGCAAACATTGGTTCATGAAATCAAACCATTGGTGGGAGACAGTTTTGTCTGAAAGTATATTTGCGGAAACAGGGGATAGAGCCTAGGACCTCACGAATGAGAGTCTAATGTGACAGTGTTACATATGTGACCTGTCGCGCTAAAAGGGACTTTATCGGGTGTGTGAAAAATATCGACCCTAGTCAGTCTGTGCAGTCCGCGCAGCCAGACTAGGGCCGACACTTTTCACTTGTAAGTATTTTTTTTATATCTGGAATGTTTTCCCTATCTTACTTCACGTTCAGTTTTCGAATGCAGTATCTGGTTGACATATGCTGAGTCTGAAAAGTTTGTCAAAGTTTGGATTTTTGGTATTCGGATAAGGTCCCTTTTAACGTGACCGGACACATATATGTGTAAAGTAAAGGGTTAACACACTTACTTCCCCTCCTCATCCTGCATGGCTGGCACAGTTCCTGCTTTTCTCGCTTCTTCCAACTCTTTCATCTTTTTATAATCTTCCCGCGATTGTTTCTGGGGTTCGTCCCCATCTCCATCCGTCTTCGCCATCTTGGCCACCATTGACGGTGGCAGGCCAGTGGAAAACGACATCTTTCTAGTTTGACGGTTGTCTGGTCTTGCCTAATATATTACTGTTTAACGACTGGACAATGCTGATGCTTTTCTTGTGGTCTGGACTTCACATGTTGTGGATGCAACCTAAAATAATAATCATTCCACCTTACTATTGTTGATTTTATGTGGACCAAGATCATTGAAAAAGTTTACACTGTAAGGGCGGATCTAGAGGGGGATAAAGGCCCAGACCCACCACCCCCACCCCTGGCATTGGTCGAAAATCCAATTTTGACATTATAATATTAGTATAACATTACATATTGAACACATTTAAAGCTATCATTTGGGTTTGGACCCCCTCTGGGAAAATCCTGAAGGGTTTGGACCCCCCTGGAAAAAATCCTGGATCCGCCCTTGCATTGATATATCATAATGAAGCGAAATGAAAGCTTATTTGCTTTTATTGAATTTCTTGCTCATTCCAATGTAAATGAAAAGAGCATGTGCGCATGAAAAATTTGAAGACAGATCACTTTGATGGGAAATTCTTTTGAGATGTGTGACGGAATCAATGTTTAACCCATAATATCATCATGGCCAAAAAACTTTGGCTGCTTCAGTGATTCAGATTGACGTCGGCCTTCCACAAATTGCTCATAAAAAATGTCAAATGGCCAAGGAAACAGGACAATTTTTTTTTAGGTCAGTGTTTATTTTTGATTTTGGGGGAAGGTGGTCAGGGCCCATAGGTGGGGGAAAATTTACGTTTGAACGCCACAAAGGGGAAATTTCAATACATACTTAAATTCTCAAGTACAGTGTTACAAATGCATTTAATTTGCTTGTATATCATAATGGGACATTCAAACAACCATAAGAACTGTTAGAGATGCCTAGAATTTAAATGTGATTTGGATTTTTCTTTGCAACTAAAATTCTAGTTCTAGGAGGGGAAATTTTATCTGAAATGGGGGAAAAAAGTATATTCCCCAGAGAGGGGAAAGGGGCCCAATAACGACCGTTTTTTTTAGGAAAAAAAATCACTGTAGGTGCCGATCAAAATTTAATTCAAGGGACAAAATGGCCGTTAACTTTTTCAAGAAATATGTTTGTGTTTATGTTACGTTTATGTTTGAAAAAAGCCAAATAAAAATTTCTTTTTCTTTGCTGTTAATGTGATTTATTTGCTCTTTGATGCTCTCCTGTGTTCTCCAGATCTTGCCGATTTTGAGAAATTTTATCATTGTTGACTCATGTGATAGCGCATACCAACCAATTAAAATCGAGTATGCTTTCATTACATCATCATTTTTTTCCCACACCTGCTGACACAGGCGATTTATAAAAACAAACTATAGTAAACATATCCATATTTGGATGACCTGCAGCCCCTAGAAAAAAGAATAACAATAAACTTGAATGTGATACAAATGATTCTGGATATTGATTCATGTGATGCATTTACATTACATTAGCTGATCTAGTTTTGCCGTTTGGGATTTACGAAATGCAGGCATCCTGAATCAGGGTTCAACATTAACTTTTTTGACTACAAGACCGCCGGGCTTGCTGCTGCCAGATGCTACGAGCCCGGACCAGATGTGCACTAGCCCTGACCAAAAGTTTCCATTTCGGGAATCTATATAGTGGTGTTAAAAACGATATGTCGACTTATGGCTGTATCGCGATATTTTACCTTACGATAGTGATAGGTCGATAGAACTTTTAAAAGTTGATAAATACCACGATAGTTCTTTCAACTATCGATTGTTTACGATAGTTTCCTTCAAAACAAAGTATTACGATTACCAATTGACCTAATCCGAGTCTTCTCTGACGTAAATACGCTCTTTGATATTATGATTTTTCGCTATTTACTGTAAATAGCGAAAAATCATAATATCAAAGAGCGTATTTACGTCAGAGAAGACTCGGATTACAATTGACCTTGCGCAGCTAAACCTCTATTAGCATAAATTATACACGTCACAAGTTGGATAAAAATATCTTCGGGTGTATCCGTTTATGACGGACGAATTAAGTTTTTATTAAAAAGTTTAATTACGCTTACGTCATTGCAGATTGATTTCATGTTTTGACGTTAGGCGAGTTTCTTCGAAGCTGAAGGTCGTGGGTTCGAGACACACGTGGAATCTTTTTTTTTCCCTTTTTTTCTATTTTGAATTATAGTTGCACTTTATTTTTACCTAGATATATATATTCTTTTATTAAAACGTATTTAATGTCATTTTAAACTCAGTGTTCTCCCCAGCTAAATAAGCTGTATCGGCCCCACTACAGCTTCATGTAAATCAGTGTAATGCCCCTACAGCTTCAAAACTACCCCACAGCTTAATTTCTTAAAAATGGTCACCAAATAGAGGAATTTTGAGGTATTTCATGCCAAACACTGTTTAATAATACATTTTTGTCATTGTAAATGTAATAATTATGAGTAAAAATATTATGGGAAAAGAAGAAATTGCTCAAGATGAGCAATTTCTTCTTTTTCCATAATATTTTCACTCACAATTATATGCTTTCACAGTTTACCAATTCTCATATAATTTGCCACTACAGCTTCCAAATATTCTGCGGAGAGCCCTGAAACTATTTCATCGCAATAATGTGGCTTTTTAGTTTTGTTGTTTTTTTCCCTCAAATTTAAGTATTTTATTCTCATTTCATATTAACAAAAATCAATTTTAAAACAATAGCGTTCAATCCCTGTCATCTTCGGAGTCTGTGTCATCTCTCGGATCTTCTGGAAAGCTGTCGATATGCTGGTCCATGTAATATTGTCTCTTCTTTACATTTTCTATGTGCGCATGAGTTCGTTAATTTATTAGCAATAATGGCCAAATACGCGGACCTCTTACATAAACAAATGTAATATTGCACAAGACCAACGAAATATCACGATAAAGAAAGAAAAAAAAAAAAAGAAAAAGAGGCTAACGAGGGATTTGAACTCGAATCGCCAGATTCAAAGGCAACGACCTTTTCCTAATCATGCATTGTTGCATTTCAGAGAGAGAGTGCTAAAATTAATGGTTTTATATGATTGTTTCTTTCCGGAAACAACCGAATAATATCGTAAATGAACGAATGTGAACGAAGAATTATTTATTCAACGTTAATTTATGCTTTGCATAAGGTCAGTGCCTGGTCATTTGGTAATCTTAATAAAACCAAAATCAACAACAACAGAGTCCAGTAAACACTTGATTGTATCGCGCCTATGGCGCGATACATATTGTGGTATACATATTCTGATTTTAGAAATTACGTCATGAGGGATAATTATTTGTACTTGAAAGTCGTATATATAACCTACACAATAAACTGTTTACACGGTATAATTTTTCAAGCAGTACTATAAGTATACATTGAAGTTCGTTTAATCTCAGACCACGCTGAAAATTCGTGTAAACGAAATTCTAGTATAGTTTTATACTTTGCATAGCAATGGAAAGTCCCTACTTCCGGTTTGCCCATGGTGGACATGTATTTTTCCTATCCGTTTAAATGCAACGCATTTATGCATACCATTTCGGGTTGGACTAAAACACGCAATGGACCTGTTTTTGGCGCAAAGGACGCAAAGGACATGAAGGTGACAATATCTACCAATAGATGTCGCCACCTGTCGATTACCATCTATCTTGGTTGGGCATTCTGGGTTAACTACTTTCAAGATGTCTGCGCCCGTAAAATGCATACACATGGTACTTCCTGTCACGCAGCACATTTGCTTCACATGCTTGCATAAAGTAAAACGAATAATCTGATTTGAATTAATTATTCTATTCGATAAAATTGAGACGAAAATCAAACTTTAATTTGTTGCATATATAGCTTTTATTGCAATTTTCTGCTTGCTACTTTTTAGCGACAGGATTCAGAGTTATGCGCACTGCGTAGTGATTTTTATCCAAAAATGGATAAAGTGATGCGTCAAATTAGTCAGTCCGAAAATAAACAAAAAATAGACTGGAAATATTGTAGACTGGCTGCTTAGTCAATGATGAAGGTGACGCAAATGAGATTTATATCAGTCCAAACTCCTTAATCATGATTTTTTTTATCGCATTAGATTGTTATATTCGTGTATTTTACGATTAAATCTAGTCAGTAATCTTTGTTTTGGGACATAAAGTGTCTGATTTTTGTGTTGAATCCGATTTAATAGGCTACTCACGGACGAAAAGGAGCTGGCTGCGGCGCAAAGGAGATTCATATAAGCCCAAACTCCTTTATCGTGCACTTCAAAAAGCGTTTCAAAGATCAAGATTAAATTACTTTTGTCCTAGAGGGATACTCTAAATGAAGTTAATTGATCAATTACTCGGGCAGTAATTTTCCTCGTGGAAGGGTCTATTTTGAAACGAGTCAAATCGGGTCAGAAAAATGATCAATGAATGCATTTTGCACACAGAAAAAATAAAAAATGTATTTTGTTTTTGTATGAAATTGGTTTAATTTTCAGAAAATAACTGAATTTGAAGCGTATTCGATCGTTTTCAGCACAATCATATGTAGGTTTCGGAATTATCCTCTCTGATTAACCCATATATGCCGATAGTCCTGTTTTCAGGACAGTACCATATGCCCACAAATTTTCCCACTAATTAGTGATAAGTGTTTATTTTTGTAGTATAAATCATCAGATAAGCCCGGATTAGACCCATTAGAACGTTGGAAATGATACCTTCCCCACATTTCTGTATTTGCTGCAACAAAATATACCAGTTTTCGGCAAAAGTGATTCTTGGAATGGCTACAATTTAAAGGTTTGTGTATATTTTTTCTATCTATCAATATTTCAATAGAACATCATGAATATAATATGTTGCTAAGTGAATGCTTTCTTAGATATGCTTAGAAAAATTATTCCTTTGTATTTTTCCATGGCAATTTCGGCATTTTAGAAGTGTCCTGAAAACAGGACTGTAGGTGTAAATAGTTGCGGGAGGCAATTTTTGTCCATGCTATACATTATATATAATTCCGTATCTTTTTGCAGAAGATCTAATATGGACGAAGTTCTAACAATGGAAGAGGATGGAGAAGCTTTGCAAAGGGCTGAAATCCATATAGAACGACTACCTGTATGTGATTTGACAGATGAGGACAGTGGGGATGAGGACGGAGATGTTGATATGAACAACATTCACGGTCAACACCAACCACAACCAGTCTCTGAGACAGAAATCCATGAAGAAGGGAGTACAGTAGTTGATGATGATTGTATTCAAACAAGAGCACTGGGACTTATGAACAAACTTCTCTGGAGCGCAATGACAGTTCACAGTAGACACATATTGTTGAAGTACCAAGTGCTGGCATGCACTGCTGTTGGTTGACCAAAAGGACACCCTTCTACTTACCACAAACATGTTCCAGAATATTTTCAATGCAACTACAACGGCCATTATGTAGCACTGTCTTAATGCATTTTGCAAAATGTCTTGCAAACCATTTTCACTAACTGTTCTGTTTGACTTCATTGAAAATGTTTTAACAATATCAAATTGTTTGAAAACTTTGCATTTGTGTAGTCTATACAAATAGATTAAAAATGGATAATATCGTTTTTCTTCAAAATCATAGTAACCACCTTGTTTACGATCTGCACTGATGAGGCTTTCGAAGAAAAGTGATAATATAAAATAATGATTTTAGCAAAGACAGTGTGAAAATATCAGATATGCTCTGAGGAAAGGGTGCTTAATGCATTTGATCCAGTGGTGCATGAAGCCCCCTTTTCACAAAGCATATTTTCATGTGTGTCTATGACATTTTTGGAACGGAAAAGTGGTTTAAAACTCTGTGGTATCATTCTATTAATGAAGGTTCATTTTGAAATTTTGATTACCCTAATGCCTCGAGTCCTGTTTTCAGGACACATACAAAATGTACGATTTTAGCCAAATAAAGTACTGTACAACGTAAAAAAAGTTCAATTCTATTTAGTATTTGTATTCCTTTCACGAATAAATTAATTATATAGAAATAAAAAATTCAGGCATATATGGGTTAATTTGCCCGATCACCTACTCAAGACATCAGGTCACTGGTGATAATAAGTTCCACCCATTTATGCAAATTTCTCATGATCTCTTCCTTACCCATGCGCATCGTCAGCGGATATTGCAAAAATGTAAACAAACCAAACAGGAAACCTCTAAATAAGCGAAAAGGGTCAAGTTAAAAAATCTCAAATGAATGTATCCTCCGTTTCAATTACAGCGAAAGTGAATTTTAGATTTGAAGTAAGGACGACCAGTCGGGCTAGCATCTTGCGGGTCTTACTAGCCCAGATGAAGGAACAGGCAGTGAATGTCTGTCGGACGTGCCTTAGTGTTGAACCCTGTGAATTATGATCGCTAAAATGTCATGGTATCGAAGACGAGAAAAGTTGAATCTGGTCAACAAACTTTGTTTGCTGTATGTGTTTCTCGGCCAGAAAATGAAGAAAACACCATTTGGGTTTCAAATGTTTGTTATATTCCAAATGGTTGTAGATCTCTCTATCATTATAATATTCTTTTCGTAATTTTGTGGCCGAAGTTTATTTGCAAGTTTAGGACAAAATGGCAAAGTTGCAAAATTCTACTTTTAGGATAGCTGTCATGAAAAACTCTTGTCCAATCTCAGTGATTTTTTTTCTTAAAAAAACGGTCGTTATTGGGCCCCTTTCCCCTCTCTGAGAAATATACTTTTTTCCCCCATTTCAGAGAAATTTTCCCCTCCTGGAACTAGATTTTTTTCTTGCAAGGAAAAATCCAAATCATAGTTAGATTCTAGGCATCTCTAACAGTTCTAATGGTTGTTCGAATGACCCATTATGATATACAAGCAAGTTAAATGCATTTATAACACTGTTTTTGAGAGTATAAGCATGTATTGAAACTTCCCCTTTTTGGGCGTTCTCACACAAATTTTCCCCAACCTATGGGCCCTGACCACCTTCCCCCCAAATTAAAAATAAACACTGAATCTGAATCACTGTTGCTTGTCACTGAAACATGTCCCCTCAATTCAACTTTTTGCTCTTTCCTTTCAATTTCATTGTCCAAATAGGAAATCTTTCCAACCTGTTTCAATCAATACCAATGAAAATAAATAAATAATAATAATAAAAAAAAAACCAACAGAAAAACAAAACTTGTCAGTGAGTGTAACCAATTCGTTGTTACCAACACATTCAAAATGATACACACACTTGGTACTTTCTGTAGAGATAACATTCGGGAAACTATAAATCCTTATGCTTAGCTAGATTCTAAAACGTCTATGAAACGACATTTTGTGGGTACGAAACAGTAGTGTGGCGAATTGCAAATTGCTATTTGTTTCAATATTGAGGATAAAATATAAGATGTCTGACAACAGAATAAATCAGAAATTGTGATTTACGGCTAAATTATCCAAAGAAATTATTGATACTTTATTCAGAAGAAAATACCCTTTTGTTTACTTTTTTCTAATACCGGAAGTAGCTAAGAAAAAAAAAAAAAAAATGGACAGGTTCGATTGATGTCTTTTTGAAAATTATTCGAACAATACAAGTTGTCTACTAGAACTACGTCTAGAAGTCTACGTTCTTCTTCTTTTTTCCTGTTATGCCAAGTTATGTTAACTATAAGTGTCTACAGAGTGTATTATATGGTTATAAGCATGTATGCTATTTTGTCTAGAGTTTGTCTTTGCAGTAACCTAATGGATTTTCATAGAATTTGATAGTGAATGAGAAATTATGTTCCTGGCTTTGACCTTGGAAGTTTGGAAGGAGGGAAAGTTTGAATCCTTTCCGCTTTCCCACTTCAGAGGTCATATATTATGCTTTAGTAATGCAGGCATACTAATTTGCCTACATAGTAGGGTATCTAACGTTGGGTTTTTAAATATTCTTTCCGAATATTTTTTAAAACCATACCTTTTAATGCTAAGAGTAATTGAAGGTGACAGTGTTTGCCCCTGGCAACATGGCCGAAATGGCACGGAATATTTTTCGGCCAGGATTCATGGGGCCCGTATTGTCAACAATCTTACGGTTTTTAACTCAATGACGAATCCAGAGCAAGAGATCAACCTACATAGTTGTATTTCGGAAAAGAATGATTCGCTTCTTTTTAACGAAGTGCTAATAACCTTCGCTCCCATCCCCTTTAAGTTCCATTATTTTTCGTCTGATCACAATTTCACGAAGACTCTGAAACAGAACGCCACAACAACATTAATATGAGCCGAGATCTGGAAATTTAGGGTTCAGTAGCCTATAGCATTTCGGACAGTCATGTTTCATGACCAGTCTCTGCCTAAGATCAGTCATCTTCGCTAGCCAAGGTTGAACCCACCTACGTTTGTATTCACCCTTGGCGGATTTAGTCCGATTTTCTTGATATCGCGAAGCGCCGCCTAGCGGTTGTTCTGCTGGTTGTTTACGTCAATTATTGATGACGTCATAAACGCGCGTTGTCTTTCGCGTCATACGTCATGCGGATTGTGTAAAGGTTAGCTGCTTTTTTGGCCGAATTGTCGAAAGTATAATAATTCGTCGATGAAAGTTAGGGAATTCCTGTCTATTGCAGTGAAATTCTTAGGAAAAATCGCCCATCTTCGCGTTTTTGAGTTGCAAATGCCATGCTTTTTCCCGCCCGTTGTCATGATTTTGTTACTCATAACAAATGTATCAATCGACAATCTGATTGGTTCCAGCGAGACCTCGCTGGAACCAATGAAAACGCTTTCCAGAAGACCAAGAAAATCGGACTAAATCCGCCAAGGGTGAATACAGAAACGACATTACGTCGTAGATGTCACCCTTGGCTTGCGAAGATGAAGATCAGCCTGACTGTGATCCTCGATGATGTCTCACAGTTGCTACAGTTTACGAATGATCATTGGGGACCAATATGGTTCATGATCAGAGTGCGTGTATACACAGGCTGATCTTGAACCATGATGATCTCAAAAGCCTCAAGGGACCCCTTTTTCCAGATGTTGGATTTATTAACTTATTACCTAATTACGAATAGCACTGATAAGCTCCAACCATAACGGGCTAGTTGATGCAGGGGCAAGTTGATGCATTGGGAATAAAAATGTAAATACGTCATATCGTCGGTGCTATGACAAAATGGCGTAATAGAAATTTTGCTCGAAAACCATTTTTTTCAGGAGAGCCAAAAACGTTTTTGACGTTTTAAAAAATGTTAAAAAATATGCCGGCAAAATGGCGTAACTCACTATTACTCTCATGTAAATTTGTCTACGTATAACGCATTTTTGTCAGCTAAATCGAGTTACGCAATTTTGTCACATGATAATTGAAAGGGTTCTAATAGGTGTAGAAAAACGCCGTTTTGACAGGATATGCGCTCCTACATACTTAGTAGAAAGCATTTATAAAAAAAAATTGACAAAATGGCGTAACTAATTTGTTATGCCATTTTGTCATAGCACCGACGATATATTGCATCAGCAATGACATGTTAGAAAGTCCTTGAAAGCCCCCATCTTCTCCGGGTGTTTGGGGAAATTTGGGTAAGAAATGTGGATTTGGCGTGGAAAAGTTGTTTTTCACACACGAAAGTAAATTTTATGGTTTTTCGCAGATTTTCGTTTCGTGCAAATGCGGCTTTGATAATACACAATTCAATATTTCGCACAGGAAGTTCAATGTGTGAGCTTCCGTGTGACAACTTCTTTTGATAGGAAATACTCTGCGCAAGTTGTCTACATTGCTTCATGTCACGTGGGGGGTGGTCGGGGCAAGTTGATGCAATGAGCCTGGGGCAAGTTGATGCACTCAATCTGCTAAAGAAATGTACCACAATTCAATGATTTCTATATTAGTTTACATGCAGGAAGGATAGAACTTTTATAATATACAACGACAATGGAAATTGGCCATTTAGATCATAAGTTATAGAAGAAAGTCTGAAAAATGCATCAACTAGCCCCGGTCTCCCCTTCTCAATACAGCCTAAACACAGACACTGTCCTTGTTTAGCTTAAGGATCTGTATGATATTCCATGTGGCGCAGGCTTAAATTGTTTGATTTGCCCAAACCTAGTTGCAATCATGTAACGGAAATTTTGATCTGGGTTGCGGGTACAATCTCTTCCTATTTGTTGCAATGGAGCAGGCTCTTGAGTGATTCACTCCACAAGTTTAGCATAGGCTAGTCAAACTTCAAAATAAAGCTATTGAATGTTATAAGAATGATACTTGACAACAGGTTAATCATTTTTCTGTCAATTCAGCGTAGTTTTAGGCCAAGAAAACGACAAATTTACTGTTATTTCTAGCGCACATACTTTCAAAGTAAATGAAGAAAATATGCATCAACGTGCCCCATGGGTTGCATCAACTTGCCCCACGCATGGGGCAAGTTGATGCACTCGACCTTCCAAAGAAATATACTTGAAAAAGGAAGAAATATACCACAAAACAATTATTTCTATATCAGTTTACATGCAGGAAGGATTGAACTTTTATAATATACAAAGACAATGGAAATTGGCCATTCAGATCATAAGTTATAGAAGAAAGTCTGAAAAATGCATCAACTAGCCCCGGTCTCCCCTTCACCATTTCTGGTAATTAGACAGCACAAACATGTACCTGTTTCTTATACAAAATTGAATGGAAATGAAACTCAGAAAACATAAATTTCAAACACATCATTTGCAAAATCTCAATACATCACAGGAGTTGGACCATGTATTAAACCTCAATCAGTCAATCAAGATGTATCAGTAGTAAACATTTCAAATGACAAATTCATGCCAAATCAAAGAACAGCTAGAAGAAATAACAGCAAAGCTTTCCAGACACCATCATGTAGGACATCCATCAGGCCCGAGTCTTTCTATCCACATACGATCAGGGACTGGAATACCTTACCCAGCAGCACCGTGTCTGCTCCGAGTCTTGAGCCATTCAATTTTCACCTTGTGTAAACAATATCTTATAGGCAGAACACAAAAAGTAGTCTTAGAAGGTGGATACTCATCAGAAGTACCAGCCACGTCTGAAGTGCCTCAGGGATCCGTACTTGGTCCTCTTTTGTTTCTTTTGTATATAAATGACCTTCCTAATACCATCACGTCCCAAGTTCGTTTGTTTGCAGATGACACTGCCGTTTACTTAGCTATAAACAAGCAAGACTGTTTGACCCTACAAGAAGACCTAAACAAGTTAATGAAGTGGGAGAAAAAGTGGGAAATGGAGTTTAACCCCAGCAAATGCATTGTCCTAAATATTACTAAAAGGAAGAAAAAGATTTCCTTTGATTATAGATTACATGGACAAATACTAGAGACTGTGGACAATGCCAAATGCCTAGGAGTAACAATATCTGGAGATCTTTCCTGGAATAAACACATTGACAATATAACTTCAAATGCTAGTAAAACTTTAGGTTTTCTCCGCAGAAACATCCAGACCAAAAATAAGCAGATCAGAGAAACGGCTTATAAAACTTTAGTGAGACCACAGGAAGAATACGCATCAACAGTTTGGAGTCCCTACACAAAAACCTATATCAATAAAGTGGAAAAAGTACAACGAAGAGCAGCAAGATGGGTTCAAAATATTTTTTCTTATTACGACAGTGTTACCTGCATGCAGAAGGAGCTTGGCTGGCAAACTCTACAATACAGACGAGACATTTCCAGAATCACCATGTTTTATAAAATCTATAATAATTTTGTTGCAGTGCCCATGCCAGCTTATCTCGAAAGACCAGCGAGGACCACCCGACATATGCACACAGCATCTTCAGACAGATCCACACAAATGCAGCCTACTTTAAATATTCTTTTTTCCCCTACACAGTGATACTATGGAACAGCCTACAAGAAACAATTGTACAGCAACCTGATATTGCAGCGTTCAAAAAGAGTCTTGATTCTTTTCAGATAGTGAGCCGTCCCTGAATGTCCAAAAATGTTTTATCAGCTCTTTTAATCTAACACTCACAATACTTTTAAAATTTGGCACTCTAACCAATGACTAACAGTTTTTATTCCAGCACAGACGCGCACCTGCCAGTAATACCCGAAAGGGGAGTTAGGCAGTATATATAGATAGATAGATAACATATTGACAGCTTTTAGGGGGCGTCCGTGGCCGAGTGGTTAGAGTCGCTGACTCAGGATCACCTGCCCCTCACCTCTGTTGGTTCGAATCCCGCCAGGGACGTATGAACTTTCATGTGAGGAAGCTATCCAGCTGGCTTGCGGAACGTCGGTGGTTCTACCCAGGTGCTCACTTGGGGTCTTCCTCCACCATTCAAAGCTGGAAACAGGTCAAAAGAAGGAAGTTCCTTCCTGGGCACGCCCAGTCTACTACTCGGTCATATGGGCAACCGGCAACCGAGGATAAATAACCTAAAACAATATTGACAGCTTTTGCACGGTACGGAAACTACAGAGACAGAGCCATTGGCTCTGCCGCTTAAATCCTCTGGGGGGCTTCCGGCCACGTGTGGCTCTGTCTCTGGGGTCGCGATTTTTTGACAAAAACAGGTGAGTGTTCAACTTTGTTGTTCATTTATTTTCTTCTGGTGCTTAAAATCGAAAAACCGGGAATGTCATGCTCCCCTAAGACCATTTATCTGCCTGTTCTAAATATGTGGGCTTCAAAGTCGACAGGGTTTTCACAGGATCATTGTCGTCGTGGGTCGACCCTATGTGATTTTTTCTTGTTTACATCATGTATTCATGTACATTTCAACGGTAAATAGCCAATTGCTGCAGCCAAAACATGTGATATACTAATCGAGGGATAATCTCGATCAGACATTGCTTTCCCATGTAAAAGAACCTTAGAAATGATTGGCAAACGTAAAGTTTGAGCAATTTCTATCAGTGGCTCTGTCTCTGGCGGCTGGCTCTGTCTCTGGCGGCTGGCTCCGCTTTGAACTGTCGGTTAATTTTAGTTTGTAACCCGTTGTGCAATATATGATGACTTATATAGGCCAAGGGTTTATCTTTTATGGAGATTTCTCTTATCATTACACACGCACTCAAACAAAACCATGTGACGCATTCGCTTTATGTACTGTCAGCCTAGTTACCACGTCCTCATTTTGAGCAATATTTAGTGTTTAATTTGTACCATCCAACAAAGTAAAGGCTGAAAAATTTGCTAGTCGTTTCGGTTTATGCTTCGCAAATATTCTTTGACGTTTTCTTAAACATGGTAGGCTATACATTAGATTGATTGAGGAGTTTGTGTCAACATTGGAATAATGATTCACAAAGTGCAAACTTGTAACAAGTTTCAAGTGCAAATTTTTAAATAGAACAGGCATATCAGCCTATCGTTTAGTGCGTTGGAGTAGTTGAGAGATTCTGTGCGAACTAGCACGCCAGATGATGAACGAATCGATGATGATGATGATGGTGGTGGTGGTGGTGTGGCCAGCTGCAGATTAGAAATGTTTTAGGAAATAACCGCGTTTATATAATTGATATGCACTTTCTCATGAAAGCTTGGCATTAAGTATGCAAAAGAAGCAAGTGAAACTATATATCGGATCCGGGATTTCTATGATGGGGTTCGAACATACAAAATGTGTATTCGTTTTCCTCTATTACGCGGGTTTTTACTAAATGCTTTATCATCCCAAACCCATGCCCTCCGTTTACATCTTATTTAGGACTGCTCCAATTCAAAATGATGTCCAGACATGCAAGGATACAGATGTGCGCCCCCCCCCCCCCCATGAGAGAGAAATGTATGTATCTGCGCATAGCTCCGAAGTATCAAATATGTAATAGTTATCATTGAAATCTGTCGGAAAAAAATATGAAAATGCTGGTTATGAGCCATTTTCTTTTCTTTTCTCGCAATGCACCAGAAAAATGTCTTGCTTGGGAAGGATTGAATGGAAAGATGTCGGATATATTGGTGCAAAAAAAAAAAAAAAAAAAAAAAAAAAAAAAAAAAAACCAGGGGCCAGTTTCATTTTTAAGACGTATTTTTGTCTTACCGATGACTTACGAAAAGTTTAGGACAAGAAACGCGTATCGCCAATTTATCAAGACCTGGGGCCCGTATTATCAACGCTCGTACGCTTAATTTTTGCGTAGTTACTTGTAACAACAAACCTGATTGGTCCAATCTGATTTCTCGTGCACTCAGGTGTTTTGTTACACATTTTATACAAAAACCTGGTCGTAAGATCGTTGAAAATACGAGCCCCTCGGCCTGGATTATGCGATTGTTGTTTTAACCGATATTTAAGACATCGTTAAGTCAAAATTACTTCTTAAATGTTTTGATGAAACAGGCCCCTGACTTTTCGGAAGCGTTCACACCGAAAAATCGTCTGCTTCAAGTCTGTTTTGTGTATTTTCTCAGCTAATACTCGACGGATTTTGACGAGATAAAGTGCATCGCACGCGCGTCATTGAGAGGGACATTCCCCGGTTCTAACTCACTCCGCATCAAATCCCATGGCTTCTCCAAACATTCAAAATGAATGTTTTTGGTTGCATTTTAATGAAACTATGGAATTCTATGCATAAAGAGGTTCAGGAATGAACCTCTCAAAGGCGCGTATGGTGCAATTTCTCGTCAAAATACGTAGAGTTTAAACTGAGATATAGAACAAAATATACGTGAAACAGACAATTTTTCGGTGTGGACCCTTCCCCAAATCACGTGGATTACCCATCGTTAAATTGTTTCTTTGTCAACACCCAGTTTGTCGTCTTAAGTACAGTACTACATAGAATCACGAGCCGTGACGAAAGGTTAGTGTATATTCCAATACATGTAAATTGGAAGAGAAGCATGTTTCCCACTGAATAAAAGCGAATAATGGCATATTTTTGCGCGGTGGCCTTGAGAGTTCAGTAGCTGTCTCCAGATAGTACGATGTCTTTATCACAGGATGTTCGGTTCCGAGTCACATATTTACATAAATCGAAATCCCTCTTCCCCCGTCAATTTAGACTCGCTGATCTTTGATCATTCAAAGGACATTGTTTAATTGTAGCTTTGAAATTGAACAACGGTGAATGTTCGAGGTTTTGCAAAGGGTTTAATCGGTGACTGAACCATTCGCCATACACAATATGATCTATTTAGTGTGTGAGTAAAGTACTTCGACACGAATTTTGTGATAGGTTATTTTTTTTCACCAAGCACGCAGAGACAGAGCCAGCCGCCAGAGACAGAGCCAGCCGCCAGAGACAGAGCCACCGATAGAAATTGCTCAAACTTTACGTTTGCCAATCATTTCTAAAGTTTTGTTACATGGGAAGCAATGTCTGATCGAGATTATCCCTCGATTAGTATATCACATGTTTTGGCTGCAACAATTGGCTATTTACCGTTGAAATGTACATGAATACATGATGTAAACAAGAAAAAATCACATAGGGTCGACCCACGACGACAATGATCCTGTGAAAACCCTGCCGACTTTGAAGCCCACATTAGAACAGGCAGATAAATGGTCTTAGGGGAGCATGACATTCCCGGTTTTTCGATTTTAAGCACCAGAAGAAAATAAATGAACAACAAAGTTGAACACTCACCTGTTTTTGTCAAAAAATCGCGACCCCAGAGACAGAGCCACACGTGGCCGGAAGCCCCCCCCCAGAGGATTTAAGCGGCAGAGCCAATGGCTCTGTCTCTGTAGTTTCCGTACCGTGTTTTGGCCTAACTGTATATAAGTAAGCACAAGTGACTCTTAGACTATTAAAACCTTTGTAATCTATACATTTATAAGTAAAGCGCATAGCCAACACAATGGCGGATCCAGGATTTTTTCCAGTGGGGCCAAAGCCCAAATGATGGCATTTAATAAAAAGTTATATAGTCAAAATTCAATCTTCGGCTAATTCCAGGGGGGGGGGCATGATCCCATGACCCCACCCCTAGATCCGCCCTTGCAACACGCAGCGGAAAAGTCAATTTGATGACGGTGGCCGTTATTTGGTAGAGCTTGTAGGGCCCAGTAGGGGAGACCGGGGCAAAGTGTTACACTGGGCAAAGTGGTAAATTTAAATTTCAGCTCAATTATGTTTTCTGCAACGATAATTCCACTTAGTATTGAATTCTGTGCATATTTTCTACATTATCTGATTTTTATGGCTAGCCTGTTCTTAAGGGGGTTTCTAAAATCGCGAAATTTACTTTTTGGGGCCAAAAAGTAAATTTTCCAATATTCTTAAAAAATAGTTTATCTAATGCCCATGACAAGATTAATTTTGATAATTGTGGTTAAAGTTTAGAGTCATCACTAATTATTAATTTGATATGCTAGCGTTTTCAAAAAATACACGCAGTTTCGACTTTTGGCCTTATTTTCAACAAGACTGTATGTTGGGGCAAAGTGTTACATTACATGCGGGGCAAAGTGTTACGCTCTACTTTTTGGTAAAATTTGGCGAGTAATGATAAAACACTAAATTCTCCGTATTTCATAACATATTTTCATTCTTGAACACTTTTAGGCAAAAAGTAAAGACCAGATTTCGTAAATGGCTGATATTTTGGCGTAACAACAAATAGAAAGATTTGATTGTAAAAATTAGAAAATTGGACGCTTTTCTGCAATACTGCTCGGTTGTATTTATTTCCTCTTTATCTCAGATTTATGTCCCCGCCATTAACTTAATTGTCAATGAAATTAAAATATTAAGTGATTACCGTAGAAAGAAAAAAATCATTTTGTAACACTTTGCCCCTGGTACTGTAACACTTTGCCCCGTGCTCGGGGCAAAGTGTTACATTTTTTCGCAATTTTTGTTTTCTCTAAAACATATCAATAAATTAGCAAATTATGCTGCAAAAAAACTTATATTTAATTAGAATTTGATGCATTTTCAGATTTTATGGTTTTTACGACTTTAAGGTATATAATGTAGTCAAAATTTTGAAAAGTCTAAAAAATGTAACACTTTGCCCCGGTCTCCCCTAGTTGTACTTGTAAACTTGTAGATACACAAATTAATCAAATATTATGAGAAGAAGAAGAAGAAGAAGAAGAAGAAGAAGAAGAAGAAGAAGAAGAAGAAGAAGAAGAAGAAGAAGAAGAAGAAGAAGAAGAAGAAGAAGAAGAAGAAGAAGAAGAAGAAGAAGAAGAAGAAGAAGAAGAAGAAGAAGAAGAAGAAGAAGAAGAAGAAGAAGAAGAAGAAGAAGAAGAAGAAGAAGAAGAAGAAGAACCTACACCACCACCACATTGACTTCGATCCAGTAAAAATTTTTGAAACAAGCTAAAAATAAAAGTTTTGATAGGTCTACTCTAGATTAAAGTATTTTTTCTTTGCAAACTTCGTTTTAGTTAAAAAAAAAAAAAGAAAGTTTGAGTGAACAACAAGAAGCATATTATTCCTTTATTGAAGTTGGAGTCCATAGCCATCAAACAAGTCTGAAAGTACTCTTCACGAAAGAGGTGTAATCGATTTCCACAAGTGTAGAAATCTGAGGAAATTCTTTGGGTTTTCCACGTTTTGCGTCGTAATTTCGAAGCTGTAAGATGCTGGATTAATGCAAGAAGATGTCTAACAGATATCCTTCCACATTCATTACCCGCAGTAGCCGAGAGTTAGGCTTGAAACCGCAGATTGGTGACAATGCAAACCTGCAAAGATCTCTCGCGTCTAACATCAAAGTTCACCATACGTGGCAACCAAGAAATTCTATCAAAGACAGTGATCATGGAGGTGTTTTCAACTTTGACTTCTCCAAAAATGGGTAGGCCAATTGATTTTTTATTAAAATTGCAAATTACGTAAGAGTGCCAACCCAACATGACAAGCAAAAAGGGGCCCAGACAGGGGTTCTTTTTATGTGTAAAGGAAGGTGCCCGGGGCCCTTAATTTGGGGGACCAATGCGTTGGACGAGCTGTTACAGGGGAAAAATCTTCAGTAGTGTATTTTGCGCTTGAATACTGGGATTCCCGAATACTGAAAATACTTGAAAATATTTATCAAGCTTGCTATTAGAAGCAATTTATAAGCTGATAATCAAAGATCTTTTATATTCCTTTATTGACCCGGTCGGCACAATTCTTTCAGCCAATCAAAAACGTCGTCAGCGGACCTGCACTCATTCGGTGGAGGTGAAAGCTTCGGTCTTTTTCGTTGAAGCATAACCAACTTTCAGCATTAATATCTCGACGACTACGCCTGATTATTAAAAATGCGTTGGTAGTTAGACAGTTTAAATCACATTCTTTAAAGAAAGAGTTTTGTTTATGAATTTTAACGATGGATTTTTGAAATAATCTGCCTCAAAGTTGGTATCCCGTAACGATAAAGACCGAGGTTGTACCCTCGATGAAAAAATGAAAGTGAGGCTATGACGTCATCTCGACTGATTCTATACCTTATACCTTTATACCTTTATCTTCGGGCCGTAAATTTAGATGTTAATCCATAATGGCCCCTCTAATCTTCTTTAGTCTCTGTGCGTTGTTCTATGGTTGCGCTAACATGATGGCTTAAATTTATTTACATTCCAATCTTCACAGTTTAGCCGCGACTTAAACATGTTCACTGATGTCGATGAAACACTTTCTTCGGATAGATTATTCCATAAGTCTATTGATCTTTGTGTAAACGTATTGAGACGTTGATTGGTACCACATTTTGATTTAATGAATTTGAGATGATGTCCACGTAGGTCAGATGAGGCTAATGTAAATAACTTGTCCCATTTAAAATCGTCGTAACCGTGGACCCCTTTGAAGATTTGCAGCATGTCGCACCTATCCCGTCTATATTCTAGGGTTGGAATACCTAACTGACGTAGTCTTTCTTCATATGTTAAGTGTTTAAGCTCTGGTACAAGCCGTGTAGCTCTGCGCTGAACATCTTCTAACCTTTTTATGTCTTTCTTCAAATAAGGTGACCAAACACTTGATCCATACTCGAGAACTGGTCTAATTTTCGATGGGAGAACCTTGTAAAGGTTTGAAAATTGAATTATGAGAGAGAAAATTGCAATGTTAACGGAAAAATCCCAGGGGGGGGGGGGGGAGGGGAGGGTCCGATATTCGACCCCACTTTCTAAAATAAACCCTTGCCAGGACATACATTTTCAAATTTCCAAGGGTTTCAATTTAGAATGGATATCTCGCCTTTAACGATAATAAACACATGATGTCTCATTTCTATAGAATTTTGATGTTAATTCATGTCAAATTGTTATAGACCTTCTTTCACTTCATGTTTTTTCTGTCCATTTCAGCTCTCTGCTTGGTGTTGCTTGTGAACGTAAAAGTGTGTTGCTGTTTGACCCATTTAATGGACAGTTGGTTGCAGCCAAGACAAACGCCCATACAGACTGCGTAAACTGTGTCAAGTAAGTTCTTTAATCCTTTATCAGATGGCAAAATTTAGAATGGTCCTTATTTAATAAGGTGCATTAGAAGATATTTTGCCATCTAGATGATGATGTAAGGTAAGTTTTGATAAACAACAAAATTTAAGTTGTTGTTAAAGTCAGAGATGTTGCTGATGGCAATATGAATATACTTTTCATTATTCAGTTTAGTTCTGTTTGCTGTAATTAATATTTCATTTACACACAATGTCAGACAACATGGTTTTAAAAGATAAAACTGATGTTTAAGCCATTACCAAACACAGTGACGCTTTTTGATATCCAACAAGATAAAGGCTCAGGAAAATTGTTATGGAAAATGAAGAAATTGCTTTTGACAAGCAATTTCTTCATTTCCCACAATGTTTTCTACCCAGTATGACCAAAATTGTCAAATTTCATGCACTTGACAGAGTTTCCATTCACGCCAAATTGTGCGTGAAACAAGCATATTTGAAAGAATTCACGTACAAAATTACGGTCCCATACGCGATTTCACGCACAAAAATTTGGACCAGCATCTTCCAACAATCCCGAAAGTGAAACTAACCAAGGAAACTAGAGTAAATCTGTGTTACTCATATGTGATGATTTGAGCGAGGTCAAATACGCCACAAACACAGTCAATTG
Source organism: Fragum sueziense (assembly GCA_963680895.1). Classification (NCBI taxonomy): domain Eukaryota; kingdom Metazoa; phylum Mollusca; class Bivalvia; order Cardiida; family Cardiidae; genus Fragum; species Fragum sueziense. Next base: position 49,719,340 of record OY804601.1, read on the forward strand.
ATGACGTAGTCATTCGGATTCCAGTTTTAATATAATCATGTGATGTTTACGCATCCAAATAAGGTTACGTTTTACTATGATTTGTATACAAAAGTCGCGTGTGCCAGAAAGCGCGGGAAATGGGATGAAACAATGAAAACAAGACGCTATCTACAAAGTAAATACACTGACGTTAGATGGTTTTAGCACCGACGCGTTGTCTCTTTCTTTCATGCCGCCTCGCGATTACACAAATCGACTCTTGATTACGCAAAGGAATTCTGTCAGTTATTTGTACATATTAAACTGGTGTGCTTGCTCGACCATTTAAACAGCAAATCTATCTTTCGAATTAAATAAAAAGTAAGTGTTGACAGTAATGTTAATGGGCGATTGATTTTTCATTTACGGTAAAAGATAGAGTCAAGTCTGAGCCACATTCGATTTTTTGACCCACTTTGTTTTTGCATTGCAAATTACACATATTTCATTGTTTTATTGGTTTTTACCCCTATTTTCTGTCCCATACCCCCATTTTTCAATGACAGTGCGTGCAAAACCCCTAAATAAAAATCCGAGTGGAAACACTGCTTGAAATGATCATCTGCATCATCTTTGAACTTGGACATGGTTAATGACGTTGATAGCAGTTACAGGAAACATTTCTTCTTCTTTGCCATGTCTGTTGTAGATGTGATCCAAGGCTTGATCGTTTGTAAAGTTGGATGAATTTATTTAGGATTTTTATGCCCTTGTATCGAAAGATGGGGGCATATTGTTTTACTTGTTTGACTGTCCATTGGTCTGTCAGTCCCAATGTCTGTCTGTCTGAAAACTTAACATTGGCCATTTCAGGGGGCTTTAGTGTTTCACAAACACATCTTGTTTTATTTTCTATATTCAGGTTCCTTGATGACCGACTGTTTGCCACCTGCTCGGACGATACCAACGTTGCTCTCTGGGACGCTCGATACCTTAAACACCATGTTCAAGTGTTTCACGGTCACTCTAATTGGGTCAAGAATATCGAGTATGACTCGAATCAGGGCATGTTGTTGACATCAGGATTTGATGGGTGCATCTATACATGGAATATTAACAAGTAAGCAATTTGATGAGTCATCAGGGTTTTCCATGACGCGCAAATCATGCGTCATTGTCGCAATTTCAAAACAAATGACCCCTTAGAAATTTACTTGAGGGACATTGATAACGCAAGTTTTAAATCCAGATTTTTCTATGATACTTGCATTTGACCCACAAAATAATATAAATGACCCCTAACTTTGAAGGCAAGGGGGTCACAATGACCCCTAAATTCTCATGCTCAGGGAAAACCCTGAGTCATAACAGTACATGTACATCAACTCATAAATGGAGGTTTAGGAATTATGATTAAAAAATGATCAAGAGGTTTTTTGAAAATTGAATTAAAGGGACATTTCATTCCCATTTCAATTTCTTAAAGTATGTCTTGATGCAAAGATTGGTTATTCTAATGAGCATGAATGCTATTAGTTTTTTAGCTCCACTGGCCGAAGGCTAGCGAGCTATTGTCATGGCGTTGTGTCCGTAGTGCGTGCGTGCGTCCGTTAACTTTTTCTTTAAAACATCTTCTCCTCTATACCAGTGGGCCAATTTTGACCAAACTTGGCAGAAATGTACCTTAAGTGACCCTTTTCAAAACTTGTATGCGAATTTTTGATTGGTCAAAAAATGTGGGTGTGGCAGGGCGGGGCTTATCAGACTTAGAGAAATCATAAGAAAATTCTTTAAAAATCAACCATTGGGCCAATTTGAACCATACCTGGCAGGAATGTGCCTTGAGTCATTCTTTTCAAAGTTTGTTCACACTTTTTTACATTTTTCAAAAAATGTGGCCATGGCAGGGAGAAAGGGGCTTATCAGACTTAAAGAAATCATACGAAAATTGTTAAAAAATCAACCATTAGGCCAATTTGAACCAGACTTTGAAGGAATGTTTTTTGAGTCTCTCTTCAAAATTTATTCACAAATTTCAAGATTTGGCTCTGTAAGGCTTACAAGAAATCATGGGATAATTCTTCTGGACACTTTAGCCAGTGGAGCGATTCAGGCCCTCTTGGGCCTCTTGTTTAAGTTGTTGCTGATAAGCAAGAAACATGCATTTAAAGTTCAGACAGAATCAACAAATTACATATAAATCCAAACTGTTGTCCACAACAATTTGTTAAATTTTACCACAAAAATATACATTTCTCGTAAACGGCGCAATATTTTGGCTTGAAATTTTCAGAATTTTATAAGGAAATATGTTCTTTCAGATAAAAATAAAAGTAAAATTTATTACAAAAAAATCTGAAATGTTGCTTTAATCCATTACTGCACAGTGACGCCTTTTGACTCCCTCACAAGAAAAGGCTTGTGAAAACATAGTGGAAAATGAAGAAATTGCTTGTGATAAGCAATTTCTTCATTTCCCACAATGTTTTCTAACTCAAAACAGAAATAATTGTAGTATATCATCAACTTTCACCTGCTGTGATGACATAAACGTCGCTCTGTTCTAAAAATAGAGGTGTAGCATGTAGGAATGATGATTCACAAAAATTATCAAGAGTTCTTTTGAAATTCTAACTGAGTCTGGATTTAGACTCTCTGTTTCCATTGTTCTTTGTTGACTATAACTATCCAGCTCAGTCATTGCAATAGCCAATATCATCTAATTGGCGGGATTTCATTGCCAATACTGAATAGTTGGCAGTAAATAGCATTACAATTTAAAAATCTGATACAAAATTTTCACTACTTACTTTTACAGATATAGCAACGAAGAATCCTCCAACAAAGTATTTTCCACAAGTGGTCTGATGAGATCCAAACTATCACCAGACTTTACCAAACTTCTCATATCAACTCACGAGGGCTACATCATCGTTATTCATAATCTAGATCTCACAACAATAGGTAAGATTCGTAATTTTTGTTGGTACAGTCGACACTCGTTATCTCGATATCGGATAAGTCGAAATTCCGCTTAAGTCAAAGTGAAAGTCATGTCCCATCCTCAACATATGGATATAAAAATGAATTCCGAAACAAATACAGCCATTGGAATTTAGTAGGAAAAGGATAGAAATTGCTCGTTTCGAGCAATTTCTTTCCTTTTCCTACTATATTTCAATCACGGACACGTATGATGCCCATTAAAAATGTTTAAAAATCGTTTTCGTCGAAAATAATCAAAATCTGATTAGTCGAACTCCGGATATGTCGAAGTAATTTGACGGCCCCTTTGACTTCGACACAACGAGTGTCGACTGTATTAAGTTTCACTGTTTACGAAACCAAAATGTAATATTAACAACAATTATGAGATCCAAATTATCACCAGATTTTACCAAACTTCTCATATCAACTCAAGAGGGCTACATCATCGTTATTCATAATCTAGATCTCACAACAATTGACCAAATGCCGACTGTCAATCAAAAACATTGATTAGCCAATGGACGATCAGAAAAATGTCATGCCCCGATTGTTCTTCATTGCACATGTTATTGTATCGATTTATCGACTGAAAATCAAAACAATCGACATGTCAATGGCAAAGAATTTTGTGCTAACAATAGACTAGTTTTACTGTTATGTTTTGATAAACCGTCGGTGTTGTTGTAAAAAGCCGTAATTACGAGACTTTATAACAACACCTACGAAATACTATTTTGTTTGTCCGAATTTACGTCACGATTATCTGGATAAAACTCGTTCCCTATTAACGATCACATCCCCATTGTTTGTCTTAAATTCTATGTTGGGCTGAGCGATCTGTCAAACATACCTATCCTTGAAGTAACAATAATGATATTTTAACACCTGTAAAGAGTGTGGTGTAGATTACACTTAATCCACATAATTTTAAAATCAAATGTAGCATTTATATGACAAATTTAAGTCAATGTATTATTTGCGAATTTAATTTTTGCGGTTTGATTGTATCCGCAAAAATTACAGTGCCGCAGAAATTACCAGTCATACAGTATCACAACAGCTGTTAAAACCCAACATGTCATTGAACCCTTTCCCAAACAAGACCTGGTTTTGACGTTCCTGATAGAAAAGGCTTGGGAAAACATTGAAACAAAAGAAGAAACTGCTGATAACCAGCAGTTTCTCCATTTGTCTCATTATTTTCTATGCCCCATTTTACACAAACACTATCTTTAATTACTTCTATTTTGTCATTTGTGGCAGTTTTTGAAGTGGATCACCCTAAAATTTTGTTGTTTGGGAAAGGATTAATGCAGCAATTTGCTGCAAAGTTAGTCAAGTCAGACTTTGTCACATCATGTACGCCTGAGAATCTAAAAGTGCCAAAGTGCAGGAGTTGGTTGACAGTATTTTTCTATTGCTTTAATCTCCAGGAGAAGATCTGAAGGGGTTTAAACCGAACATGTATCATTTAATGCAGCGAAGCCAGACACCACTGCGTATAGGTCTCATCTATAATCATGTGTTTGAGCAGGAGAGGAATCGTGTAGAATTTATCAACGACTGGCCCGCGGGAAATGATGCCAACATTGTATCATCAATACAGGTCAGCCCTGCGTTCAGTAGACAAACTGTTAGCTAACGTTACCAACATTCGCAACTTCTTTGACCCAAATTTAACAGAATTGACCGAGTATTCAGAATGAAACAGCTAACTGTTAGCTAACGTTTTGTCTTACTGAACACAGGGCATTTTAGAATGAATCCTTTTACAAGCTAACCCTCCTTTTGACTTGTTCATTCTTTTACCCATTCCCATACATTGACACCTTTTGATGCCCTATAAGATAATGACTTGAAAAAATTGTGGAAAAAGGAACAGATTGCTTATGACAAGCAATTCTATCATTTCTTACAATGTTTTCTATCCAAAGAGACCCAAAAAATTAAATTTCATTCAGTTGAAATTGTCGTCTTTTTGGACCAGCCTCAAATTTTATTGTCTGGTAAGTGGTTGATCCTTTCATAAGCAAACCCTGTTTTCCCTGGTTGCTCTCCATGCACTGACAATTGACCAAACGCCGACTGTCAATCAAAAACATCGATTAACCAGTGGAAGGTCAGAAAAAAGTCATGCCCCAATTGTTCTTCGTTGCATGTGTTATTGTATCGATTTATCGACTGACAATCAAAACAATGGACATGCCAATGGCAAAGAATTTTGTGCTAACAATAGACTAGTTATGTTTTGATAAACTGTCAGTGTTGTTATATAATCTCGTAAATCAAGCTGTAGTTACGAGATTTTATAACAACACCTACAAAATACTATTTTGTTTGTCCGAATTTACATCACGATTAATTGGATAAACTGGTTCCCTATTATCGATCACATCCCCATTGTTTGTGTTAAATTCTATGTTGGGCGGAGCGATCTGTCGATTGGCGTTTGGTCAATTAGGACTTTGCCAATACTGAATAGCACTGGTCCTTGTCAAACTGCTAAGTCTTTAAATGATATTAATTTTGTTGATTCTCAGATTTTGAGATTATGGAACTTTTAATATAAAAGATAAACACAAAAAATACAAATTGGCTGATGGGAATTTCTCTCGTTCTACTGATGTGTAGATTCTGACTGGAAGGAGTGTAAATGATAGGAGCGATCCAGTTTTGCTCTCTACTAAGGAGGAAACAAAAGACTAGGTGGCAGCATAAACTGCTGGATTCTTAGGGAGAGACCCAGTCATATGGGTATTTGCTGTATTTTCGCCGATCTCTTTGTAATATACATCTTTGTATTTATTAAAAGATCGGGACTTTGTTAAGATGATTCTTCTTAAACAAGCTCTTGTGCCGTCATTGAAGGGTGGATAAAGCCCATGTTGTTTGGCATGGGATAGAGTCTCAAGGCATCTATTATATTAAAAATAAAAGATATTGAACGATATCATAGGACAATAAATGTTATGATGAAATATATAACTCATTACCCCACTTTGACGCCTTTTCATGCCTTATAAGATAATGGCTTTGTAAAACATTGAGGAAAATAAAGAAATTGCTTGTGACAAGCAGTTTCTTCATTTTCCACAATGTGTTCTACCCAGAAAGTCCACAAAAAGAAAAAAATGTTTACTTGAAATTGTTGTCTGCTGCATCTTTGAATTTGGACCAGTCAAAGAATTTGCTGTTTGGTAATGGGTTAATACTACTTGCACTTCATCTAACAAAGTAAGGCTAAATCAAGACCTAGCATTTGAAGATGAAAGATCCATATAATTTGTCTTTAGTTGTAAACTTTCCAACTTTGACAATTTACTAACATTAGCTTCCATATCATCAGTGTTATTGAAAAACCTCGTAACTTCCCCTGTAATCAAGCTGTACTTACAAGGTTTTGCATTATCTCCTACAATATTTTTATTCAGGTTCACCCACAAGGATGGTGTGTGTTGTCAAGAAATACAGACTCTTCGGAAAAAGCAGAGGTAGGCATGCCTTTATCCTTTTCCAAAAATAAGATATGATAACCAGCATTTTCTTTTCCTTTTGTCTCAGTATTTCATCTGCTCCCCCCTTCTTATGTTGGAACCACCTTAACCCTTTCCCAAACAAGACCTGGTTTTGACGTCCCTAATATAAAAGGCTTGGGAAAACATTGAAACAAAAGGAGAAACTGCTGATAACCAGCAGTTTCTCCCTTAGTCTCCATATAGTTTTGCCATGCTGCTATGTTTGATTCTCTTCTTGTCCACAAAACAAATTAAGTTATAACAGGAATAGACTTCTAAAAAGTTTTCATATTGCATGTGTATTTCGTTTGTCAATATCTTTCCTGTGTTGCTGAGGTAAAGATTTCAGTCAAGATCTAATATGAATGTCTTGCTATTCAAAATATCATATGGTGGGGAGTCAAAACCTCGTAACTACAGCTTGAAGCTTGACTTCCCACCGACAATATGCTGTTTCAGGGTATTTGTGTATCAAAAAAATGTTTTGTTATCAGAACTGTAGAAAAGCAGGCAATATATGAGCCGTCATGTTCAAAAATGTAGTAAACACAGCTAGAATAAGCTGTAGTTGAGGCATTTGTTAATGTAACACACAATATGCTTTTCAACAAAAACCTCACAACTGCAGCTTAAAACAAGCTGCAGTTACGAGGCTTTTGTTGAAAAGCAGGAATATAATGATAAATTGTTACATTTCAGTGGACGTGTGTACATGACATACAAGACTATCACACAGAGAAGAAGCCAGCACCTCATCCTTGGGAGTTAGAGGGTGTCACACCTCACACGTCCGCTGCTCATAGCAATATAATGATAATTGCTTCGCTTTTCAACTAAAACCTCGTAACTGCAGCTTGTTTTAAGCTGCAGTAACAAGGTTTTTGATGAAAAGCAGAAAAATAATGATAAATTGTTACATTTCAGTGTACGTGTGTTCATGACATACAAGACTATCACTCAGAGAAGAAGCCCGCCCCTCATCCCTTGGAGCTAGAGGGTGTCACACCGCACACATCAGCCGCTCATAGCAATATAATAATAATTTCATCGCTTTTCAACAAAAACATCGTAACTGCAGCTTAAAACAAGCTGCAGTTGTGAGGTTTTTGATGAAAAGCAGCGATATAATGATAATTTATTAATTTCAGTGGACATGTGTACATGATATCCAAGACTATTATACAGAGAAGAAGCCAGCACCTCATCCTTGGGAGTTAGAGGGTGTCACACCGCACACTTCCGCCGCTCATAGCAAATCCACAAACACTCCAGCATTCTCTTCTGTTGCTCCGTCACATCTGAGGGGAACCACCAGGCACAATAACGAAAACATTCAGAATAATTCAAGCAATCAGCTCAGATCAAGTAGCATGTCGGCGCCGAATACTCAAAATCAAAGTGGAAGAGATGGTTCCATCAATAGACAATTTCAAGGAACCGCATTGAGTTCCCAATCAAATGCTGGAAACCAGGAATCTGTACAGGAAGGGAATCAGCAATCAATACAGGAAGGGAATCAGCAGTCTACAGGGGAACCAGTAGATAATAATGAGGGGGAACCAACCACACAAGAAATGGGACCAAACAGTGAAGAGCAGACTTTGACACAGGAACCAAATGTCAATGAAAGGCAGGAGACTAATCAGGAGACAACTGGCCCAGCACAAGGTACCAGTCAACATGTGGTACAGTCTACCTCACAAGGAGATGGGAACCAATCAAATAATAGAGTGGAAGAAAATCTGTCAGAAAATAGACTAGAAGGCGCTCCACAGGGGACAACTACTGGAGCTCCACAAGGATTGAACAATCTCTATATCAGACCTGAAGTATCAGGCCAAGATAACATGCAGGTTCATGATTCACTGATACAGATACGAAGGGGAGCAAGGAACAGTGACGGACAATTCTCGTTCTCGATCTCCGTCCACACCGCTAGCGGACGGACGATCGAATTTAATCAGGATGATTTAGATTCAAGTGACGATGATGAGTTTGTTGTAGAACAGATTGTGCGAGAATCAAACGAATCAGGATCGCAGAATATTACGATTGTCCGACAACAGGATAATGGCGGCAATACTAGAAGTCCTCGTGGAAATTCATCTTCATCGAGAGGGCGAGATAGCGATGACTACAGAAACATGTCAAACAGGCTGGAGGATTTAGAGAGTGAGTCAGACGAGGATTATGTTGGAAATCTGGACCAAAGTGACGCAGAGGACAGTGATAATTATGATAATGTGTACCACAGTGACCAGGATGATAACTACATGGATGAGATTAGTAATGATGAAGAGGATAATTTAGTTGATAATTTTGATGATAATTTGTACCAAAGTGATGGAGAAGATGATATAAGTGAAAGAGATAATGACTCTAATACTGGAAATGGTGATAATGATGGAAATAGTAACAGACAAGGTAATATAAGTGGTGCTGCTACTGCTGACAATGAAGCAGTACAAGATGATGTCAGTGTAGATCAAGGTGAAGGGACTGCTAGGTTCAGCCCTACTGGTGATCGTATCATTAGGAACAGAATTAATAGAGAAGCTGTTGAAGATGATGATGATGTTTTTGAACCGTTTGAAGAATACACACCTTTCTCAGACGATTCAGAGGATGGGAGCAATGAGGGAGAAGGAAATCATCGTTATAGAAACTTGATCAGGCAGGAATTGTTTGAAAGAGTGGTTGAACATGGTTCAAATTTAGACGATTTTCGAAGAAATATTCGCACTGTGCGTGAGGACTTTAGATCTGCAAGACACAATATTTTGAGTCGGAATAGCAATACTAGACAAAGTGCAGGTACAAATCGGAGAGATAACGAAACAAATGAAGAGACTACAGATGATGAAACAGGAGCGGTGGGCAGCTCAAGATCAGCAGCTAATGAGAATCAAGCTTCGAATCAGAACAATAGTGTACCTACTTTTAGTAGTGCGCCATCGTCACAACCAAGGACTAATACACTTATGTTCGTTGTACATTCAAACTCTGGTGATCGTCGACGACGGTACTTCAACCTGAGTTATATGGACAGTTACACGGAGAGAGAAAATAGTGTTCTACAGAAAAAGATTCACTCAAATAGAAAACGACTTCTCGGGTATATGGAGGAATGCAATGTCGGACGTGGCTTTATCAAAGAAGTTGCGTTTTCTGCAGACGGAAGACTGATAAGTTCTCCGTTTGGTTTCGGTTTGAGGATATTCGGTTTCGATTCAGACTGCAATGAACTTTGTGACTGTATACCAAGAAGTCCTGTTAAACTTTACGAAGTGACATGCTTGCTAGCTCATGTGAATTGTGTCGTTGCTACAAAATTCTCTCCGACTCATAACCTAGTGGTTTCTGGCTGTCTGGATGGAAAGATTGCTTTTCATCAACCCATTTTATAAAAAAGAGAAGGTCCAAAAAATATACACATGTGACAGGCTTGGATATTGCAAAATTGGATTTTTACCCAATCCCACATACATTAATAATGACGCTTTTTGACACCCCACAAGATCTAGCCTGTTTTAAACATTTTTGAAAATACAGAAAATGTTAGTGACAACTTCTGTCAAGCAATTTCTTTATTTCCCACAATCTCTTTTCTACACATAAAGACACAAAAATGGTAAGTTTCATTCACTTGGAATTGGTGTCTGCAACACCTTTGAATTTGGATCATTCATAAGTTTTGGCGTTCGGGAAAATGTTAATTAGAATCAATGCTGCTCTGTTTGAGTTACTACAAGTAAAGGAAGTGTAAGACAACAACATGGATTTTGATCAGACTGTGAATGTACACAGTGACAGTGACAGGCTGATCTGGATCCATGTTGGTCTTGAATGCTATATAAGGGGCTGAATAGCCCTTTTCCCATATCCCCAGCCCCTAATAATCATTCTGCAGAGCTACAGAGAAAGTAGATCTAAGGATAAAGAAGTAACATTCTAACTTTGTTATTTTAATACATAACCTTTGATGTCGGTACTCATTTGAATTTTCTCATTGAGACAATTTGAATGAATGCCCACACCATAGGGCTTGATGGGGAAAAAATGAAATCATTGCATCTTGCCTTTACACCATCTTTTGATTCTTATCTGTAGCTCTGATTCTGCCAATGAGTATTCTTACTCATTATCAACAAAATTTGACTTGAGAAATTACCTTAACAAAGGTAGCTTTTTATACGCCCGAAGGGTCGTATTATGTTATGGCCCCGCTCGTCCGTCTGTCCGTCCGGCCGTCTGTCCGTCCGTCCGTTAGCAATTTCTTGTGTGCGCAACTCCTCCTACAGTTTTGATCGGAATTTGGTCAAACTTGTCACAATGAATCTCCATGATGTCTAGTTGTGCACCTCGCTGACAGAATTCAGATAACTCTTTTCGTTCTTGAATTATCTGCCTTTGAAGTAAAAAAATGCCATTTTCTTGTGTGCGCAACTTCTCCTACAGTTTTCATCAGAATTTGATCAAACTTGTAGGGATGTAACAATACATCGGACTATCGATATATCGCAATAGTGACCTCTGCAATAGTGCTATCGTGATAGGCAAATGGCAATATCAATAGTATCGCAATAGTTGTTTCCACTATCGCAATAGTTTTGATAGTTCTAAAAATAGCAATTTGTTCTAAAAATAGCAATTTGTCACATGACATTGTCTTATTTTAGCAAAAAATCTGTCTCTTGAATATCAGACATCAGTGACAGGCTACTCAAATCATGAAATGTCACTCTCTTCCTTCAGATTATTTATTTAATGATTCTCCAAATTAATTCATATATGTAAAATATTCAGGAAATGTGATTTTTAATGAAAAAATATCCATTTATAGCACTTATAGCATATAACAATAGTATCGCAATAGTATTGCAATAGCAACCTACAATAGCAATACTATCGTGATAACAATTTGGTCAATAGCAATACTATCGCAATAGTCATTTTGGCCTGCAATAGTCATCCCTACAAACTTGCCTCAATGAATCTCCATGGTGTCTAGTTGTGCACACTGCTTACGGAATTTAGATAACTGCTTTCGTTCTTGAATTATCTGCCCTTGAATTTAAGGAAAAATGCCCATTTTCTCAAAAATGCCTATTTTCTCCTGTGCGCTACTTCTACAGTTTCAACCAGAATGAATCTCTATGGTGTCTTGTTGTGCAAACAAAATTTTGATAACTTTTCATGTTTGAATTATCTGCCCTTGAATTGAAAAAAAAATGGCCAATTTTTACTGACAAGCCCCTCTCGGGCGTATATGCGCCGCTCTGCGAAGCTCTTGTTAACCTTGTGAGAGAAATGAAGAAAATGCTGGATAATTTATGTAAGTTATATAAATAACTTGCCTTTTGGTCTTAAAATCCAGGGTGGTATTCAACAAGTTACTGTTACAACCAGTCTAAATCCCAGAATACCTTTAAAATTACACAACACAGTCAATCTGATTGGTCGAGACATGTCTCGTCCAATCAGATGGCTTGTTATAAATGGAAAGATAGATATGAGCCGGCGTCTGGAAAAAGGTCCCTTAAAGCTTTTGAGCCCAACATGGTTCCAGATCAGCCTGCGTATACACCATGTTGTTCTCAAATAGCTTCTACTTGACTTGTAGGAATCGAAAACGAGCAGCATAGGTCTCTACTTGTCTCCATTTAGGCACTGACTAATCTTTAAATATGATTTCCTCAAATGCTATAAGGGACGTTTCTCCAGATCCTGGCTGTTTCCAAAAAATTGTTGAGGGTCGTTGATAAGTGTATCTTAAATGTTACCATATTTTGTTTTGATTTTTAGATGTGATTTACTTGTACTGTACTTTATTTCCTTTTTATCCCCGTATATAAAGATTCGGGGACATTTTTATGTTGCCTGTCTGTCCATCAATCTCCCTGTCTGTCTGAAACAAATTTAAAATTTACCCATTTTCCATGCCATGAAACATTTTGAAGCCCATCAAGACAATAGCTTTGGAAAACATTGTGGAAAATGAAGAAATTGCTTGTGACAAGCAATTTCTTCATTTTCAACAATGTTTTCTGCCCCAGAAGAACAAAGAATGTAAACATTACATTCACATGAAACTTCCATCTTCCATCTTTAAATTTGAACAAGTCTAAAACTTTGCTGTATGGTAATGGGTTAACCCTTTCACAATAAAATTCCAAAGTCACTCTTTAAGAAATATGGTGGATTTGGGAGCATTTCATCTTCACTGATGGTGAACTTGGCCAAAGCGAGGGACGTTTTTCGCTACAACAAGGTACAGTTTTTTTTCGTTTAAACGTGAGTTTAAAGATCTGATTGGATAGTTTTTCTAACAACAATTAATTTGTTCTAAAAATAGACCGGGTTTATGGATATGTATTCACAAACCGTCTGTGTTGTTATAAAATATCTCCTAACTACGGCTTCATCGAAACCGTAGTTACGATATTTTATAACAACACCGATGGAATACTATGATCGCGAAAAAACATCCAACGCTTTGGCCGAGTTCACCACCAGTGATCTTCGCTAGCCAAGGATTCTATCTCCACTTTGTTCGTTAGGAACAAAGTGGAGGTAGAATTCTTGGCTTGTGAAGATTAGGGCATTTATGTTTCACAAAACACACATTGTTTTTGATACATGATGAAGATATGACAATTAGTCGAAAGTAATAAAAAATGAAATTTTGATTTTATTGTTGGAAGTTTTCTCTTCACAGAGCAACAGAAAAGAGGGAGCGTAGACATTCTAAATGCGTTATTTCAAATCCAAATCCTGTGTTATGGGTACTTATTTGAATAGTCTGGACGAGACTATTGTAATGAGTAACCACAATATAGGGTTTTATGAACAATAGATGAAATATTTTTGCACTTTGAAAAGTCATCAGCCCCTGTTGTTTGTAGCTCTGTGTTGGTATATCTGGCTGTTGGCAAGTAAGTCTACATGTACATATCGTCGTTTTTCAACAAAACGTCGTATCTACAGCTTGTTTAAAGCTGTATATAAGAGGTTTTTGTTGAAAAGCAGCACTATCCTTTGTCCAAATCACAACTTAGCCCTTTCCCCAAAACAAAACCTTTCTTTGATAAAAAGACTTGAAAAACAATGAGGTAAAAGAATAAATTTATGCTGATAACCAGCATTCTTTCCCTTTCGCCTCATTATTTTCTTTGGTATATTGTCCACTACATATTCTATCTTTATCAACATCCATTTTGTTGTCAGAAATCAGCAACAGCTCTCGTACTAGACTACTCTAAAATTGTTTGTGAAAACATTAACAAAACTCGTACATCGTGCTTAAGGCGAGCTTTTGTGATCACTTTATGTTGTCCGTCGTCAACAATTTCTTTAAATGTTTTCTCCTAAGCTGACCAAACTTAGCAGTAATGTACTCTGGGTGACCCTTTGGTAAACATGTTCGTGAATTTTTAATTCGCCAACTTATGAAGACATATAAAGATCCAATTTTTACCAGGCCTAAATTCCTGTTAGAAATCAAACCACAGAAGAAAATCGCAATACAAAGTGGATGAGCATACATCTTTAACCATTTCCCAAACAAGACCTGGTTTTGACGTCCCTTATACAAAAGGCTTGGGAAAACATTGGAACAAAAGAAACTGCTGATAACTAGCAGCTTCTCCTTTTGTCTCAATATTTTCTTTGCCATATTTTACACAAATCTTATCTTTAATAACATCCAATTTGTCATTTGTGGCAGTTTTTGAAGTCGACCACCCTAAAATTTTGTTATTTGGGAAAGTGTTAAAAATCAACCATTTTTTAGCGAGCCGGGACTTTATGCCCGGGGAGCTAATGTCACAGCCCTAGTGTCGGCGTCTGCGTCGACGCCGCGTCTTCAAAAACTTTAACCTGGTTTATATCTAAGGCACTATTTGAGATACAGCCTTGATACTTCACACATGGGTACCTCCTGCCAAGACCTTTCATTTGGGACCATGACCTTCTGACCTAGTGACCTTGACCTTGGAGTTTGACCTACTATAAAAAAAACCTTAACCTGGCCTATATCTCGATACAGCCTTGATACTTCACACATGGATACTTGTCAGCAAGATATTTCATTTGGGATCATGACCTTTGACCTAGTGACTTTGACGTTGGAGTTTGACCTACTTTTCAAAAATTTTAACCTGGCCTATATCTCATGCACTACACTTACGACATAAAGTAACGCAACATTTTCAAGTTTCAATATTTTTGTTTTTAACAAACCAGGATCAAAAATGGTACTTTCTATAGTTTGCACGGAAGAATTATGATAGAAATTTTAAATGAAATATTTCAATTTCCAACGAACATGCCAGAATTACGCGCCTTTATTATTTTACGTTAAACACGTCCTAACGTCTTGCAAGTTAAGAAACAATCCAAAAGATAGTTTTACTGATAGTGTGTTGTCAGATACACAGTAAAAACACAAAAGAATGTCACTGTGCGCACTATGCGCCATGTCATAACTTGCGGAAAACAGCTGTCGACATAACACTTGAATTTGAGTTCTGAAAAAATCAATTAGCATGGACTTAAAAGCTTGGCGTCCAAATTTTCTTCAATTTCAAGACTGTGGCACCATTTTATAGCAAACGCCAAAGTGCTGGATCGATCCAGATCATCGACCGGGCCAGTTACAATCAGTCGGTAGGGTATTAGCCAAAGAGCTCTGAACATTGGAACAAAATCCTAATAGCATCAGATTCCACATAAATGAACACTGGCAGACATGGTTAAGCCATTGCAAATGAATTATTCAACTAGAAGCAAACCGTTTTATATCTGTTATTGACTAAATCTTGGGATAATTTGCGCCATTTAAGACAACCTATCCATCCAAAGGCGATCTGATTCAGTTTAAGAGTCGCGGGTTTGTGCTTCGTATGTTTGCATAAAGTCATGGAATTCATCCAAACGCACAGGCAGGCGGGCGGGGACAAACAAATTAAATGCCAAAGGCGATACTCGTAAGTACGTTGACAATATGTTGCGCCCTGTTGTCCCTGATATTATGTAGGAAGAGTCAATGGCATGTTGCAAAAGGATGGTGCCCCTGCACACACTGTTGCTTTCACATGGCGATTGTGCAGCAAAACAAGGTTACTGGCCTTTTTCGAGAATACGTCTGCAATCGAAAACTTTTGGGATTGTCTGAAAAGGTGCGTTCGTGGTAGTCTTAATCCTCCAACAAACCTGTTTTGCGAACGAACAATCCTTCAGGATGAGTGAACTAAGTTTCTTTAACATCAAACTGCCCCAACAATAGTGTCGATGTGACGAACACGTCAGTTTTTATGAACACAAGGGATGATTATAACAATGAAATGGATTGTGACTTTTGAATTTACACCGGGTGTCTTTGGGTTGAATTTTCTGTCTGTAGATGTCTTAGCATACTTATGATGTTTCGTTTACTGTTTGATGAAATGTTACATATGATGTCAAAACAAAAATATCCTTAAATTTATTAACAAGTTTTCAGATATTTGTTATTGAATGAGTGTTGCGTTACTTTATGTGGTAAGAGTATTATAGATAGAGCCTTGATATTTCACATATGAATAACTCATGTCATAACCTTGACCTTGAGACCATGACCTTTGACCCAATGACCTTGACCTTTGTTCTTGGACTCTTTTTTTGTAACAAGCTCTCGTATAGGCGAGCTACGTTGTCCACGGACAACTCTTCTGTTTTAATGCTTCTTGGCCTACGCTTCTCAAAACTCGATCATGAATTATTAATTTGCCAAAATTGGGGACATGGCATGACGGGGCTTATCAGATCCGAAGAAGTAGTTTAGATGGTTCTTTTGAAAATGTTCTTAAATATTGGACCAATTAAGACCAAACTTGGCAGGATTGTACCTCGAATTGTCCTTTTGACTTATCCGACCTAGAGAAATCACGATTTTAAACTCCTCATTATCTGACTTGGAGACTTGTCTGATGTGAAGGCAAGTCAGACGACCGATTTAGGGTATAATGGTCCTCTTGTTTGGACTTGCTCCCGACATTGATTAGGCAATGAATGTGTCTGTGACCTGGCCCAGGTTTCTCGAAAAAACTTAAGTACGATCTCATGCTCAAATCTGAGCACCGGGCTCAAATCGCACGAAATCCACGTGAACATCAATCGAATACCCTTCAACGTTGGAGAGTATCCCTTTGAAGTTGAGCATGTTCTCATGAGAAAGTACTTAAGATTTTTTTTCGAGAAACCGGGGCCTGGTCAATGTACATGTACGTACTATTAAATGGCATTGAACTAGGAAAGATACCCACCCAGAGGACACGAAATTAGTTATCATTGTTGTGTATGATTTGCTAAATTCTAGCCGTGTAGCCAGCGTAGCATTACGTCGCTTTTCTTTGGAAATTTTGTATCTGAAGCTCGTTTTAAGCTGCAGTTACGAGGTTTTCGAAGAATAAAAGCGATAAGTAGTGTAACTATCATAAGATAATAAGGCCGGATATCTTTTGGGTGACACTTGGATATGAGGAGGTCGTTCACATATAGGCATTCACATGTACATATCGTCGCTTTTCAACAAAAACCTCGTAACTGCAGCTGATTTTAAACTGCAGTTACGAGGTTTATAAATGTAGAAAACCAGCGATATATAGTCCATGTGTTTGCTATTTGTACCACAATCTTACCGCCATACGTCAGAATAACTTAAAACGTTTTTATTTCTAACTTAAAACGTTATTTCTATCGTCATGGGACTCGTTGAAATCTTAGAGCGGGCTTTAATTCTAGCCTGTTTATTTCATTTAACATCACAGGAAGAGATAAGCGTTACATGTGGTGCTGGAACACTTATAGGACGTGTAAGGACGCAGCATGCATTTAACAACAACTACAAAATAAACAGGTTTTTAGGTATACCGTATGCTGAACCGCCGACGGGCGACCTCCGGTTTAGTAAACCAGTCAAGAAATCGCGTTTGTTAGAGCCTTACGATGCTAGAGAATTTGGTGCTTCGTGTTATGGAATTTTTGTGCCGATGGAAGGAAAGAGAAAACCAGGTCTGGGTAGCGATACTGTGGAATCAGAGGATTGTCTGTTTCTAAATATCTTCGCGCCAAGTGAGGTAACCACCAAGAGGCTTCCAGTAATTATTGTAATTCCGAGTGGTGGATTCAATTTGGGATCTTCAACTATATATCCAGGGGACATTCTTAGCGGCTATGGAAAAGTTGTGGTGGTGACTCTTAACTATCGTTTAAATATTTTTGGATTTCTGAGTACGGGCGATGAAGCTTCTCCTGGTAATTACGGGCTGTGGGATCAACATTTAGCTATAGAGTGGGTCAATGATAACATAGCTGCGTTTGGAGGTGATCCTAATATGATTACAATCAATGGTTGTTCTGCAGGATCGGCTAGTGTGATTTACCAAGCCATGTACTCGGGAAATCATGGCCGTTTTCAGAGACTCTTTGGACAGAGTGGTTCGCCACTTAGTCCCTGGGCATTTAACAACAACCCAAAAGACACAGCCTTTCAAGTTGGACGAATGCTGAAATGCCATACCGAAGACACCAAACAGCTTGTTGAATGTATCAAGTCTAAAACGGCAGAAGAAATCATGAAGACTTTAAATAAGGACGAAGTTATGTTAGTATTTCCGATGGGACTAGTACCGGTTGTTGATGGAGAATTCGTAAAACACCCTCCAAGTGAAACTCTTAACGAACGTTCTGTTTACGGGCTAGAAGAACGACAAGCTCTTTCTGAATATGATTTATTAATCGGGGTCACGACAAATGACGGAGCAATGATGATTAACTCATTCGTTGGCGTGCACGGAACGGAAGATTTCACAATAAATAAAGACGATTTCACTCACAGAGAAATTCCTAACATTGCAGAAATCATGTTCCCTGGAGATGCTTCTAAAGTTGTCAAGGATCTATTGATGAACGAATATTTTCCCTGGGAAAGTCCAGACAACGATACTGCAATTTGTGATGCTTTCATTAACCTTAGTATTGACTATGTATTTGGTATACAAGCCGCTCAAACTGCAAACGTACATTCCTCGGGTAAAAACAAGGACACATATTTCTTTCTTTTCGACGCTCTGCCATCCCAGCATATCTGCGCTACTCCTACATGGTTAAAGAAGCCGAACCACGGCGATGATTTGACGTTTATGTTCGGTTATGACAGCGACGCTGGCTACACGGCTTGGACCATGCCTTATTCGGAATATCCACCTCAAGAATGGGAATTAAAATTCAGCAAGATATACATAACTATGATAACTAATTTCATGTCCTCTGGGTGGGTATTTTTCTTAGTTCAATGCCATTTAATAGCACGTACATTGGCCTGTTTGCATTTCCAACTAATAATTCTTAAAGTGTTAACATAGTCCGTAGTTGTACATGCTGATCAAACTCACTCTTTTGCAAATTCATAAGCACGTAGATAATCAATTCATGCATATGCACGAATCACATGAATTAATTACATTCATAACTTAGAATATCATTAGCTTCATAATACATAACCTAGGCTATATATTTTTGTTGGCTCAGAAAACCTTTGCCTACTGCTATTTCTTGTTCTATATCTACTAGATCTATTCAGTCGATATTTTTGTCGACCGATTTCCATCATGGATGAGCAAATTACATTGTTCATAGAAAAGAATTAAACATTGTATATTGTAATGCCACCAGAGCCGAATAAGACCAAATAGTACGTGTTTTACGACCAATTATTACACAATCTAAAATATGTTGGTCAGCTAAAAGATACTGAAAATTCAACTTTATTTTTACAGCGATCCAAACATCCCGAATGACGTCAGATCTCACGTAAAAGACACCTGGCCTAAATACACACGGAACAAACAAGAAGCATTCCGACTATCCTGTGACTGGAACCAGCCTGTAATACAACGGCCATTTGCCCGGGCGGTGAATTTCTGGTACCACGCCTTGCCTGCTGTTATAAGGGAGACGAATAATGAAGAAGCGGAATATTGTGAGAAACCTGATGTATGAAATGCCTGCATGTTTATAAAGTTGATTCTTGATGTTTATGCTTCAAAGGGACTGTTAAAATGAACCTTGTATTAGAGATGTAAAAATATGTCTTGTTTGGGAAAAGATATATCGAGCGAAATATTGTGAAAAACCAGAAGTGTGAAATACCTGCATGTTTATGCAGTTGATTCTTGATGTCTAGGCTGCAAAGGGACTGATATCAAGGGCGGATCCAGGATTTTTTTCCAGGGGGAGTCCAAGGCCAAATTTTTTTTCCAAGGGGGGGGGGGGGTCCAAGCCCAAATTATGGCTTAAAATGTAGTAAATAGGCTATGTAACGCTACACTAAATTTATATAGTCAAAATTCAATTTTCGGCCAATGCCAGGGGGGGGGGGGTCCGGACCCCCCGACCCCCCTCTAGATCCGCCCATGGATATATTGAACCTGGTATTATAGACGTCAAAATGACATGTCTGATGAAAATTCCCCCGGTCTGATGATTTTTTGGCTACTGTCAGTCCCACTGTCTGACACAAATTTTGATCTGTAAGATAGTGGATTATAGTTCGGTCTGACAAAATTTTATTCAGTCTGACAGATTAAGCAGCACTGTCAGACCGAATGTCTGACAAAGATTTCTGGTTCCTTGCCATGTCTGAAAGGGTAGTGGAACTTGAGACAATTTTAAAACCCAGCAAGTGCTGAATTTGTATCAAAAAAAGGTCTTATGCAGTTGATTCTTGATGTCTAGGCTGCAAAGGGACTGATATCAAGGGCGGATCCAGGATTTTTTTCCAGGGGGAGTCCAAGGCCAAATTTTTTTTCCAAGGGGGGGTCCAAGCCCAAATTATGGCTTAAAATGTAGTAAATACGCTACACTAAATTTATATAGTCAAAATTCAATTTTCGGCCAATGCCAATGCCAGGGGGGGGGGGGGGGGTCCGGACCCCCCGACCCCCCTCTAGATCCGCCCATGGATATATTGAACCTGGTATTATAGACGTCAAAATATGTCTTGTTCGGGAAAAGGTATATCGAGCACATTTTTCTTTTAAATTTCGCTTTCAGAACAATTGTTCTAAAATGTCAAATTAAAAATTGGCCTAAACTAGCAGAAATATCACTGATGGTTGCACGTATACTTTTATAAAATCCAAAATGCATTAATGAAAGTGCCGATAAGTAAGCTTTGTTTTGAAACTAATAGTTTATAAGAGGCGCTTACAGTAGATTCACTGCGAGTCAATAAAGCGAAAGGGTATGCTCCGAAAACGGCTACATTTGTGACGTCATTGCAACGTAATAGACGTAAAATGTACACCAAAGAAATTGTGACGTTGAACTCGCCGCAAGCAGAAGCTTTGATTTGGTAACACATTTACATGGAATATTTGAAAAATGATATTGTCATAAATTTACCCCTTTACTACAAAAAGCGTGTTTATAATGACTGACAATCTGTCATGTTTGTCGATGAGTATTTTCAAAATACTACAAACGCAAGGAAAATTATTGACAAAAGTCTTTCCTTAATTGAGAGGTATTTCACTGTTTTTTCTCCATCCCACATCGAGGCGTGACATCACAAATCACGTAGGTTGTAATGCGTGACTGTGGTGGGCACAGTAACAAAACATACTTATCTGGTAATGCGTTTTCACATTGTAGCCTATAGGTATAGGTGTCCCACGCTTTTCTGAATATTTATAAACAAACCTTTAACCTATAAAAACGTGTTATTGTAGAGACGCACGTGCAAATATTACATCAATATTACATCAAAATACTGATTATCATCAATATGGTTTCATTTTGATCTTTATAACCTATGATTAGTAAATTGATGAATGTTTTATTTTTTGGCGGGATTTAGAATATCGTGGGAGCATTGATCTATCTAAATTTATTATGATTTAACATGACAAGGACATAACATCTATAAGTACTACTACTAAATGTCTCGAGAAATGACCTGTCAGAGAATCTCTTGCTAATAAGTAGAGATACTCTGCCAGATCATTTAACGTAACATAACCTTAGTATTGCTGCTATCGTAAGATAAATAAGGTCGGGTATCTTTTAAATGACGTTTGAACTTGTTTGAGATAACGTACACGCATTCATATATGCAGTTTATATAACCCATAGTGTTCTGTTTGTACTGCAGTTTTATCACACCACATCGGGTTGACTTTTTAAATATCAAAATAATTATTCGGACATGGGATTCGTTGAATTTTCTTTACGTGCTTTTGCACTAGCCATTCTATTTCATTTGACATCACAGGAAGAGATAAGCGCTACATGTGATGCTGGAACATTTATAGGACGCGTAAAGACGCAACAGGCATTTAACAACAACTACAAAA
The DNA here is from genome assembly GCA_963680895.1 of Fragum sueziense. NCBI lineage: Eukaryota > Metazoa > Mollusca > Bivalvia > Cardiida > Cardiidae > Fragum > Fragum sueziense. The sequence continues at coordinate 49,741,199 of OY804601.1, forward strand.
TAAACAGGTTTTTAGGCATACCGTATGCCGAACCACCGATTGGCGACCTCCGGTTTAGAAAACCAATCAGAAAATCACGTTTGCCAGAACCATACAATGCTGGAGAATTTGGAGCTTCGTGTTATGGAATTTCCATGCCAATGGAAGGGAAGAGAAAACCAGGTCTAGGTAGCGACCTAGTCGAGTCAGAGGATTGCCTTTTCCTTAATATTTTCGCCCCAAGCCAAGAAACAAGAGAGAAGCTTCCGGTTATAGTTGTTATCCATGGCGGAGGTTTCAATTTGGGATCTTCGATTATATATCCAGGGGATATTCTGGCAGGGTTTGGAAAAGTTGTGGTGGTGACATTGAATTATCGTTTAAACATTTGGGGATTTTTGAGTACGGGCGATGACGCATCTCCGGGTAATTATGGTCTATGGGATCAACATTTAGCTATAGAATGGGTTACTGATAACATAGCTGCATTTGGGGGTGATCCGAATAAGATTACAATAAATGGTTGCTCCGCCGGCTCAGCTAGCGTGTTGTACCAAGCCTTGTACCCAGGAAATCATGGCCGTTTCCAGAGAGTTCACCACTTACTCCCTGGGCTTTCAACAACAACCCAAAAGACACAGCCTTTCAGGTTGGACGAATGCTTAAATGTCATACCAAAGACACCATGCAGCTTGTTTAATGTATCAAGTCCAAAAGTGCCGAAGAAATAATGAAGACTTTAAATAAGGACGAAGTTATGTTAGTTTTTTCCAATGGGACTTGTACCGGTTGTTGATGGAGAATTCGTTAAACACCCTCCAAGTGAAACACTTAACGAACGTTCTGCTTACGGGCTTGAAGAACGACAAGCACTTTCTGAATATGATTTATTAATCGGGGTCACGACAAATGACGGAGCAATGATGATTAATTCATTCGTTGGCGTGCATGGAACGGAAGATTTCACAATAAATAAAGACGAATTCACTCATAGAGAGATTCCTAACATTGCAGAAATCATGTTCCATGGAGATGCTTCTAAAGTCGTTAAGGACCTTATTCTGAATGAATACTTTCCTTGGTAAAGTCCAGACAACGATACTGCAATTCGTGATGCTTTCATTAACCTTAGTACTGACTATGTATTTGGTATACAAGCCGCTCAAACTGCAAACGTACATTCCTCGGCTAAAAACAAGGACACATATTTCTTTCTTTTCGACGCTCTGCCATCCCAGCATATCTGCGCTACTCCTACATGGTTAAAGAAGCCCAACCACGGGGATGACTTGACGTTTATGTTCGGTTATGACAGTGACGCTGGCTACACGGCTTGGACTATGCCTTATTCGGAAGATCCGCCCGAAGAATGGGAATTAGAGTTTAGCAAGTCATACATAACGATGATAACTAATTTCATGTTCTCTGGGTGGGTATTTTCCTTAGTTCTATGCCTTTTAATAGTACGTACATTGATATGTTTGCATTTTCGACTAAAAACTCTTATAGATATATTAACATTACTAAGTTAATACATGCTGACAAAAATCATTCACTCTTAGGAAATTCATAAGCATGTAGATAATCACGAATATGCACGAATCATGAAATTAATTTAATTCATAACTTAGAATATCATTAGCTTCATAATACATATTTTTTTATATTTTTGTTGGACCAAAAAATCTTTGCCTACGGTTACCGCTATCTCTTGTTCTATATCTATCAGATCTATCTATTTAGTCGATATTTTTGTCGATCGATCTCCATCTTGGGAGAGAAAATTACATGTAGGCCTACATAGAATAAAAACAAACATTCATGTACATTGTGAAGCCACCAACAACACATGTTTTACGAACAATTATTACATAATCTAAAATTTGTTGGTCAGCTGCAAGATACTCAAAAACCATCTTTATTTTTAACAGCGATCCAAACACCCCGAATGTCAGATCTCACGTCAAAGACATCTGGCCTAAATACACACAGAACAAACAAGAAGCATTCCGACTATCCCGTGACTGGAACCAGCCTGCAATACAACGGCCATTTGCACGGGCCGTGAATTTCTGGTATCACGCCTTGCCTGCTGTTATAGGAGAGACAAATAATAGAGAAGCGGAATATTGTGAGAAACCTGAAGTGTGAACTACATGTTTATAAAGTGTGTCTGCAAGTGCATGAATAATGTACAGTTGATTCCTGTTGTCTGAACGCCAAAGAGTCTGTTAATTTCCATATGTTTAATGGTTGGTAACGATCAAATCTTTTACAGCCAAGATCGAATAAGCTGTACACGCCGAATAATGAAGGAGTGGAATATTGTGAAAAACTAGAAGTGTGAAATACACGTCTGCATGTTTATGCAGTTGATTCTTGATGTCTAGGCTTCAAAGGAACTGTTAAATTGAACCTTGTATTAGGGACGCAAAAATACCGGAAAGCCCCTATGTCTTGTTAGAGAAAAGGTATATCAGGTGCATTTTTCTTTTAAAGTTCGCTTTAGGAACAATTGTTCGAAAATTTGAAAAAAAAAAAAATAAAGAAATAAATAAATAAAAATTGGCCTAAACTAGCAGAAATATCATTGATGGGTAGACGTATACTTTTATAAAAACCCAAAGGCACTAATGAAAGTGCCGATAAGTATCCTTCGTTTTGAAACTAATAGTTTATAAGTGGCGCTTAAAGTAGATTCACTGCGAGTCAATAAAGCGAAAGGGTATGCTCCGAAAAAGACCACTTTTGTGACGTCATTGCAACGTAATAAACGTAAAATAAACGCCAAAGAAATTATGGCGTTGAACTCGCCTGAAGTGGTAGCTTTGATTTGGTAACACTTTTAACGGCAATATTTGAAAAAAAAAACATGATATTGTCATTTTCCTCCCTAATACAAAAGGTGCGTTTATAATGACTGACTTTGTGGCATAATTGTCGATGTGTATTTTCAAAATGCTACAAACGCAAAATTATTGACAAAAGTGTTTCCCGAATTGAGAGGTACTTTCCTGCCTTTTCTCCATCCCACAGCGATACATGACATCACAAATCACGTAGGTTGTACTGATTGATTGTGGTGGGCATAGTAACAAAATATATAATATGAGCCGGGATCTGGAAAAACGTCCCTTATAGTATTTGTGACAGCTATGTTTCAAGATCAGCATTTGCCTAGATGAAGTTTGACCTGGATCCATGTTTCTCTCATATGGTTGCTACGGATCTTGACGAGGGTAATGGAGAACAGCATGGTTCTGGATCTGGAATCAGGTTGGGCTCAAAAGCCTTAAAGGACCTTTTTCCATATCCTGGCTCAATTATACTTATCTAGTAATGAGTTTTAACATTGTATAGGTACATATATTTAGATCTATCTAATTTGTTATGATTTAACATGACAAAGGTTAACATAAGTATTACTACTAAATGTCTCGAGAAATGACCTGTCAGAGAATCTCTTGGTAATAAGTAGAGATACTATGCCAGGTCATTTAACGTAACATAACCTTAGTATTGCTGCTATCGTAAGATAAATAAGGTCGAGTATCTTTTAAGTGACGTTTGAACTTGTTTGAGATAACGTACACGCATTCATATATGCAGTTTATATAACCCATAGTGTTCTGTTTGTACTGCAGTTTTATCACACCACATCGGGTTGACTTTTTAAATATCAAAATAATTATTCGGACATGGGATTCGTTGAATTTTCTTTACGTGCTTTTGTACTAGCCATTCTATTTCATTTGACATCACAGGAAGAGATAAGCGCTACATGTGGTGCTGGAACATTTATAGGACGCGTAAAGACGCAGACAGCCTTTAACAACAACTACAAAATAAACAGGTTTTTAGGCATACCGTATGCCGAACCACCGATTGGCGACCTCCGGTTTAGAAAACCAATCAGAAAATCACGTTTGCCAGAACCATACAATGCTGGAGAATTTGGAGCTTCGTGTTATGGAATTTCCATGCCAATGGAAGGGAAGAGAAAACCAGGTCTAGGTAGCGACCTAGTCGAGTCAGAGGATTGCCTTTTCCTAAATATTTTCGCCCCAAGCCAAGAAACAAGAGAGAAGCTTCCGGTTATAGTTGTTATCCATGGCGGAGGTTTCAATTTGGGATCTTCGATTATATATCCAGGGGATATTCTTGCAGGGTTTGGAAAAGTTGTGGTGGTGACATTGAATTATCGTTTAAACATTTGGGGATTTTTGAGTACGGGCGATGACGTATCTCCGGGCAATTATGGTTTATGGGATCAACATTTAGCTATAGAATGGGTTAATGACAACATAGCTGCATTTGGGGGTGATCCGAATAAGATTACAATAAATGGTTGCTCCGCCGGCTCAGCTAGCGTGTTGTACCAAGCCTTGTACCCAGGAAATCATGGCCGTTTCCAGAGAGTTTTCGGGCAAAGTGGTTCACCACTTACTCCCTGGGCTTTCAACAACAACCCAAAAGATACAGCCTTTCAGGTTGGACGAATGCTTAAATGTCATACCAAAGACACCATGCAGCTTGTTGAATGTATCAAGTCCAAAAGTGCCGAAGAAATAATGAAGACTTTAAATAAGGACGGAGTTATGTTAGTTTTTCCAATGGGACTTGTACCGGTTGTTGATGGAGAATTCGTTAAACACCCTCCAAGTGAAACACTTAACGAACGTTCTGCTTACGGGCTTGAAGAACGACAAGCTCTTTCTGAATATGATTTATTAATCGGGGTCACAACAAATGACGGCGCAATGATGATTAATTCATTCGTTGGCGTGCACGGGACGGAAGATTTCACAATAAATAAAGACGAATTCGTTCACAGAGAAATCCCTAACATTGCAGAAATCATGTTCCCTGGAGATGCTTCTAAAGTCGTTAAGGATCTATTGATGAACGAATATTTTCCCTGGGAAAGTCAAGACAACAATACTGCAATTCGTGATGCTTTCATTAACCTTAGTACTGACTATGTATTTGGTATACAAGCCGCGCAAACTGCAAACGTACATTCCTCGGCTAAAAACAAGGACACATATTTCTTCCTCTTTGATGCACTTCCATCCCAGCACATCGCAGTGACGCCATCGTGGTTGAAGAAGCCGAATCACGGCGATGACTTGACGTTCATGTTCGGTTATGACAGCGACGCTGGCTACACGGCTTGGACTATGCCTTATTCGGAAGATCCGCCTCAAGAATGGGAATTAGAATTCAGCAAGATATACATAACTATGATAACAAATTTCGTGTCTTCTGGGTAAGTATTCAAATAGTTGCTTTGCATTTTCTCTTACATGTAGTTGCCACGTCTTTTAATAATAATAGCTTGCATTTGCGACTAATACGCCTTTAACTTCGTATATGAAATTGCACAGTGCGTTACATGATTTTACATGCTCAACCATTCATTCGCTCGTTGAAAATGAATCAGCACGTAGATGATAATGAATACATGCGATTCATTATGAATTAATAAAATTTAACACTTGGATCTTTTAGCTTCATGATTCATAATTATTTGGTTAGCCCCAAACATTTTGACCATCTTTGGTCTTCTATATTTCTTTATCGATATTTCGTCGCTGTCCACAATGAGTTAGCATCTCATTGTAAACAAGTTAGAAGAGCTTAATATAGACAAACCCCACGTTTCACAACCTACCAATACCTCATCGGACCATCTTGTCGGTAAACAGAAAATCCATTTTTTTCTGCAGCGATCCCAACGTCCCAAATGACGTCAGATATTACGTAAAAGACATCTGGCCTAAATATACACGCAACAAACAAGAAGCATTCCGACTATCCCGTGACTGGAACCAGTCTGTAATACAACGGCCATTTGCACGGGCGGTGAATTTCTGGTACCACGCCTTGCCTGCTGTTATAAGGGAGACGAATAATGGAGAAGCGGAATATTGTGAGAAACCTGAAGTGTGAAATATCTGCATGTTCATGAATGCAGTTGACACTCGTTGTCTGGTCGTCAAAGAGACAGTTAAATACTTCTAGATATTAGTAGTTCAAATGTTGTATCACTGGTAACGAATTTGCAGTAACTAAGATCGAATAAGCTGTGCTTATGTAATTTCCGAACGTAACCGACGATATAGAATACCATAGAAGATTGATCCATGAGAATTATATGAAGCAGTCTACGGTTGAAATGTGGTAAAAATTCGAAATGAGCAATTTTTCTCTTTCGTTTACTATTATTTTTTTTAGGAATTCCTCAGACAATTTGTCATTTATCTTATTATTATCAATACAATTCGTTAACCGATTTTGACATAACGAGTGTCAACTGTATTTACAAGGTAGTGAAAGCGAAATTAAACGTTGTAAAACAACAATAGAACTAGTTGATTTCACGGTGTATATCACGTGACTCAGAATTTCCGATAATCTTCAATATCTTTTTAATACTTGACCAATTTGAATTCGGTTTGAAGCAGAGAAGGTTGGAAAATACCAAGAATAAGCTACGTCCATCTAATGCGTGACGTCTGTCCATGTTCTCTGCTTCAAACCGAATTCAAATCGGTCCGGTATTTACAAAATTATTGAAGATTTTCTGAAAATAATGTATCACGTGATTATCCACCATGGATTTGCCAACAGACATTTTGAATAAAACATAATCAGATTTATTTTATTTTGTGTTTAATCTAATACAAATATTCGTTAGCTTGATGTTTAGGAATTACATGGTATCGATTGTTGAGAAAATCGATTTATTCGTACAATCAACTTCGATCAGAAAGTTTTTCCAATATGTATAATCGAAGCTTTTCAACAAAAGCCACGTAAATACAGCTTGATTTAAGCTGAAGTTACGAGGTCTTCGTTGAAAAGCGACGACATTATCATGGTGTAAGTATGTGGCCGAGTAGTTGATCGCTGCCGGTGCTGGCTTTATTGGATAATGTTGAGTGACTCTTTTGACGTTTTGATGACGTCATAATAGTCATAATAGTCAAAACTATAGAGGTTCGATCGGTCGAGTTGTAAGAGCGATAACGCATGTTTGTGGAGTATAGGTCAGAGAAATGTAACCACTTCATAAATAGCTAGAAATTAGGCAGTGGCAATTAGACGACATAATTAATTTTCATACTGATACAAGGTGGTCATACCACGTGATAAATGACATCGGTGTTATGGTAAATTGTCACCCCACGTCAACATTTCAAACGGCTGTAATTACTTAATATTTTGTTTAAATTAAGCGAGACTGGGCCTATTCGAAGCGCAATTTTGTAACTTATAAACACATGTTTACACCTTGTTCAAAAAAAGTGCGGTTTAAGCAATATTCGTGGACAACTTCGTGAAACCGGAGAAAATCTGGTAGAAGACCGGAAAAAATCTGGTAGATACTACGGTAAGCAAACCCAAAATTTGTAAGAAAAATGGCACAATTGTATCAATTATATATTGATAACTTCGTAGTGATATTGAAATAAGTCTAAGTTAACCTACATAAGAACGTGCTATTGGCAAAACTGTATAAGGACATCGTAGTAAAGGCCGTCACGAATCGGCTACAACGGCAAGCAATTTCTACCAAGCTACATTGGAAAGCATATTATGAATGGTTTCAGAAAACAAATGCAAATGAGTATCTTTTGCGAACCATAATGTTTTTTTTTTCATTTGCTTATCACATATTATGTCTTTGTAACTTCGGTGTGTTGTATTCTTCCTTAAGTAAGTCCTCTTACTTATTTTGTAGATGACTATTTGGTTGGTGTCTGTTTCACCACCGACTTCTTTCCACCGCTGCCTTCTAATTCGCTATATAGTTGACGAGGTGTAACAGGCTTCAATGGTGAACGTTTGATATCTATGACATCTACGTGTCTCACAGGGAATTCCACGTAATTGGCAATTTTCATCATTACAAATTGTTTTAGAAGTTAGGCAACTTTTAGTTCTTCTTTTTTCGGTCTTTTTATCTTTTTTTTCGCAAGTTAGGCCTACCATCATCCTAAAAATAAACAAAGATTGCATGTTAATGGTGTATGAATAATCCGTTTTTTTTTTTGATAACCTAAAAACGTTTAAAGTAACCATGGAACTGTCGTCATATAATTAGACACATAGACGGGACTACTAAGGTTTCGTTCAAGAACGAACACGAATCTCAGACAAAGTTTATAGATCTTTAAGCTAAAAATGTGGTTTCATGTTTACATTTCAAGTCACTCGGAAATATACGGGACTAGTCACACAAAAGGGGACCAATGAGAATGGTGAAAAGTAACGACCCGTATCAGACTGTGCAGTTTGCACAGACTAAACGGGAATAGAATTCCATTGCGGTCTTTTTACGCATGACTGGTCAAATACTCAGCAGTCAGGGGAAACACAAACAAACTAGATGGTTGTCCCATGACAATTGCTATCGAGTCCGCAAAATGCTCTAGATGGTTTTCATTTTGACATTTGACAGTGAGCTGTTACCTTGATCTTGTAGTTTTCTGATATTTCTTCCAAATATCAGGTCTACATTGAGAGAGAACAAAATTTCCGCTATTTTTGCTTTAAAATCCATTCATAAATGTTGGAGTTATGCCACGGACTAAAACGGGCGAACTGACGGACTGACTTACGCACGTACACCTAGCTGTTATAGTGACAAGGAACTATGTCTCGCTTACCGCAATCGGGTTCGAAAAAAAAATGAAAACATGAAAACTGTGGTAATAGAGTCGGGTGTGAAATATTTCTAATTTTCGCTTTCCAGTGTAGCTTCCTAAAATCTGCTGCCCGATATAACTTTCTCATAGTTGTCCTTTTACCGGCAAGATTTTATTTGCTTTTCTACTTCTGATTTATCTAAAAACATAATTTAAGACTAAAAATACTATAAACGTACAGAGATATCATGTAACCAGCTCATAAATAGTTAATTTGTATCAATTTTGATTTCGCTTTCCGTTGTAGCAGGGTTTATTTTTGTCGTTTTCAATCAGTTGTCCATGATTTTTGCAAAAACCGGGACTTTTGGGCACAAGATGTAAATTTATATACGGGTTAAGCTTACAAAATTGCGCTTCGAATAGGCCAGGTCTTGTTTAATTTGAATAAAAAACAAAGTACTTACAGCCGTTTGAAAATTCCAGCCGTGGTGTGTCGGGGTGACAATTTACCATAACACCGTCAGTTTATGACGTCATTTATCACGTGGTATGACCACCTTGTGATAGGATTGTTTACAATATAGCACAAAACTATCAAGAAGAAAAATGCATGCAAGCTTGTTCCGATAGGGCCATCAAGGTTAATTCTTGCCAAAACTGAAATCGCTGGACATCTTTGTTTCTTTTTCAAAGATTGACCTTTCTTCAATATTGGCGTAGATATATAGATTCTTCAATGACAACAACGACATTACAACCATGCGCGTATCTAGGCGGATGCCTTGAAACCCGAGCTTCAACATTATCATTTTTCAAGGGTGCACAGTGGTCTTACCAAGAATAAATGTGAACAACAGATCCCTAGATGCCCCGGAACCTCCACGACTTCCCATTACCATACATGCCCGTAGGAAGCAATTTAATATTGGGTGGGCTAAAGCCCCATTGTCTGAAAATGAGTGTGTGTGTGTGTATGAGTGTGTGTTTGAGTAATTAGATTTTCCCTAAATTTTCAGTGTAAATAAAGAAAATTCGGCATTTTAGTCGACTTTTTTGGCCTAGCAACCACCCCCTATTCCTACGGTTCTGCCATATGATGATATGACATCAATTTTGGTTCTTTAAAATTCAAAGATGTTACAGACGACAATTTCAAGTAAATTCAATTTTACATTTCTGGTCTCTCTGGGTAGAAAACATTGTTCGAAATGAAGAAATTGTTTGTCACAAGCAATTTCTTATTTTTCCACAATATTTTCCTAATACTTCTGTTTTTTGCTTCGAAATGCATCAACTGGACTCGGCAATATGCCTTGGGCTTCAAGAAAACAAAAATCCGGGCTACGCCCCTGACAACCAACAACAGTAGCATCAGCAGCAGCAGCAGCAGCAGCAGCGGTGGCAACAACAACAGATTGACAAATCATCCAAAGACGTCTAAACTAATAATTTTGTTTTCCAGCATTTCATAAAATGCGAATATGTCGTAGAAGTAAGGCCTGTGGGAAACAATTTTGTATTTGGGGTGGGGAATACCCCCCCCCCCTCCCCCTATCCGGGCCAGATTCTAAAGACTGGGGGGGGGGGGTGGTTGGGTGAATCTTGTTTCTGAAAAATTTTGCTGCACAAAGTTTCATTTCCAAATATGATGAATGGTTAGGATTTTCACCTCGACACAAGCGGTATTTCGAGTTATCCGATATCGACATAACGAGTACCAACTTTCCTTGGTAGGATTTTCAGCTCGACACAAGCGGCAGTTCGTGTAATCCGATATCGACATGACGAATATCAAATTTGTTTCGTAGGATTTTCATCTCGACACAAGCGGTAGTTTGAGTAATCCGATATCGACATAACGAATATCAACATTGCTTGGTAGGATTTTTACATCGAAACAAGCGGTAGTTAGAGTTATCCAATATCGACATAACGAGTATCGATTTTACTTGGCTGTCTGAGATTGTTGATTGGATTGAACGGAGTTTTATGTCCCACTCGATAACTAAGGTCATATGGAAACGGGACCTAGGTTTAAAGTCTCATCTGAAAGACTGGAGAGGCGGGGTCGAACCCGCGATCCACGTGTTTCAAGTCCAGCGCATTACCACTGCATTACCTCCGCCCCAGCTGACACCGTTGGAGATAACGTGTATGAACGAAAGTAATCTATTGAATGGTCATTCAGAGTTGCAGATAAGAAAGGGGTAATATTTTTTTTTCAAAATGCAATATTTGATCTATTCTTCATCAAATCCAATGGTGTGGGTACTCATTGGAATTCGTCTCAATGAGTAGCCACAACATAGGTTTTGAAAGAAATTGAAATGTCTTTATCCTCTCTGATCTGTTGGTCTTGTCATTTGATTGTTTCATTTACACCAGCTGTTGATCAAATATGCCCGACCGAGTCATGCTAGCTAGAAACGTTCGAAGTACACTGCTGTAAATAATTAAAGGATCAAACTTTTGTTTTAATTTTTATGGTTTTTATGCTGATTAATAATGAAATACGAAATAATTCGCATTTTTGAATAAAGCCTTTTCGGATATTTGACATGGGAACTTTAGTCGGTATGTTGCTTATCATCTCTAAAAGCATATTGAACTTGCAGGTTTTTTTGCACATTCGAAACTTGACAAGCAATTAAGTTGATACAACGGTAACCGACCCTTTAATTATTTTGGACAGTGTATGTATCTGTTTGCGTTTTTCCTTGAAAGTTCTTGAAATTTCCGGTGCCTAGTACAATACGGTGGCTAACCTACGTGGCTTTTTGAGAAAGTAAACGCCTAAAATTCGTCCGCTTGAACAATGTATGTTTTTTGTTCTTATTTCTCAGCTTATACGTCAAAGGATTTCAACGATATACAAAAGTGCATCGGACGCACATTTGAGGCAGCAGTTCCAGGTCCTAACTCACTCTGCACCAAATCCCGTGTTTTTTAACATCGCAAGTATTTATGATCTCAAAAAAGTGGCAAACGTGCACAACTGCCGCAAAAAGCGTTTGAAAATCCATGATGTTTGATGTAAAGTGAGATAGAATCGGGAATGGTGCCACCAAAGGCTCCTACGTTGCATTTTATCTCATCAAAATCCGTTGAGTATAAGCGAGAAATTAGAAAAATATTACTTTGAAGGGAACATGATTGTGTACTTTTCCTAATGGTTACATGGGTAAGTCAATGTGTATAAGTTAAAAAAAAAGTCTAATGGTTTGCTTTCCTTGGATCTTTCGTGGTCTATGCTTCTGGTTTTTCACAATACTCCGCCCCTTCAATGTTAACCCCTCTGATAACAGCAGGCAAGGCGTGGTACCAGAAATTCACCGCCCGTGCAAATGGCCGTTGTATTACAGGCTGGTTCCAGTCACGGGATAGTCGGAATGCTTCTTGTTTGTTCCGCGTGTATTTAGGCCATGTATCTGTTACGTGAGATCTGACGTCATTCGGGGTGTTAGGGTCACTGGAAAGAAGGAAATGATTAGATCATTTCTTTGGTTTGATTTAAAACAGATACGACTTTGAACATGTATTAGATAGAGGCTGTATAGTAGATTCTACGCGAAATAAACATTCAAATGCGCGCAGCGCATTGAATGTTTATATCGCGTAGAATCTGCTATATAGACTCTATCTGACTTAGTGTTCGCTAGCGGTTCATTGGAGACTGGGCGTGGCTATGTAGGCCTATAGACGTCACATAAACTAGCCGGTGTAACGTAGTAAAGTGACCCCCATAGAATACTGACCCCCGGTCACTTTACTATATAGAATACTGACCCCTTTCTATAAAATAATGACCCCCATGTAATATAACGACCCCCCTGATTTTATCTATAAAAAACTGACCCCCACCTAGTTTATTGCTAATTTAACATACACTACATGTATACATATCGTTTCAAATCACATCCGTGTTTATTATGCTCCTCGAAAAAAGTTTCGGGGAGCATTTAGTCGCCATGCTATCCTTCCGTTCGTTAGTCCGTCCTTCCGTCCGTCTATTTGTCCTTCCGTTTATATACAGTCAGATGTCAGCAACCTTTAGGCCAAATTCAATGAAACTTCACATGTATAATCCCTGAATACCTTTTGAGACAGTGTTCTCATTTTTTTTTCAAATTGAGGCTGCGTCACAGAAAAAGGGGCCTTAATATAGAAATTAGTGTTTCTCTAATTTCTCTTAATTAAATGAACATAATTTAATGAAATTTTGTTCTTCAGTGATGAATGAGATGTTCTGTAGCTTATATAATTAATAAATCATGTACAAAAATCCTGTCATATGAAAAGGGGACTAAATGTATAATAACATTGCGTCTAGATCTTTAAGTCTGCCCGAAGCAAAATCTCCACTTGTACTCTTGTATCAAATTGGAGGAAACTTCAATATGAACTTCGTGAAATTCTGCCAAGAACCTTTTCTCTCTGTTTCTCTTTTTGATGCTGTGTTATAGGAAAAGGGGCCTAATTGTAGAAGTTTTTCGCATATTTCTTTTAATCTTGACAGAATTTAATGAAATTCTATATTCGATTAATTAATTTTTTCATATTCTACATCTTTATTTTCCAACTGCGACAGCTGCTAAATACGCCTTTTTAGTCTGGCTTTTTAGCTCACCTGAGCACGAAGTGCTCGAGGTGAGTTATTGTGGTCACTTTTTGTCCGGCGTCCGTCCGTCCGTCCGTCTGTCTGTCCGTCCGTCAACATTTGGGGTGTTTACACTCTAGCATCCACAAAAGTTACTCAATCTTGATCAAACTTGGCCAAAACAAATACGATCATAAGTTCTCGGACAAGTTCGATTATGGGCCTGATCGAACCAGAAAGTGTGGAGTTATCTGCCCTTGAATGTCAAAAAATGCTGTTTTTAAGTTTGTTTACACTGTAGCATCTACAATTATTGATCAATCAAGACAAAACTTAGACATAATGTTGGAGACCATAAGGTCTTGGATGAGGTCAATTTTCAGTCTGATCTGACCAGAAAGATGAGAGTTATGTGCCCTTGAATTGGGCAAAATTGCCACTTTTTTGCGGTTTTCAATCTTGTGTTAATCTAAGGGAAGTAAATCTGACACTACTTTTCTTCAGTATAAGTAGAGTTATCTAGTTTGATAGAGGATATAAATAGATTTACACTCTAGAATCACATTACCAAACAACAAAATTTTAGCCTAGTCCAAAATCATAGGTGTTGCAGACGACAAGTTGCATTGAACAAAATTTAACATTTTTTGGTACGTCTTTCTTGGTAGAAAACATTGTGGGTATTGAAGAAATTGCTTGTCACAAGCAATTTCTTCATTTTCCACAATGTATTCCAAAGCCTTTATTTTGTGGGGCATCCAAAAGCGCCAATGTGTGGGAAAGGGTAAAACAATCAAGACAAAACTTGGACACAATGTTTGGGACTATAAGATCTCAGATGAGTTTGATTTTCAGTCTGATCTGATCTGAAAGTCAAGAGTTACGTGCCCTTGAATTTGACAAAATTGCCATTTTCGGCTGTTTTCAACCTTTTTTACACTCTAGAATCTACAATTATTAATCAATCAAGACAAAACTTGGACACAATGTTTTGGACCATAAGATCTGGGATTAGTTTGATTTTCAGTCTGATCTAATCAGAAAGTCAAGAGTTATGTGCCCTTGAATTTGACAAAATTGCTGTTTCTTACTGTTTTCGACTTTGTTTACACACTAGAATCTACATTTATTGACCAATCAAGACAAATTTTTGGACACAATGTTGGAGACTAAAAGATCTCAGATAACTTCGATTTTCAGTTTGATCTGATTAGAAAGTCAAGAGTAATGTGCCCTTGAATTTGATAAAATTGCTGTTTTTGGCTGTTTTCGACCTTTTTTATACTCTAGAATCTACAATTATTTATCAATCAAGACAAAACTTTAACACAATGTTGGGGGACTATAAGATCTTGAATGAGGTTGATTTTCAGTCTGATCTGATGAGAATGTTGAGAGTTATGTGCCCTTGAATTTGACAAAATTGCCATTTTCGGCTGGTTTCGACCTTGTTTACATTCTAGGATCTACAATTATTGATCAATCTATACAAAACTTGGACAAAATGTTGGGGAGCATAAAATCTGGGATGAGTTTGATTAACAGCCTGATCTGATCAGAAAGTCGAGAGTTATGTGCCCTTGAATTTGACAAAATTGCCATTTTCGGCTGATTTCGACCTTGTTTACACTCTGGAATCCACCTTTATGGATCAATCTAGACAAAACTTGGACATAATATTAGGGACCATAAGATCTGGGATTATTTTGATTTTCAGACTTAACTGATGAGAAAATCGAGAGTAATGTGCCCTTGACATTGACGAGATTGCTGTTTGCGGCTGTTTTCGACCTTGTTTATACTCTAGAACCTTCAATTATTTTATCAATCAAGACAAAACTTGGACACAATCAGGGCTACAGATAAGTGGAGGTGAAGACATGCTAACATTGTATTTTCGAATTCAAATCCTATGTTGTGGGTACTCATTTGAATCGTCTCGACGAGACGATACAAATAAGTACCTACAACATAGGGTTTGATTATCACTGACAGCATTATTGCAGTTTGAAAAGTCACCACCCCCTCTTATCTGGAGCCCTGCACAATGTTTGGCACCATAATTTAGATCTCGGATGAGTTAGATTTTCACAACCTTATTGACCATAAGTTCTTTTTCAGTCTTAAAGTAATAAATATTAATTGAATTGAACAAAAGTGTGGCTCATATCATTTAGGTTCAGGTGAGCGATATAGGACCATCATGGTCCTCTTGTTTCTCTAAATTAAGTTTTATGGACTTCCCATTACGTCCCCTTTAGCGTGACGGGTTACTTATACCTTCCCATGACAAACACATGGTTCTATACTGAAAATGCGACATCATCGTGACCTAGTTTTCGGATTAAATCACTTAGCCAATCGTTGAAGCGTTTATTTGATTGGTCAGAAAAAGGGTCACAGAAGATGACCCTCTGCTGGTGCCTGTCAGATTTACTGTCAAATCAACACAGGATTTTAATCAGATTGAGAAGCCTAGATAACTTTCTCGCTATTCAAAGTGACTAAATGTTAACATAGTCACTCTAGTATGCATCCGCCAGGTAGGAAAGTGTGTATGGCAGACACACATACATAACTCTGGTAGGCTTCGAACTCACAACGCTGAGTGACAAGTGATTTTCGGTCAAAAACCTTAAAAAACCATTTACCCTTTCCATACAAATACACGTCGGTAGTAGTTCGATCCATGAACATACTATACGCCTACTGTGCGTACGATTAAGAACCCATACAGCTGCTCCGAGACCGGATAACTCAGTTGGTAACGTCGGGATCTGTCAATCAAGGGGTCGTGAGTTCGAACCTGGCTCGGCATGTAGCCATTTTGGCATTTGACAAAAGTCATTTGTCTCTCACCAATGGGTGTGAATCATCTATATGAGGGAGCAGCAGGAGGGTTTGTTTGTATTTTTTTGGTAGTACGGGTGCTAGAAGTATCAGGAATCCATAGTAGGTGCTCCAGCCACCACAATATGACCATAACAGTTGAAAACAGCATGGAGTTTAAATCAAATCAGTTCAGATGCGGTGGAAGCGTCTAACCAGCCAGTTTTAATCGGGTTCACACAATAATGAATGAAAAGTTGCTGTCAAAACACTCTGTACATGTACGGACAGACGCATGCACGGACGAGTGCCATTGCACCTCTGATGCCTATCGATGAAGATAATTATGTTGTACGTCCACCATAGTTGGGTTTATAATAGAGTAAGACTTTTGGTGTGTATGTGGAGAAGGGGGTCGATATTCTATGGGGGGTCACAATTCTACGTAAGGGGTCACTTTTCTACGTGTGGGTAGGTCATAATACTATGACCCCCCGGTCATAATATTATGACCGGGGGTCAGTATTCTATATAGAATAGTGACCGGGGGGTCAGTATTCTATGGGGGTCACTTTACTACGTTACACCGGCAGCCCGTTTATGCGAAATCGAGTGGCGAAATTTTAAATTATACTGCAATTTCATTGGTCCAAAAAGTAGGTCGAATACTAAATTAGAAAAAAAAACAACAGTATAATTTTTCTTAGTCAAAACTTTTCTCAAACAACTTTGACACTTTATCAAAGTAATGCTGAACGTAGGCCTAATAGACCAAGAACGTCATTTAAGCTTTAAGACTGAAATCTACCGATATGACATGGAATTACTAGTATGAATTATAAAATGCCTTTATTTGCAACAGCTTATTTTAAAAATATTATCTTTTTTTTTTCAAATTTATTGTTTGCCGACTGTTTATAATGTGTAAAATATTGAAACAGATAGCAAACTACTTACCCGGACGCCATAAAATTCGCTACCATCGTAATGTATGCTTTACTAAATTCTAACTCCCACTCTGTCGGCGCTTCTGTTGTATAATTCATGGTCCAGGATGTATATCCAGAATCGCTATCATGACCATACAGGAACGTCAAATCGTCACAATGGTTCGGATTCTTCGACCAAGATGGTGTCGCAAGCAGATGCTGATCTGGTAGAGCGTCAAACACATAGAAAAATGTGTTCCTGTTCTTGGCTGCAGCATGCACATTTGCAGTTCTAACAGCTTCGATGCCAAATACATAATCTGTACTTAAGTTAATAAAAGCATCACGAACTATGGTATCATTGTCGGGGCTCTCCCATGGAAAATATTCGTTCATCAATAGATCCTTGACAACTTTAGAAGCGTCACCAGGGAACATGATTTCGGCAATATTCGGGATTTCTCTGTGTGTAAATTCGTCCTTATTGATCGTGAAATGTTCTGTATCATGTACACCAACGAATGAATTCACCATCATTACGCCATCATTTGTAGTGACTCCTGTTAATAAATCGTAGTTTGATAGTGCTTGTCTTTCTGCAAACCCGACAGCAGAGTGTTCATTAAGCAGTTCACTTGGCGGGTGTTTCACGAACTCTCCATCAACAACCGTTACTAATTCCATTGGAAAATGCAACATGACCTCATCCTTGTTCAAAGTTTTCATGATCTCCTCGGCAGATTTAGACTTTATACAAGCCACAAGTTCATGTGAGTCCTTGGTATTGCATTTAAGCATACGACCAATTTTCGTAGCTGTTATTCTTGGATTGCTATTGAAGGCCCAAGGACAAAGCGGTGAACCACTCTGAGCAAAGACTCTTCTGAACTTATCCTTGTTTCCTGGATATAAGGCTTGGTATATGGCGCTAGCAGATCCCGCAGAGTAGCCATTTATCGTGACCATGTCTGGATCACCTCCGAAAGCCGCTATATTATCCTTCACCCACTCAATAGCCATCTGCTGGTCCCATAGACCATAATTTCCCGGAGATGTCTCGTCACCAGTACTCAAAAATCCCCAAATATTTAACCGATAGTTTATTGTCACCACCACAACTTTTCCGTACGCGGCAAAAATGTCTCCGGGATAAAGTGTTGATGTTCCCAAATTGAATCCACCACCATGCATGTATATGATTACTGGGAATTTCTTGCTTCCTGCTTCATTCGGTGCAAAAATATTCAGGAATAGACAGTCCTCTGATTCAACTATTTTAAACGGATCTGGTTTTCTCTTCCCTTCCATTGGCATAAAGATACCATGACACGAAGCACCGAATTGCCCAGCATCATAATGCTCTAACAAACGCGATTTTCTGACTGGTTTTCTAAATCGGAGTTCGCCAGTAGGTGGTTCGGCATACGGTATGCCTAAAAACCTGTTCACTTTGTAGTTGTTGTTAAATGCCTGTTGCGTCTTCACGCGTCCTATAAAAGTTCCAGCATCACATGTAACGCTTATCTGTTCCTGCGATGTAATCCTACAAAGACAGGTCAAAGTTAGAGCCCATATAGAACACTTTATGAATTCCATGTTGCACAAAATACTTCAAATGTAATGACCATCCGATATGTTGTGATTGTACGAGTATTAGGGCATATGTGATAACAGTTCAAACCTTTCAAGGCCCTTTACGTCAACTGCAGACGACCCATAAATTTACGAGGCATTCAAAATATACTGTCTTAAAACTGTTATCATTTGATAGTTGAGGTCATTAAGATTTAAGAATTTCATTAAATTAAATTACCACACGTTATAAAAACCCTGTTTACGATAAAGATGCATGAATGCATATAATAAATTATATAATCTCAAAACATGCTAAGTTGGAGCTTTTGTTAAAGATGTACTAGTAGTACATGTAATTTATAACGAAATTTCACTGGAAAAAACAGAACATGGCTTACATGTGTACGGACTATTTTGTAAAGGTTGCAAACATTGAGTTAACATAATGTCTGATAACAAGTTTATAAATCATACGTGATAAGAATATCGGATGGTTTGTTAGAAAGCTAGTTGAACTACATTATAGTCTAACATGCACTTAAATTAGTTTTGCGTCGTTTCTTAATCTAGCTTTCAAACCTTAAGTCATTGACCTTGAGTATCAGACGTCCCCGAATTGATTTATTTCGCTTTTCTTCGAAAACCTCGTAACTGCAGCTGAAAACAAACTGCAGTTACAAGATTTTCGACGAAAAGTAACCATTGATATATAACTATTTAACTAAATACAGATGCCAGTCCGTTTGACATTAAGGTACTCCACCCATCATTAACTATATGCCAATCATTTCGAGCAATTTTGGTGTCATCCGTTATCCAGAATATTATGTTGTTAAAGTACAATTTCTCCACTGTCCTTTTGACGATATGTGGTCGCATTACTTCTAGATTGTATAATACAGAATGATGTATAATACGAAACAACGCGTAATAAAAGAAAACAATGCTGCTAATCTGCCACTCATCCCTTTCACAAATGTTTTCTTTCCACTTCAATTAAAAGTTTCAACGACATCCTATCAATGACAAAAAAATTTGTGCTAAAAATAGACTGAGTTTGCAGTTATGTTTTGATAAGCCGTCGGTGTTGTTATAAAATCTCGTAACTACGGCTTGACTCAAGCCGTAGTTACGGGATATAATTATAACAACACACACGATATACTATTGTTTGTCCGAAATTACGTCACTGTTCACTAGATAAAATCATTCCCTATTATGTCTTCTGTAAGACGCCTATTGTTGGCGCAAGATCGTATGGCAGATATTTACATTTTGTCCAAATGTAAACAAAACAGTGTTCTATAAAAGATGAATAAATTCTTTATAAGTATTGTCCACCCAAATTAACCCGGGACAACTTAATTTTCGTGCGCTAAGTCCGTTAGTTGAGCGTCTTAAGAAAACATTCCCGAAGTGGGGTCATTACATATGCAGATGTCCCGGGTTAATCTTGCTGGACAATAGTGACGTACACATGTTGAAAATTTAGGTACAGTGATAGAGCAGTCTGTTCACTGTTCAGAGTTTTCTGCGGTTTATGGAACAATGTCAGGTCAGTTATCGTGAGGTATACAATCACATGAATTACAGACGACAAAATAACCTTTTTACATTTTTTCTCTAAATTTTACAATTAGGAAACATTAATAGAAATTAAGATAAAGTTGATGCCAGCAAATTAGTCTTTTTTATCAATGCTTTCTTTGCTTTTCTATCGCGGAAAATCATAGAATTTGGAAGGGATAAAAGTAGACACGGCAAGACCATCGAACAAACTGGAAACATTGCTAATAAAAGCTCACCTAAAACTGACGAATATACTCGTCAGCAATCGTACACACTGTCGAACAGAGTCTATAGTTTCCGTATGCACTACATCACTTTGTTTTCTTCGCGTGCTACACATGTCAATATACAGCGGACAGCCTCGAAGATATGGTGTCACTCCTCAACGAAACGGCCCTATTTAATATATAGTAAAATGGGTCAATTTGGCAGCTTCTAGCTTCTCTCAGAAGTCTTTGCGGCACATTTTACTTAGTCTGCTTAATAGACCATTCATTTGTCTTTAATTAGATACCAAGAAAGTGGTATCAATAGCACCATCAGCTAAAATCACGCACCCGTGAATACAGCCACCCTTGCAATTTGCCATCTCTTTTGGAATCTGCATGTGACACACCCCTATGAAAGGTCACGACCGCGCAAGAAACTAGTTCCCGACAAATTCATTAAAACACATCCTGGCAGTACACTGATGGTCTGCCAGTATGCAGAACCACATTTCATGCATCTGCCTATTCTGTAGACACAGAATCAATGCAACAAAAGGAGCGAATCAGTTTTTGACGGAACTATGTTTGTATACTACGACCCGGAAGCATTTCCCGTTGTGGAGTGTCTCCTATATGTTTAGAAAACAATTGACCCTTTCAATTATCGTTTTAGTCCGTACCTATGAGCCGCTTCCGGTGGCAAACAATGGGTTTATGTGAAATTAACAATGTATACGCACAGACACGGTTCCAATTACTAAAAATAGCAATACATCAGCCGGTTTCTTTATGCCAGATCGAGGCTCTGACCCAATTCCGAGCAAAGCATCCCATGTGTAATGGCATCGAACGATGATTGGCCATAATTATGATCAAAGGACGACTTCTGGTGGCTGTTTTGTGTGTGTGCGTGTTAAGCTATTTTTCAAAAGGTTAAAGCGTACAATTACCTAGGCCAAGTTCAGGTGAAAGTTTATTAACAATAAAAACAGAACAAGGGAAAGACAAGGCGAAATCGATACAACAAAAACAGTAATTCGAGTGCACAAACCCAATAAGTCATTCATTTATGAATTCTGATTACAAAACCAAATCCAAAATTGAAAATTTTACAAAAATATGTTTGACATGAAAACATAATACAGTGAACATGAATACAATGAATCCTAAAAGCTATTGCTAATTAATAATTAATAATAATATTAATAATAATAATTAATAATAATATTAATAATACGAGATTATCATGTAATAAAAAAGTGTCTAGCACTGCAAGTTTATGAAGTTTATCTAATACATGTATTCAAAACAATCCAAGAACATCAACTGCAAAATGTTAGTAATGGTGCAGTCACACTATGTTCAGCGTGTAGAGCCAGCGTATGAGGAACGTATCGAATATTTCGAAAAATCATCTATACGCACTCATTTTCAGCGTATGAGGTCAACCTAAAATCAAACAGAGGTTAATTTGGGTGGATAATACGACATATTGATTTTTCAAACACACATGAAACAATAATAAAACAGACATCATCGGCATCAACAACAACATCAGCATCATTAGACATCCAAGACCCGCATTGCCAACGATCTAACGACCACGTTTTTGTGTAAACTGTGTAACAAAACATCTGATTACACGAGAAATCAGATTGGACGAATCAGGTTTGTTGCTACAAATCCATGCGCGGATCCAGAGGGGGGGTCAGGGGGTCATGACCCCCCTAGAATTTGGCGAAAAAAGGGGTTATCAAAAAGATTGCTGGTTATGTCCCATATAAGCTGCGCCATTCGTCCCTGTGTGCCACCACAAACCATTGTTATATTTAGTCCTTCATGGTATGACATGTATCTGCATGGATCCAGGGGTGGTCAGGCCTGGCCTGACCCCCCCCCCTGAAATTTGGCGAAAAAAGGGTTAAAGATCGGTACCCCCCCCCCCCCCCCCCCCCCCCCTGGGAAAAATACCTGGATCATTACGCAAAAAATAATCGTACGATCGTTGATAATGCGGGCCCTTGGGCCCTATTATATAGACTTTGGTTAGCGTTTAACCAAGTGGTGAAGTACCTGTTTTGGTTAGATTTCCCTAAAACAACATATATAATGCATCCTTAACCAAAACAAGTATTTAATCACTTGTTTAGCGCTAACCAATGTTTTTGCAACCGGGCCCGGAGGCGCGTTCTTTAGGGTGTGTTTTTTTAAGATTTCTTAAGATGTCTTAAATAAAGCGTTTTTAGAACTAGATTCAGACCGAGATGTTCCAAATGCTCCATACTTCATACAAATGACGTCATCATGACGTCATTTGTATGAAGTATGGAGCATTACCATGGTACCACGGAGCATTCGGAACAACTCGGTCAACTCTCTCTAAAATTGTTTTTACAGAGTTAACCGAGGGGTTCCGCACCAATTATAGGATAATGGTGCCTCCTATTGAACGCCTTAAAAATCTTGCTCTAAAGAACGTTTTACCTTACAACATCTCAAGAAATCTCGCTTTAAATAAAGAACACGCCTCTGATGTTTATGTCCATTTCACTGTTAAGAGGGAATTCTTCATATCTCGACTGTAAATTCCTATTGCCAGTAAGCCGTCATAATGTCTGTATGAGATACACCATGGCATATACAACACACCTTTCTTAGTTTGGACGACCTTGTGCTTCCTGCCTTCCTTATCGATCACGTGTACGTTGTCTGAACCAGCAGCCGTCACGAGTACGTTGTCGTGTTTGTCCACCAATATTCCAATAGGTAACTTCAAGTCTTTGTCTGAATATTGGTAAATCATCATTCCGGTCTGATCCATACAGGTCAGCGTGTGAGTAACACAGTCCGTAACAAATACTTTATCTCCAGTAGTGTTAACCATCACGTCATTTGGTTGAGTAAACATATACTTCCAATCATGAAAACCCAGTCTTCTAACTACCCTGCCGTCCTTGTTTAAAACTTGAACTTCACCATCGCACCAGGTGACCCTACACACCACATAGATCTCTTCTTTGTGATAACAAATTCCAGCTGATACTCTCCCGATTGATAGGACCTTTTTAGGCACCATTTTAGGTAGAACCTCTACAAACTGAATCTGCTTCATATCGCCTTGCGACACTAAAACTTCCGTATCAGAGACTTTACAGGCACGTAATGAAAATATGGATAACTGAGACAACTGTTTAAAATGTTCGTCTAACAATTTTAATCCGTCTTTATGACAAGCCAGCACAACATGTCCGCTCGGCATAAACACGACCGACTCTACTTCAATACATCCGACATTATGATGTTTGATGTCAGACACGGTCAGACTTAAAACTGATGGAATGGTGTCCGAATCACTGCTGGAGTCCAGTTTACGGCCCGGAACAGAACTTTGGTCAGTATTTGTATCCATGATTCTTCCTGACACAGCACCGAGGGGGTTAAGAAGTGTGTCTTTAACGCGACCAGGGACAGAACTCTGTAATAGCCGAGATAGCTCCTTGTAGAAATGATACGTGAAGAGCAACGAACGATCACTCTGCGTCGAGAATGCCAAGTTGCATTAATTAACCCTTTCCCGAACAAGACCTGGCCCCGGTTTCTCGAAAAAACTTAAGTATGTTCTCATGAGTTCATGCTCAACTTCTATTCAATACCAATCAACGTTGATTGGTATTCAATTGAAGTTCACGTGGATTCCTTGCGATTTGAGCACGATGCTCACATTTGAGCATGAGAAGATACTTAAGTTTTTTCGAGAAACCGGGGCCTGGTTTTGACGTCCCTAATATATGTATAAACTAGTTTGGAAAACATTGAGACAAAAGAAGAAAATGCTGATAATCAGCATTTTCTTCTTTTGCCTCAATATTTTCTTATCTTTATTGTACACTTTTCCTATTTTTTGAACTATATTGCTGTCTGCAGCAATTTTCAATATTGGACAACCAAAAAATTTTGTCGCTTGGGAAAGGGTCAAGTGTAATAGTCTTAATCGCTTGATCATCCTTTTTTATTTGCACTAATTAATTCAACACCACGTTGTTTTGAAATGAATACTTTACTGTCCTGATTTTTCTTGTTTGGTCGTGATCTTTACCAGTTTCAATCCTTTCAAAAGCAATTTTGATTTGACAAAATTAACCCATTACCACACAATGACTCTTTTTGACTCCCTACAATATAATAGCTTTGAAAAACATTGTGGAAAATGAAAAAAATGCTTCATTTTCCACAATTTTTTTTCTACCCAGAAAGATCAAAGAATGCGAAATTTCATTCAATTCATATTGTCGTCTGCAGCATCTTTGAATTTGGACAAGTCCAAATTTTGTCGTTGGGTAATGGGTTAAGAACCATTTGAAAGACAAGAGGAACACAAGAAATTTTATTATTAGTATTTTATCATTTTCCGCTCGAAATTGTCTGTGCATATCACTTTCATATTTATTTACGCCATTTAACAGCATTTGTATTGGAGCAATCTTCAATTATGCTGTTTTGAAAAGCTTTAAAAGTTTATGAGACAATTCTACACACAAATTTTCAAAGCCTGAGGCCAAACGGTTCAGGCAAAGAAAATTTGAAGATTTCCTTCTTTGTCGCTGTATGAAATTCGATACCCACAACACATGGCCAATTTTCCTTGTACATGTATCACCACCATGCATGAATATATTTGCTGGGAATTTCTTGCTTCCTACTTCATTTTGTGCGAATATATTCATAAAGATTCAACGATTTTAAATGTGCGTCTCTATAATAACGTGCTTTCACGAGGAACGTTCAATTAGTTTAGGAACTGGGGTTCTATAAGCCATAGTTATGTCGCAATTCAATTTACGTTTCTTCAACCCTTCGATGTAATCCTCTTTGACACCCACACATTTCTGAAGTTTTGAGATCCATTACTTATATGCCAATAAATGGGCCTCTTTTGCAACACCCCGCAGACACTGGTAAATTGCACTGCATATGGAACATGAAAGCCTATACCGACAACAAGAGGCCTTTTCGTCATCACGAGGAACACAAAAAAGTCACACGGGCTTAAGCCCGGCTATAAGGGTGGATGAGGACGCTGTGAAGCATGTGCCTCTTTCAGGAAATCTTGGACAAGATGACACCTGTGGACAGCTCCGTTGTCATGGATTTGGTACATGCCTCTTTAGCCGGTCATGGACCTGCTCTTTTCGTGATATTTCTTTACTTTCGCCGACATACATTTCTTGTATGAATGACCGGCGATAGTGGTACTATTTGAAACAGTAATTTGAACAATACATCCGTTACATTTGAAAATTACCGCGTACAAAACTTTTGCCGCGCTTTTAATTTTTTAGCTATTACGGACCTTGCCTGATATTTTCGCAACCATTGATTACTAATGACACGCCATTGGTGCCCATAATAGTAGATTATTGTTCGATCATATGTATAAAGATCAGAAATCCCACATTTGTTGCATTTACTGCATTATTTCAAAATATATTTCTCTGTCCGGGCAGCAGGTGGGGGACCCAATGGGTAAAACCTTTCTGTGTTTCAACCCTTTCTTCAAAATCGTATAACATGTCCCCGATGAAAAGCCAACTTTATCTGCTATTTCTTGCGTCTTGTTCGGTCATGTCGGAATCTACAGCAACATTTCCTTTGGTACTAACCCTACCCGGGTTGCCTCAGAGAGGGGGCATCATTCAGGCCAGTTTTACCGATTTCAATTTTTATTATCTTTCTAAAATCTGACGTATACTCAACATTCGGATGTCCACAAATCTGATATAGTCCATTTTATACACGTTATGCAGATATTTCAATGGCTATGCGACCTTTAATGTAGACCCGTACATCCTATTTCAGTTCGTTTTCCATTTTGCGCACAGAGAAATAGCCAGTGTATATGACTGAACCAACTTTAAAGTTCAATAACTTTTGAAAGAGTCAACCAATTTGTCCAAATTTTGACCAAGTATAGACAGTAATATTTTCGTCAAATGGCCGCAAGCACAACTAGTTCTATAGAACCGTGAGGTATGGTGGACCATTAGTACCACTTTTAATTGAACGCCCCTCGTATAGGTTAAAGGTTTGTTAATAAACTTCAGATAATCTTGGGACAACTGTATACAATTATTATGATTGTAATCTCAAAACATGCTAAATTGGAGCTTTTATTAAATATGCAAATGATTTATAAAAAATGAAATTTAACTGGAAAATATGACATGGCTTATAACGTTACAGGCTATTTTATTTAGTTTGCAAACATGGAATTTAACATGATTTCTGAAAACAAGTTTACGAGGGACGGTCGAAAATTACCTGGACTTTTGACTAGTTCTCTAAAACCATTCAACTTTTTAGCACAATTCTTTCTACACTGTTTGAACAAATTGTCCATCTATGTCTATGCATTTTCACCATCTTCGTGGGAGTTTTATCATTTCCAATATTAACCTTGACTTTTCATTGCTTATCTGGGACGCGTTTAGGCCTACTTCAGTATTTATTCTTAGAAGTTTCTGAATTACTTAAAATCGTACTTGGCAAGGACAGTTTTTACCATTTCACATAAAATGAATCCCCAAAAGCAACAAACATGATTAGCAACCGAAGGTAACAGCTTAATCTTTTCAGGGATGGGGAACCAGCTCGTTTCCATGACTGCTTTGACTGAATTCTTATCCCAAGTTCGGAATTATGAACCCACCGATTTAATCTTCAGTGATCATGTAGTTCAAAAACCTAACTCCTTCGCGATTAAAATGACTAAAATGTTCTTTTGTATTGGTTACCCTTATTGTTCCTCTGACAATAATACACCACCTATCACATATAAATGGACAGAATATTGTATATACACATCTACATTGTATCTTTGAAAATAAACTGACACAATGGATGTAGATTCCATCAATATATAATGTGTTTATGCAGTTGCAAATGGAGAAACAGCAGCACGAAAAGTCCAACTACTTTCCGACCGTCCCTCGTATGTAGATCTACGTGATAGGAATATCTAGGGTTTGTTACATTTAATTAGTTCAAGTACATAATAGTCTAACAAGCATTAAATTAGTTTTGTATCGTTTCTCAATCTAGCTTTCAAATATTAAGTCATTGGCCTTGAATATCCGACGTACTCGAAAATATTCAAAGTCGCCTTTTTTTCCGAAAACCTCGCAACTGCAGCTTGTTTTAAGCTGCAGTTACAAGGTTTTCGATGGAAAGCAGCAATCAATATTGAACCAATGCAAATGCCAGTCAAAATACCCTTTGACAATTAAGGTTTACCAACCATCTTTAGATACTAAACACGTGCAATTTTGACTTAAGGTATGCAACACATCATTAGCACTAAAGAGCCAGAGGCGAAATATGAAAAGTGCCAGTAATTCCTAAACTGTGTTACATTTCTATTCCAAATACAAACATAAGCATTTTGTATGGTTTAGAATTTTGAATTAATGCATACTTATGGAAATATTTGACAAAATGTTCAAAATTACCTCCCTTGCATATGAATATCTATATAGTAAAATAATATTTGTAAATTATTTTCTTCTTGAAGCATAATCTTGAAATCCGGCATGGTGAATCAACTTATGTGAAGTATATTTACAAGTGTGTGTAATTTGATGCCTTTCGTATGGCTAGAAAGTGGTGTTTTCATTCTCAGTTCGTAAACCTTAAGCTGCAGTTACGGAGTTTTCAACGAAAGTAACCATTAATATTTAACTAAATACAGATGCCAGTCAATAATGTTTGACATTTAAGGTACTCCACCAATCATTGACTACCAATCATTTCGTGCAATTTCGGTGTCATCCGTTATCCAGAAAAGATGCTGTTAAAGTACAATTTCTCCACTGTCCTTGTGACGATATGTGGTCGCATCACTTCCTTAAAGATTATATAGTACAGATGTATAATACGAAACATCGTGCAATAAAAGAAAACGATGCTGCTAATCTGCCATTTATCCCCTTTCAAAAATGTTTTCTTTCTACTTCGATTAAAAGTTTCAACGACATTCAATCAATGGCAATGCATGTTGTGCTAAAAATAGACTGAGTTAATCGTTATGTTTTGATAAGCCGTTGGTGTTGTTATAAAATCTTGTAACTACGGCTTGACTTACTAGATAAAACCATTCCCTATAATGTCTTCTCTAGGACGCCTAGCTAAAGATCAGTCAACACGTTTTGTCGCCAGGGTAAATATTTAAGCTTTTGCCAAGCAATGCCTGGTTTTGACTTCCCCATCCCCAGTAGGAATGGCTCTGTAAAATATTGAGACAAAAGAAGAAAATCAGCATTTTCTCCTTTTCTTCTTTTGCCTCAATATTTTCTGTACAATAGGGGGGGGAGGGGGGGGGGCTAAAGCCTCAGTGTCTGAATATTGGGGGGGGGGGGGGGGGGCTAATTTGGATTTTCCCAAATGTTCAGTGTGAAAAAGGAAATTTTGGCGTTTTTTTTGGCCAACTTTAGGAAGGCTAAGGTCCCCATCCCCCTGTTCCTACGGGCCTGCAAATCACAACTCTAACAGCAACGAATAAGTTGTTTCAGTAGCTTTCAAGTGTTAGATCATTCTAATAGGCCTACCTTGCCCTTTGGTAAATGGATTCTTTATTGAAACATCGTGTGAAAAGCAGACAAAGATTCCAATCAGGCTACGTTCTCACAGAATATGATTACTGTAGTTCTGTTTTAGTTTCAAAACACGGACAATGTTTTTCAACATAAAGGCATATGGTCAGTGGGAGGTCAAAACCTCGTAACTACAGCTTGAAAAAGCTGGAGTTACGAGGTTTTGACTCCCAAACGACGATACGATATAATGTCCCTTTCAGAACGACGTAACTGGTACAATTCCAGAAGCTTTTTTTTTTCAAAATACGAAATCGCTTTTCAATATCAAGATATTTGCCTTTTCCAAAATGACATAATTGTTAAAATCCCATGAATTACAGACGACAAAACAATCTTTTCACATTTTATTTCGAAATTATACAAATAGGAAACATTGATAGAAATTGAGATAACGTTGTTGTCCGCAAACTTATCATTTTTATCAATGCTTCCTTTGTTTTTCTTTTGTGGTAAAACAATGGATTTTGGAAGGGAAAAACATACTTAACATAGACACGGTAATGTAATCGAGCTTGATAAAAACTCGCCTGAAACTGACGAATATACTCGTCAGCAATCGCACACACTGTCGAATAGAGTCGATAGTTTCCGTATGCACTACATCACTTTGTATACAGCGGACAGTCTCCAAGATATGTTTAGAAAACAATTGACCCCTTTCAATTATCGTTTTAGTCCGTACCTATGAGCCGCTACCGGTGGCAAACAATGGGTTTATGGGAAATTAACAATGTATACACACAGACACGGTTCCAATTTGTTACTAAAAATAGCAATACATCAGCCGGTTTCTTTATGCCAGATCGAGGCTCTGACCCAATTCCGAGCAAAGCATCACACGTGCAATGGCAACGAACGATGATTGGCCATAATTGTCATCGAAGGACGACTTCTGGTGGCTGTTGTGTGTGTGTGTGTGTGTGGGGGGGGGGGGGGGTCTTAGAGTGGAATTAAGTTAATTGTTCAAAAATTCAAAGCGTGTAATTACCTAGGGCAAGTTCAGGTTAATTTTAAAAAACAATAAAAACAGAGCAAGGAAGAAGACAAAGCAGAAATGAGACAACAAAAACACCAATTCTAGAGTGTACAAACCTAATAATTCATTCATATATGAATTCTGATTACAAAACCAAATCCAAAATTGAAAATTATACAACAATATGACACGAAGACATAATACAATGAACATGAATACAATGAATCTTAAAAGTTATTGCCATCATTAATAATACGTGATTATCTTGTAATAAAAAAGTGTCTAGCACTGCAAGTCTATGAAGTTTATTTAATACATGTATTCAAAACAATCCAAGAACATCAACTGCAAATGTTCAACAATAGTAATGGTGCAGTCACACTGTGTTCAACGTATTGTAATAGCCACTCACATCCAGATTCATTGTCGTCCGGAAATAGGTACACTTTTCCCAAACATGTGATCTTCCAAGTCTTTTAAACTCTATTTACTGGTACATTTGCAGACATGTACAGTTGCATTGAACTTATTTATGAGTTTCTAGACGGTTGTCATGCAATCCTGGTCCGTATTTTTGTCTTTTGTTCGATTTGTCAACCTTGCTGTTTTGGAACCTGGCTCGTCGCCGTTTTTGTTGATTGATTTTTCTTGGAAATCATTAGAGTTGGTGCATTTCCATATACAAATAGTTGCATTGATATATGTACTTACTTCTTAATCGGTTCTTGTACGATGACAACCCATATTCTGTCCGTTTTCGAGTAAAATGTTCGCTGCATTGTCGTGTTTTGGAATTTGTCTGCTATGGCGGAGGCGTGCTTGTTCATTGTTCAACGATGCGTGAGCCTCGGTGTAAGAATATTGTTCGGTTTCTCATTTTTCCGGTTAAAACGTAATATAATGCCTTTTTAACGACAGATTATGGGTTGTTTATCAAATATTAGGTGATTATTGACTCTAATTGTTTGTTTTTCTTGAATATTATATAATAATATTTGGGACTACTTCTTTTCGCGGACGGGACAAATTACCGCCCGCGCTTTTTGATGTCTATTTTTAGCATTTTCCTCCCCCTTTCCCCGTAATGTTTTAACTTTTAGAACAAATTGTAGAATCTCGGGAACTGAGTTCTGTTACTCTTTTCCCTAGACTCTATCTTTTGTTTGAGCTTGGGCTGATCTTGTCAGGAAAATAACTCCGCCGCTCTGCCTTGGCCAAATCTCTCTGGGCTCTGATTGGTCAATCGTTCACGTGCGTCCTTGCCGGCCAGTATAAATACTTGAGCGCGCTCGTCTGGGCAAGTTTTGGAGCGCGAATTTTTGAGTTTTACTTGGATTTATATTGTGTTCTAGTGAATTTTGGATTTATTATTTGGAATAATGGATACAATCACAGGTTTACAATTTTTAATTATGCTTTATTAATTTCTTGTAACACTTAGAACATCAACAGTCAACCAAACAACTTAAAGAAAATAAATAAATAAATAAAATGCAACTAGAACTGCAGTCTCTGACTTAGAGACATTGGTCTCAACCGTCTTAACGTTGCCGGCTAAACTTAGAAAGGAGACCCTAGTCTCTTTTCATCGTTTAGCCTCCTCCAAACTTCTTACTTCATTTAATTTCTTAATTTAATTTCTTTTCCCATTTCTTTCGTGCTTCAAATCTTCAATTTCTTTAACGTAGTTTCATCATGGGGACATTTGCATGTCTTTCTTCTTCCGTCCCAGCCTTCGTTGATTGCTGGCTTAGTCCGGAAAGGAGACTCTAGTCTCCTTTCCCCGCTTAGTCAGAATCCACCCTTGCTCTGGCTAGTTTTTTTTTTGTTGTTGAAAGATTGTCATGATTGGTTGTTTAAATCTATTTATTAACTTAATTAAATCACTGTAGTATAGCCCTAACTATGTCTTTCTCCCTTATTTTTGATTGTCAAAACCAGGAGACCCTCTTTTTATAATAACCTGCTGTTAAGTTGACTGGAACATTATGACAATGGAAATTGGCAGTCTTTCCAATTTGCCTTGTCAACTGTAAGCCAGTGGTCTCCTTTTCTGTTGCCCCTAGATCTACTTGCAGTTACCCCCCTTTCCTTTATGTCAGTCAAAACTCACAGGCCCCTTTTTACTATGATGGACTACGGAAGCTTTGTCGAGGCCCTTTTTGATTAAATAAATTGGTTGTCTGACCAATTTATTTTGTCAGTGTTGCCAAAATCCCCTTTTCTCTTTGATTAGTGCAGTTGCCCTTTTTGTGCCCCGGTCGAAACCAGAAGCCCTTCTCAAATGAACTCGCAAAGCTTCGCCTAGTCCCGAAGGAGATCGCGTGCAGCAGAAAATCCAGACGAGCCGATCTCGGTCTAGATCAGCTAGTGAAACTAACTACCATTGGTAGCTGAGATTTCCAAAGCTTATTACCCTAGATTGCGTGCAGCAGAAAATCCGGACGAGCCGATCTCAGTCTAGATCAGCTAGTGGAACTAACTATCTCTGATAGTTTAGATTTCTAAAGCTTAGAGTAGCCACTGTAGGTAACCGCATCCTGACAAATTAAAACTGCCGGCTGCCTACAGTATAGAGCTAGCGTATGAGGAACGCATCAAATATTTCGAAAAATCTATACGCACTCATTTTCAGCGTATGAGGTCAACCTAAAATCAAACAGAGGTTATAGACATATTGATTTTTCAAACACACGTGAAACAGTAATATAACAGACACCATCCTCATGTCATGTAGCGTAGCTATGACTGCTGGGATTCCGAGGATGAACAGACATCATCAGTATCAACAACGCCATCAGCATCATTAGACATCTGGGGCCCGCATTATTAACGATCTTACGACCACGTTTTTGTGTAAACTGTGTAACAAAACGTCTGATTGCACGAGAAATAAGATTGGACCAATCAGGTTTGTTGTTACAAATAATTACGCAAAAAATAATCGTACGAACGTTGATAATATGGGCCCTATTAAATAAACTTTGGTAATATAAACTTTGGTTAACGCTATGCATCCTTAACCAATACAAGTCACTTGGTTAGCGCTAACCAATGTTTTTGCAACCGGGCCCAGAGGCGCGTTCTTTAGAGTGAGAATTTTAAGATTTCTTCAGATGTCTTAAATAAGGCGTTTTTTAAGAACTAGATTCAGACCGAGATGTTCCAAATGCTCCATACTTTATACAAATGACGTCATCATCATATTAAGTATGGAGCATTACCATGGTACCACGGAGCATTCGGAACAACTCGGCCAACTCTCTCTAATATATTGGTTTTACAGAGTTAACCGAGGGGTTCCGCACGAATTATAGGGTAATGGCGCATCCCATTGAGCGCCTTAAAAACCTTGCTCTAAAGAACGCTTTACACTATATACACCATCTTAAGAAATATCGAGATATCTCAAGAAATCTCGCCTTAAAGAACGCGCCTGTGATGTTTGTGTCGTTTTTACCGTCAAGAGGGACTTCTTCATATCTCTACTGTAAATTCCTACAGCCAGTAAGCCGTCGTCATGTCTGTATGATATACACCATGGCATATACAATACACCTTTCTTCGTTTGGATGACTTTGTGCTTCCTGCCTTCCTTATCGATCACGTGAATGTTGTCTGAACCAGCAGCAGTCACGAGTACGTTGTCGTGTTTGTCCACCAGCATTCCAGTAGGCAACTTCAGAGGCACGTTTTTAAGAGCGAGATTTTCTAAGATTTATTTTAAGATATTTTAGATAAAGCGTTTTCAATACCTATATTCTGACCGAGGTGTTCTAAATGATCCATACTTCATACAAATGGCGTCATAATGACGTCATTTGTATGAAGTATGGAGCATTACCATGGTACCACGGAGCATTCGGAATAACTCGGTCAACTCTCTCTAATATTGTTCCGAAGGGTTCCGAACGAATTATAGGATAATGGTGCCTCCCATTGAGCGCCTTAAAAATCTTGCTCGAAAGAACGCTTTACCTTACAGCATCTTAAGAAATCTCAAGATATCTCAAGAAATCTCGATTTAAAGAACACGCCTCTGATGTTTATGTCGTTTTCACCGTCACTAGGGACTTCGTCATATCTCTACTGTACATTTCTATAGCCAGTAAGTCTTCATCATGTCTGTATGAGATGCACCATGGCATATACAATACACCTTTCTTAGTTTGGACGATCTTGTGCTTCCTGCCTTCCTTATCGATCACGTGAATGTTGTCTGAACCAGCAGCAGTCACGAGTACGTTGTCGTGTTTGTCCACCAATATTCCAGTAGGCAACTTCAAGTCTGTATCAGTATATTGGTAAATTATCATTCCGGTTTGATCAACACAGGTCAGTGAGTGAGTAACACAGTCGGTCACAAATACTTTATCACCGGTAGTGTTAACTTGCACGTCATTTGGCTGAGTAAACATAAACTTCCAGTCATGGGAACCCAGTCTTCTAAGTACCCTGCCGTCCTTGTTTAAAACCCGAACTTCGCCATCGCACCAGGTGACCCTACACACCACATAAATCTCTTCTTTGTGATAACAAATTCCAGCTAATACTCTCCCGATATTCAGGATCTTTTTAGGCACCATTTTAGGAAGAACCTCCACATACTGAATCTGCTTCATATCGCCTTGTGATACTAAAACTTCCGTATCAGAAACTTTACAGGCACGTAATGAAAATATGGATAACTGAGATAACTGTTTAAAATGTTCGTCCAACAATTTTAATCCGTCTTTATGACAAGCCAGCACAACATGTCCGCTCGGCATAAACACGACCGACTCTACTTCAGTACATCCGATATTATGATGTTTGATGTCAGACACGGTCAGACTTAAAACTGATGGAATGGTGTCCGAATCACTGCTTGAGTCCAGTTTACGGCCCGGAACAGAACTTTGGTCATTGTTTGTATCCATGATTCTACCTGAAACAGCACCGAGGAGGTTTGTGTGTCTTTAACACTACCAGTGACACTATTTGAAACGAAAAATTGTATGTAAATGCTTGATAAACTATCATTCACTACTCTGTAGCGAGAATGCAAAGTTGCATTAATTAACCCTTTTCCAGACAAGACCTAGTCTTGACGTCCCTATAAGAAAAGACTTGGGAAAACTTTGAGACAAAAGAATAAAATGCTGATAATCATCAATTTCTCCTTTTGTCTCAATATTTTCTCTACTATATTTTAGACATATCTTATCTTTATCAACATCTATTTTGTCATCTGCAGCATGATTCAGGTTGGAATACCCCAAAAGTTTATCATTCGAGAAAGGGTTAAGTGTAATAGTTTTACAAATTAATCTCCCATGCCACTTTAGATATTGTGCATCGTGGAATATAATACATGTATAACAACTCCGACCAAAACAGCCTCGACTCCTGTAAGATATTTTCCAATAACTTTCTTATTTCTGTGTCAGTTTTCAAAAAGTTTGTTGCGTGTATCCCGCCTTATTCAGCTCTTTCCTCGTATATATGATTCATTAGAAAACTCCTGGTACTTTTACCAAAATATTGTCCAAGTCGACCAGAAAGCGAAATGATAACAACTGTGGCCAACCGACCTGAAAAACGATTTGAATTTTATGTCGTTTTTTTCTGGTCGGTTGGGATCAGTTTTTGAAAAAAGTAAAAGGATTCCATAAAAGCCCTATATCCGAGGACAGTAAGACTGAGTAGGCCTTCTTACATGCAACAAACCGCTTGAAAATTAACGCAGAAATAAGAAAGTTATTGGATTATAATTTCTTACCTGAAGCGAGGCTTATTTTGACGTAGGTGTTATCTGTCCTATAATGCACAATACACACCAATGTCCAATGTTTTATTTGTCGTAATCTGAAATAAAATGATTTCCCATTAAAAAACATTGAAAACAACCATTTTTCCATTCATAGTATCTTTTCAACACGAAACCCTGTAACTGCAGCTTGAATCAATCTGCAGTTACGAGTGTATTTTTTTTTTAATGAAAATCGACAATATATTTTTTGTATAACACCTGTCAGGCTAAAAATGACCTACCGGAATGTCTTTGCACTTTAAATGGTTGAAAAAACAAATTAAATTGAGCAAAGTCCGACCGAATATTGCATGGTGAAACGTTTCGACCCTATAGTCAACCTGTGAACTTCGCGCAGACCGCATTTGATCGATATTTTTCACACTTCCAAAATGACTCTTTTTGCACGACAGTTCACAAATAATTATACTGCAAAATTTGTGCATAATAGTTCATGTGTTTGAATAGCAATAGAAATAGATTACCTTTTTTAATAAAGAAGTGTTACTTGATACATGATCGAATTAATTCAACACCGCGTTGTTTTGAAATGAATACTTTCACTGGTGGTGAACTCGGCCAAAGCGAGGGACGTTTTTCGCTACAACAAGGTACATATATTTTGCGTTTAATTAAGAGTTTAAATATCTGATTGGATAGTTTTTCTAATTACAATGAATTTGTTCTAAAAATAGACCGGGTTTATCGTTATATATTGACAAACCGTCGTTGTTGTAATAAAATCTTGTAACTACGGCTTTATCTAAGCCGTAGTTACGAGATTTTATAACAACACCGACGGAATACATTGTTCGCGAAAAAACGTCCCTCGCTTTGGCCGAGTTCACCACCAGTGACTTTACTGTCCTGAATTTTCTTCTGTCTGGTCGTGCTCTTTACCATTTTCAATCCTTTCCAAAGCAATTTGATTTGACAAAATTAAGAACCATTTGAAAGACAAGAGGAACACAAGAAACAATCGTTTTCCAGTATTTTTTTCATTTTCCGCTCGAAATTGTCTGTGCACATCACTTTCATATTTATTTACGCTATTTAATAGCATTTATATTGGAACAATATTCAATTATGCTGTTTTGAAAGTTTGAAAATGCATTTACGAAAGTCTAACCCTGTATGCTATATGAAGATCTTCCCTGTGAATATTGTATGATTTTCTTTTATACTTTTTTAAAACAATGCAAATGAGACGGGATTTAGAAAAAGACCTAGATCTATATGACTTTTGACATCAACATGGATCTAGATTAGCCTGTTCATATGCGCAGTCTGTCCATATCGTATCACAGGGAAGGCGTGATATTAGGCCTATTTAACATGATTTATTTTCGGGATAATTTTTAAGAAGTTTAGGCCTATGTCAACATATGTCAACACTTGTAGGCCTAAGTGAGAAAGGACTCTTTTCAATCTTTACCATGAAATGGGTTAGATGGAGAGAACTGGTACACGGCGAGAATTGGTCGCCAGCCAATAGGCCTAGGCCTATTGAAGATTTTATGAAATTGTTGAACATGTCCAGAGCAACAGATCTAGATCTATTCATTTGAATCAATTAAGAGAAGAAATAGATCTTAAAGCTACTATTTCCCAGATTTTGGACCAAAATTTGTCAAAAACAAACGAAATGTACACGTTTTAAGCTTTATATGACCTGATTAAATGATTACGACAAACCATTGAAGCAACGACTCATTTTTTCGCAATTTGATACCGAATTCATGAAGCGATGTCGAAAGTAGGTCAAAAACAGTAGGACCTGCGACTTTCTTAAATGACGTCACAACATACATGATGACGTCATATTGAAATTCAAGCATGAATCTCGTTTGAATCTTGGTCCGCGCTGTATCAGTGTTGGTAATCACGTGATTTAAGTTTGGATTCATCACACGGAAAAATGGCGACTATCGGGTTAAATTGGCAGTAATTCTGAAGGTAAGCGAATATTTCTTAATCTGTAGGCAATGTCATCCAGAAAGTTATACCCCATGTCCTGGCCCACAAAATTTCTGACCAAATGGTACCAAGATATTATCGCAAAGATCCGCATTTTCAGCAAACACTCTGTCACAAAATTTCTATCGATGAGAATCCAAACTAAAAATATGCGAATACTGTTCACGGACGAGTGGTAATTTTGGCGATTTTGAGGTCATGCTATGACTTCTGTGCAAAAATCGGTCTTCAAATCAAATGTAGATAGTCTCGGTAATCCCAAATATTCTTGTTATTTACTTAGCTCCACCCAACTTGTGAAGAATTGATCATTTTAAAAAAGAATACCTCACACGGACAAAGAAAACTGAATTCAATTCACGGACAATCTTTCGAGATTGGATAGCACTCACGGATTGGGGCTTATCATGAACACGAGAATGGTAACAAATTGGAATCAAACCATAAAATACTCACTTTTTGTGCAACAATGATTTAAAGTATGTCTTAATATACTATGTAATATGTTATAAAGACCAAATTGTCTTTTCCCCGAAAAAGAAACTGTGTTTGACATTGCAAGACACAGAATGGAATTTTCAAGTGATTTCTGTTGCTGGATCCATGTAAAATTCTCTATCTGTCTCTCTGTATCCATCTTTATCAATGATATGTCTCTCTCCTTTCTATCTGTCTGTCTCTCTGTGTTCTGTCTCTGTGTCTGTCTCTTTTTAATACAAATAAAATAATACATACTTTTGGCTTCAGATCCTTTGCCTACTGTACGAGTAAAGCTTATGAGTCTGACGAATTCGAATACTGTAAGCCCGAAGGATGCTCTGCTTTAAGATCTATACAAACCAGGTATGTCTAACAAGAGCTTGACGAGCCTACTTGCGTAACGTTTCGACCCTGCTGATCATTTAAACGTTTGATAATATGAATTGAGTGCTATATGTACCTCCTTCAAAAACAGCAAAAATAGTTATGAGGAAAGGGATGGGCCATGTCACATAAATTGTGGTATTTTACATGTAGCCCTCATTATCGGGAAAAAGGAATTCTAAAGACATAACAAGCCTTCTATTGTTAGATTAGTAAATCGGTCTATCCATACGTGTTTATCGTAGGCAAAACTTAAAACGGCGAAACATTATGGTGGTCCAGTTTGATAGCCTAGTTTACAGACAACATTATGGTACGATCTGTGTATAGCACAGAAAATATTGCTACAAAAAAGGAGAAAATGGAAAATGTTGGTTATCTTTTTCTCCTTATTTGTGTCAATGATTTCCTAAACCATTTATGGCTACACACACTCGGCGCTGCAAAATGATTTGAATACGGTTGAAATAATTCACTACTATCCGTTCAGATGCATGCATCCAATGTGTGTCATACATTTCTATCTTTATATTTTCAGAGATCATACATGTTTTTGACAGAGCTGACAGGAAAAGGCTAGCAGGACGACGTAACGAAATGCTGTCATGAAAGGCACTTCTTGTCAGATATAACAAGGTGCGACCAACTATGTCCAAAATGCTGACTTCGGATAGGATGGGTATTCCTGAATGATCGTACATTACCTGTGCATAAAAGACACTTTGATGCTGTGTCATATAACTTACCATTTTACTTTGGACAGACTTCTAGGGCATGTGCAAAGGGGGGGGGGTCTCATTTGCGCCCACGCACAGATTTTCTTGTAACTTTACTCATAGAATGCCTCTGACCTATGAACTACAAAAATATATTCCTCCTACTCAAAGAGTGCATATAGGTCTTTACGCGGCACCTGAAAGTGTTCCCTGTTTTCATTGATACCCGTCATGCAAAAACTCAATGTTGGCTATCTAGTTTTGGTATAAATCCACAAGTTTTAATACAAATAGCAAGAGGAGTCATTGTAGAAACTTTTGATACCAATACTGATGGTCCCAACATGCGCAAAAAAATTCTTAGAAATTAATTTAGTCAGAAATTGTCAGAAAAATAACCGAGAAATTTTCAAAACCTAAAATTCTATCAAATATTTTTGTATGTTCCCATCTTTGTCAACCTATGAAATTGATAGGAAAGTTGGCCATATATGTACCCTGTTTGTATGTAAAATTTGGTGAAAATTTGAAACCGGTAACATTGTCAAATAATGAGAATTGTGAACAACGGCACCTTAAGATGCTCCTGGATTTCAATGATACCTGTCTAGCAAAAGCACAATTTTGCTTACCTAGTTTTGATATCAGCCCCAAATTTTAAATCAGAATAGCAAGAGGAGTCACTGTAGAATATTTTGGTACCAATATTGTTGATATCAACATGAACAAAAAAATTCTTAGAAATTAATTTAGTCAGAAATTGTCAGAAAAATAGCCGAGAAATTTTCAAAACCTAAAATTCTATCAAATATTTTTGTATGTTCCCATCTTTGTCAACCTATGAAATTGATAGGAAAGTTGGCCATATATATACCCTGTTTGTATGCAAAATTTGGTGAAAATTTGAAACCGGTAACATTTCAAATAATGAGAATTGTGAACAACGGCACCTTAAGATGCTCCTGGATTCCAATGATACCTGTCTAGCAAAAGCACAATTTCGCTTACCTAGTTTTGATATCAGCCCCAAATTTTAAATCAGAATAGCAAGAGGAGTCACTGTAGAATATTTTGGTACCAATATTGTTGATATCAACATGAACAAAAAATTCTTAGAAATTTATTTAGTCAGAAATTGTCAGAAAAGTAGTCGAGAAATTTTCAAAACCTAAAATTCTATCAAATATTTTTGTATGTTCCCGTCTTTGTCAACCTATGAAATCGATAAGAAAATTAGCCATATATGTTCCCTGTTTGCATGAAAAATTTGGTGAAAATTTGAAACCGGTAACGTTGTCAAATAATGAGAATTGTGAACAACGACACCTAAAGATGCTTCCAGATTTCAATGGTTCCCGTCTAGCAAAAGCCCAATGTTGCTTACCTAGTTTTGATGTCAGTCCCAAATTTTAAATAAGAATAGCAAGAAGAGTTATTGTAGAACATGTAGAACATTTTCAGACCAATTTTTTTAATAGCAACATGCTACATAATTTCCCAGAAATCTATTTAGTCAGAAATTGACAGAAAAACTACCCAGAAAATTATATGAAACCTAACATTCAATCAAACTCTTTTGTATGTTCCCGTCTTTGTCAACCAATGGAATTAATAAGAAAGTTGGCCATATATGATCCCTGTTTGCATGCAAAATTTGGTGAAAATTTGAAACCGGTAACATTGTCAAATTATAAAAATTATGAACAACGGCATCTTAACATGCTCCTGGATTTCAATGGTACCCGTCTAGCAAAAGCCCAATTTTGCTTACCTAGTTTTGATATCAGTCCCAAATTTTGAATCAAAATAGCAAGAGGGGTCATTGAAGAACATTTTGGTACCAACAATGTTGATGCAAACATGCAAAAAAAAATTCTCAGAAATTTATTTGGTCAGGAATTGTCAGGAAAACAGCCGAGAAATTTTCAAAACTTTCAATTCAAATAATTTTACTTGTATGTTCCCATCTTTGTCAACCTATGAAATTGATAAAAAGGTTAGCCATATATGTCTCCTAGTCGTATGCAGAATTTGGTGAAAATTTGAAACCGGTAACATTGTCAAATAATGAGAATTGTGAACAACGGCACCTTAGAATGCTCCCGGATTTTAATGGTACCCATCTAGCAAAAGCTCAGTATTGCCTTCATATAGTATTGATATCAGTCCCCCATCTTAAATCAGAATAGCAAAAGGAGTCATCGTACAACATTTTTGTATCAATATTGTTGATACAAACATGCGAAAATGATGCATGTTCTTCTCAAATCTGAGATTATCAAAAAGTTAAAATGTCAACAAAGCAGTGGCTAGTTCATCATTACAATAGAAATATTAGCAATTTTGCATTCAAAGGCACAATTAATGTACAATAAAAACTGTTTTTGTGTTCTTTTTATTATCTTGAGCAGTGTAGTAAAGAAAAAATGTTTATATTTTTAATAACTGTGCGATAATGCTCTTATAAGGGCCCAGCACTGTAACCGGAAGAAGAAGAAAGTAGTCTAAGTGCTGATAAGCCACAAAGGAAAGTTAAAAATGGTGACATAATAGATTAAATATGTAACATTATGCATCTCCTTTATTTTTCACCCCCACATTTTATAATTTACTCTGCTGTTTGGGATTTTTTCTTCCATTATATTATTGGTGGGTGGGGTACGACAATGTGCCCATTTTTCTTTAAAATCATATTTTTGTGTGAAAAAAGTTAAAATTGATGCCATGTGTAAGTTGGTTATGTAAAATAAAGACACAACAAAGCACAATGAGCTATTTACAAATGTATTTGAAAATAATTAAGTAAAATCTTAGATTTTACATTCTTAGAAATCTGGACCCTTTACACTTAAATTCAAAAACAACACTGTTACCGGTTTTCTTTTTTCTTCATATTTTACCATAAGCATGGGCATATATAAGGGCAATTTTTTTGTAAATTTCATAGGTTGACAAAAACTGGAACTAGGTGAAATTAAGACCTGAATTTGGTCGAAATACTTAAAAACTAAAAAAAATGGCGATGAGGTCATACAAAATCTTCTAGAAAATTGTTTTTTGTTGAGTAATATATACTATTCTGGTTTATACACGATGAGAAATTATTAGAGATTATTTTTGGGGACAATTTGGCTCGAATACGACAAAGCTGGGTGTATATGGCCTCGTTAAGTAAGGATACCCCCCATTTTTAAGCAAAAATCTTAAAATTCTTAAAAAAATATTTTCCAGAAAAGATTTTTAAAAAACATTTCGGGAATAACGTGGTAATAAAGAATACTAACTTCATACCAAATTTCATGAAATTCCGAGCATGGGCACAACCCTATGGGAATTTCTAATAGGGTGAGACCCCCCTTTAGACTTGTTATCAATTCTTATACTATGTCAAGTTTTTTAAACAGAAAGCAGGCCTATTATCTGGGCGATAATCATTCCAAAGACGCGCTTGGGCTGAAAGACTGTATGGTATGAAAGGCGACTTAAAATGCTTCATTCTCTGTCCTTCAAAGAATCTTTATCGTGATTTTCCTTCCTTCATTCCTTTATTATAAAAGTTAAAGGGACCCATTCTAGGTTGACGAACATAAAAACAGGTAAAACATAAATTGGTAGATTAAATCTGTCCAAGGAAAATTTATCTGTCCAATGAAAATTCAATTGAATTTCATATGGCCATTTTAAAATGAAGTCGTTGTCTGACTTTATCTATCCTCACTTTCTTTTTATAGTAACGTAAATATGAAATGGACCATAATAGATAGTGAAAAAACAGCACTAAAATTTTAATGCAATGCTGCCTGTCCACATGTTGATCTCATGCATGAAATATCAAGTATGTATAAAGTGAAAAAAATGGGTCATTTATTTTTTTAAAGATTTATTAATTCCAATTTGTTAAAATAAGGAATAAACATCAACATACAAACCAAGAAACAATACTGAAATAAAATGGTAAATCACATATGATATACAGAATCGCAGATTGTTTTTCATCCGATATCACATATCTATTTTACAGCCAACCTGCGAAGTCTACCATTACATGTAATGCCAATAAATTGCATCCATTTTATAGGATTCAGTCGGTCATTTCGTGAAATTGGAAATATTTGTTTGTTATTATGAACTCGGACGATGAATAGTCCATTTATTGATGCTGATCGTGGTGGTCAAGTACTTTTAAATTGAGAAGCAAAATGTTTGTACTTAGTTGTAAACACAATTTATTGTTGTTTTGATACATGTGTATTATTTCATAAGGGATGCATTGTCATTCCATTGATGCTAATAACCAAATACATGCATAACCTCAACAAAGAGGCCTTGTTATGACGTCCGTAGCAATGGAAAAATAGTAAGGCAAAAGAAAAAATAACCGATATAAACAGAATGATATGTATCTTTTTCTCTTATTGTAGTCTGCAACTCCTGCCAATGAAGGTTTGTCGAAATTTTGTCATTTTGAAAGGGTGAAAATTCTATTTTTTATTCCTATAAGGTTTGTCGTTTATGGAACTTTCATTCTTTAAAATTATCAAGTTCCGAAACGACTTATTTTATATTAAAACACGGTTTCTGTATACAATTGCGGACAACGAAGAAAAATGATGAATATCACAGTTGTCTCATTTCTCTCAATGTAATACAATGTATTGTTCTATTTTCAGTTAAAGTGATATTTTTAATTTGTAGTGATTGTAAAAGTGATATGCAAAGATCTGTTTACGAATTAAAAAAAGACATTTAACCCGATTGAATCCAGATCTTTAAAATTTCTTTACTTTTCCCAAGCCAAAGCATTTTTTTTTGGAAAAGTTATTGTCATTTGTAAAGTGGCAAATTAGAACTTTTGACAAGTATATTTGAAAGGAAAGACGACATTAGCTGCTTGGAAACTTCACAGCTAATGATCCTCACTACTTTCAGATTCCGAACATTATAGCAGTAACTATATCCAGTTATTCAAATAGCATACTTCCAAAAACATTCCCTGGACTTCTTATTAAAAAGAAA
Source organism: Fragum sueziense (assembly GCA_963680895.1). Taxonomy (NCBI): domain Eukaryota; kingdom Metazoa; phylum Mollusca; class Bivalvia; order Cardiida; family Cardiidae; genus Fragum; species Fragum sueziense. The sequence continues at coordinate 49,785,531 of OY804601.1, forward strand.
ACATAAATATTGATTTCGATTTAAAAAATGACTAGAATCCTTTTCCCAAACGACAAATTCTTGTGTGGTCCAATCTACTATACTTCGTCTTTCTTTGGTCTTCGTTTCTACACGCAACTTAGTATCAGAAAAGTTAACCAGTCTAAAATGGGATAAAAGAACGTAAAATTGGGACGTTATAAAATGCAGCACGAAAGAGACTAATGAGCTATGAAAAACGACGACAATGAATTTTGTGCTAGAAACTGAATTTACTGTTGTGTATCGTTAAACCGTCGATGTTTTTATAAAATCATGCAACTACGGCTTGAATCAAGCCGTAGTTACGAGATTTTATATCAACACCTGTAGAAATACTATTTTTTGCCGAAATTACATCACGATACTCTGGATAAAATCGTTCCCTATTCCAAAAGAAATTTTCTCAACAGAATATTTAAATGGCCGATCAAATTACAAAGTAAATACACATCTAAACCATTTTTAAACAGCACCTGGTTTCGACGTCCTTATCAGAGATGAAATTGGAAAATATTGGGACAAAAAGAGAAAATAATGATAACAAGCATACTCTCGTTGTGCCCAAATATCTGCCTTTCTGTATCGTATTCTGATCATGCTCTCATTAATTGGCATCTTTCGTCTGCAGCAGCTTTTGAATCGGACAACCCAAAACTATTGTTGTGGGTGCGTACATGTTTACCGTAACACTGTTTCTTAATAGACAAGTTTCCACTAAGACTCCCACACACAACAGCCAACGGAAGTCGTCCTTAGAGGCAAAAGGCGAAATTCATCCCTATTCACTGCCTTTATCCATGTTCTACACTTGTGTTGATCTTGTGGAAATCGGAAAAAGTGAAGATTCTCCTTACTTCCGTCATTTATCTTTTTTCCGATTCTTGCATTGATAAACGATGCAGTTAAAACCATTTCGATTCCCTATAGATTTAACACAGTTAATTTCCTATAAATCCATTGTTTGCCACTGGATGTTAATCCGAGTCTTCTCTGATGAAAATTCGCTCTTTGATATATGGATGTCGCTGTTTACATCGGAGCGCCGTCCCATTAAAAACAAATGAAAATTCCGACACAATTTATGTCACTGTGTCAGACTTTTCTTTTGTTTTTGAATGGGACAGCGCTCCGATGTAAATAGCGACATCCAAATATCAACAAGCTAATTTTCACCAGAGAAGACTCGAATCATCGGAAGTGTTCTGCGGGTACGGACTAAAACGATAATGGAAAGGAGTCTATTGTGTTTTGCTAGGCCCGACCTGTATCGATAGGCCTTCCCACACAGGCAAATGTGTCTTTTCGCTCCTTCGTGATCTTGGAGGTCTTGTTTCGTTGCAAATGACTATCGCAGGTATGGCATACAAAAGGACATTCAGCGTGCACCCTGCGTAAATGTGCTGATAAATCTGCCCTCGTTGCAAACTTGTTTCCGCATGTCTCACATGTATAACGTTTAGCAGTTGGACTGTGAACATTGCACCTGAAAGTAAAAAAAAAACAGTGTTATCTCACACGCTGAAAGGTACAACCAAGAAAGTTCAAAAATGCAATATATGAGACATTTGCAGACCTGTTCGTGGTCAAACTGTTTTCAAATTTGTGAAAAAACATACTCTTTACCAAACATTGACTAATAGTGACACTTTTCAGACTTACAAGATTTTCCCTTTCAGATTTACAGGTCGCAGATGCTAAACTATTATCAAAACAAGACTTGTCCTTTTCTAACAAATTACAAATAATTCGGAAATGTATTGAAGGAAAGAGCTAATTGCTGACAATCGTCGTTTTATCATTTGCCTTTAATATTATTCAATGTTCTATTTTTACACAGTTTTGTCTTAAACAACTCCTTTTTCGGAGAGAAGACAATTGGATCTTTATAACACATTACATAGTATGTTAAGACATACATTAAATCATTGTTACACAAAGAGTGAGTATTTTATGGTTCGATTCCAATTTGCCACGATCTTCGTGGTCACGACAAGCCCCAATCCGTGAGTGCTATCCAATCACAAAAGATTGTCCGTGAAATGAATTCGATTTTCTTTGTCCGTGTGAGGTATTCTTTTTAAAAATGTTCAATTCTTCACTAGTTGGGTGGAGCTAAGTAAATAACAAGGATATTTTGGGTTACCGAGACTATCTACATTTGATTTGAAGACCGATTTTTGCACAGAATTCATAGCATGAACTCAAAATCGCCAAAATTACCACTCGTCCGTGAACAGTATTCGCATATTTTTAGTTTGGATTCTCGTCGATAGAAATTTTGTGACAGAGTGTTTGCTGAAAATGCGGATCTTTGCGATAATATCTTGGTACCATTAGGTCAGAAATTTTGTGGGCCAGGACATGGGGTATAACTTTCTGGATGACATTGCCTACAGATCAAGAAATATCTGCTTACCTTCAGAATTACTGCCAATTTAACCCGAGAGTCGCCATTTTTCCGTGTGATGAATCCAAACTTAAATCACGTGATTACCAACACTGTGTATACGCATGCGTGACAGTTAAAAAATAAATTCAACCGCATCTGAGACGGGGTTGAATTTTGGTTTGGATTCTCCCTAAATTCGGCTATCTCTCTTACATGTATATTTGCGGCTCAATCTCTGTCTGAATCGCATATTATTAACCATTCTGAGGTGGCCAACACAAAAGTTTTGCATATTTTTTCAAAAAAAATATTTTTTTGCAATTAGACCATCTGTTACCATCACCCTTTAACAAGAAATGCTGACATTAGAAAAATATTTATTTCAACCCATTCCAACAAAATGACCCCTTTTGATCCCTCCCCTAAGATTAAAGATTTTGAAAAAATGTGGAAAATGAAGAAATTTCCCAATCAACCTCTTCACTTCCCCGAATAGACTGGTACCCATTCGTGCAAATAACTGAATTTACGACTGGGAACAGGTACTGCATTCTGTCCTTTGATTGTTCAATCGATATAATCGATAGACCAATGAAACGGCTCGGTGTATGGAAAGCGTCACCTGTCCAGGCCGTCTGACCATCAGATATCCGTAGTAGATTTCAGGTACGGGAACCAGACTATTCCCCGAAATGTTTTCACCAATGAAGACCGAAAATATAAAATTTCATTCGCTTAAAATTGTCGTCTGCAACATCTTTGAAATCGGACCTATGTAAAAACTGCTGTTTTTGGTAATGGGTGATCTATCTCTTCTGAAAAAAGGGGGGAAAGTTATATAAAACGCAATTGATTGAGCTTGTCGACGAACTCGCCAGAAATATGTCCCATGGCAAACAATCAGACCTCATATTGCTAGACTTTAGCAAAGCATTCGATAAAGTCAGCCACCTAAAACTAATCCACAAGCTATACCAACATGGAGTCGACATACATACTATTAACTGGATCAAAGCATTTCTACTAAACCGCTCCCAGACAGTTGTGCTCGAGGGTGAATCTTCATCTGTTGTTCGCGTTACCTCTGGGGTCCCACAAGGCTCAGTTCTTGGACCGATCTTATTTCTTCTTTACATCAACGACCTCCCTGCAGAAATCAACTCACAAGTCCGTCTTTTTGCCGATGATACGGCCCTCTACCTCACAATTAACAATCTTTCTGACTGTACAAAACTCCAACAAGACTTAGATACACTCCAGACCTGGGAATCAATTTGGGAAATGGAATTCAACCCGAGTAAATGCCAAGTAATTCACATATGTAGAAGCGAAAAACAAATAACACATAAATACACTCTTCACAACCAAGTCCTAGAATCAGTTAACCAAGCCAAGTATCTAGGCGTAGATATCAGTTCAGACCTAAATTGGAACAGCCATATCCAAAGAACCTGCAATAAAAGTAACAGTACCCTAGGCTTTCTGAGAAGAAACATCAAAACCAAACACAGCTCTAGGTATCCGCGAAGCAGCATACAAAACTATGGTTAGACCCATAGCAGAGTATGCATCAACTGTCTGGAGCCCTAACACCAAATTACACATCCAGAAGATCGAAAAAATCCAACGGCGGGCAGCCCGTTGGGTTACAAATAGATACTCACCATATGACAGTGTGACTGAGATGGTCAGAGAGCTGGATTGGCGATCACTCGAGGATAGACGTGCAGATGCGCGTCTAATCATGTTCTACAAAATTGTCCACAACTTAGTAGCTATTCCCCTGGCTTCCATCCTACCTGAGACATTCCCACAGATTTACCAGGCATATGCACCCACTGACTTACATACAAATTCATACTACAGCCAACTACTATAAATGCTCTTTTTTTCCTTGGACTGTAGTTCAATGGAATGGCCTCCCTTATGACATTGCCTTGCTTCCTGAACTTGAACCATTCAAGCAGGCAGTAAGAGACATACAGTTCAGCAGGGCCTAAGCGCCGAACATTGTTTTTAACCTGCTTTTATCTTGTATCTGACTACATAACACAACCCTAACACTTTTATCTTTTTTTTTCAGTCTTACTTTTACTCTTTTGCTTTCTCTTAATTACTAACATGCACAGACGCGCACCTGCACATAATCCTCGCGAGAGGGTGCTGCAAAATGTATAGATAGATAGATAGATAAAACAGAAATAACAGTTTGAGTTTATTCGATTAAATATTCGGGTCTGTTACCGAAACAAACAAGCGACCCTATTTTTAAAATTCACGAATCGAGCGGGGAACAGGAAGTTGGCTGACCGCGAGTAACGCTTGTCTTTAACATTTTGCATTTGTGTGAGTTTGTAATTTTGATGGCCAAGAATTATTTACTTTCAATTAAATAAGTGAACCGATTCGTTCAATTGTGTTAGAAATGCTTTTGAAGGCGTCAGTGTCCAATTTGTCTTTTTGCATAGTAACCGGATAGGCTAAATTTTCGGATATGTTTACAAGCGATCCTGTATCCTAAGTTATTGACGTACTGACAGCTCAATATTCAAGGCCAGGATAAATCTTGGCGTGTAACCTCAGGAGCAGAATGTTTTCATCTTTGTATTTGAACCCTTTGTTTAGCAACCACCACGCATGCCCGGATGTAATTATTGCGCAATCGGTGTCGCGTGAAAAATCCGACCCGGGAAATTAGCCAACTTCATACGCTTTCGTACGAAGATTTCAGAGTAAAACCAAGTGGGAAATTTGCATAATTGGGCGGGACTTGTTCTGAACCTAGCGTGTAGGGCCGTTTGGCTTTGGTATCAAGCTGGTTTGCATAAAATAACAGCCGACGAAAATTTCGAAATCAACAATTTTGCGGAGAACGATCAAATACGCCCTTGATTGAGTTTTAGTATGAAAGTTTAAGCATTTACCAGCAAATAAAGTTCAAATTTGCCTTTGTCCTTGCACGTAAAATACCTTAATTTGGGGCTTGTTTTGGCCTACTAGACGACTCTAAAGGGAGGTAATTATGTTTGGACGGCCCCTGTCATGAACCGGAAGTCTACTTTTTCTTCATGTCAACAAAGTTTGTAAGTTAAAATTGCAAAAACTGTAGACGATCTGCAGATTTCATGGTTATCATATCCGTAAGTAATGCATAAATAACTGATTGCATTCATGCAATTTAATTTAAACTCTTCAAAAAGAGGACAAGTTTGAAGAAATTGTTTCGTACCCAGGAGTTTTCGTACTCGTCACAATTTTTGTATTCAAAACGTAAAAACAATCAGCAACTGTCGCAAATTATATGAAAGCACATATATTAATTTACCTGTGCTTTGTGTGATGCAACAATATGTTGATTTTAACACGCCAATTTTGCAAACCTTCAACTTAGCAATGAAAACATTGACAGAAAGGGAGAATTAGAATGTTTTAATCAAAATCAAAAATATTATCATTTTCTCTCAGTGTTTTCTACCACAATACTTTATATATCAGTTGCATGTGTAGACTAGTCTACTCTATTCACCATTCACTTATGAGTGCTTAAATTTAATCCGCAATTTACACAAAAAATGTTGATCACAAGCATTTTCCCTTTTGCCTCAATATTTTGTTCCAGATTTATTACAAAATTAGCAATAAGACAACAAGGCAGAATAACTTGAATGAATCTAATTAGGTATTCCTCAGTCGTCTAAAATGTCATTAAATATCAGATCTAACGTAAAGATTAAATATCAGATCTATGTAAGCTACATTAATATATAAATGAAACCCAATGCGATGATGGTTAATTGTCCAACCGCCAAATCAAAAAGGACTTCAAACATTTCTAGCGAAGCTCCTAAAACTAATGAAGAAGAGAAATAGCAAAACGTTCAATAGAATGAAAATCACCTATCCAACGTTATCCCTTCTCATCCTCCTAAAAAAATTTAAAAATTTCAAAGCAAGTATAAACTCTCTGTAATGAAATGATGTAGACCTACAAGTTCTCTCCAAATTGTACTGTCTTAACCCTTTCCCAAACAAGACCTGGTTTTGACGTCTATAAAAGAAAGGACTTAGGAAAACATTGAGACAAAAGAAGAAACTGATGATAATCAGCAGTTTCTCCTTTTGTCTCAATATTTTCTTAACTATATCATACACAAATCTCATCTCTATTAACATTCATTTTGTCGTCTGCAACAATTTTCAGATTGAAACACCCTAAAATATGCTGTTTGGGAAAGGGTTAATATTTTCAGTGAAAATCTTAATTGTCTGACAAGGTTTATAAAAAGCTTATACCACTTGAAATTAGTAGTTAAGATGCCTTTGACCATTTACAATGTACGAAACAAACGTATATTAAAATTATAGTAAAGACAATAATATCATACAAATATGCATACATGTACAATATAAACACAAGCTATTTCAAGCTAAAAACAGTTAACTTAGCTTGGAATATTTAACACTTGACAGAAACAGTAATTGAAAGTGTTTTCTTCCAGACACAGCATCAGAATTTAGAATATTACATAATTAGATCTATTCCTTTTGTTGAAAGCACAGGTGGCCAGCACGTGCTAGAATTGACAAAAAAAGGTTTAAACAAAAAATTTCAGAAAGACATGAAATTAAAGACAAGGTCCATTACTCGCCTATTTTGTACAGAAAATTTAGTCGACCGCGAGCTCGCAACCCAATTTACACCCGTAAAGCGCGACTAATCGGGATGCATGAACAAAATCACTGTGCACATTCGATGGGGAAATGTTTTTTCAATCACTCACCAACAATATCTAGTAAATATCGCCGATAATACGCGTTGTTTCACTAAATAACTTTCAGTTCAACTGAATTCATCTTCGATGTCCTCCATCTTGGTGACGTAATTCTTCTCCCAGGCCTTTTGTAACACGCGATGTGATTGGTCAGAAGTGCCAAGGGCCAAACTAGGTCAGCCAATGAAAATGCTCGATACATATTGTATTACGTCACCAAGATGGAGGACATCGAAGATGAATTCAGTTGAACTGAAAGTTATTTAGTGAAACAACGCGTATTATCGGCGATATTTACTAGATATTGTTGGTGAGTGATTGAAAAAACATTTCCCCATCGAATGTGCACAGTGATTTTGTTCATGCATCCCGATTAGTCGCGCTTTACGGGTGTAAATTGGGTTGCGAGCTCGCGGTCGACTAAATTTTCTGTACAAAATAGGCGAGTAATGGACCTTGTCTTTAATTTCATGTCTTTCTGAAATTTTTTGTTTAAACCCATTTTTTGTCAATTCTAGCACGTGCTGGCCACCTGTGGTTGAAAGCTTGACCAACTGCAGACACTCTTTTGATATCTTTAATACTCAGATCAAGAAAGCAGAAAGCATTTGCAAATTGCCAAAATATGATATCTAGATTGATAATTCACACTTGTTTCCATCTTTATGATTAAAACAACATATTTTCTCTCTCTAACTTTCCATTCTTTCAAATTTGAAGGTGCTTGTTTCCTCCCAAATCAACAGAATCCCCCAGGCACGCTCCTTTAAGTCCCGTCTTCTGAAGACTGGTACTGCTTTCCTGAAATAGAAAGAAATAGGAGGGAGAACTTTAGGAGATAAATAAAAGGTGATTTTCATATCTACACAGTTCATACATTTTCAAAAGAGTCCCTATTTGCACTAGCATTAATCTTCATTTTACACATAGTAAAATGGGTGGGTGGGGTAATTATATTTTGTTGATTGAACATATATACATCCTCTTTTGGACTCTCAAACCTTTAAATATTGGAGACAATGACGTTCTCATCATGCACAATGTATTGGAAGTCATCTAAATGAAACTCAAGTTCAAAAAAACTTTTTTATATTGACTTTCTCTTTTATATTTCAAATTTAGCCCAAAATTTATGATCAACCGGACTCATTAATCTTAAGAAAAAGTCACAATCAAGTCAGCAAACAGATGAATTTGACTATCATTATTCATCTTTGATGATATGACCACCAAATGAACACTAAATTAACTGCATATTATGCAGCATCTTCTAATTACAGGGTGAGGTCAAGTTTTCCTGAAAAAATGAAATTTGTGTTTTCAGAAACGCGATTTTGGGCATTTTGTCTTAGTTTTTTTGACTTAAAGAACATTTTAAACCTAATTAAACTATATATTTTCTTATTTGTATTGATGAGATCTTCCAGAAAATCTATAGTTTTTACAGATTAAACTTTTTTTTGAAAAAGAGTGGTGGTTGCTACAAACTTTGTTGTTCCCTCCGCACATGTGTAAATAGTCACAGTTGTAGGACAATGCTTCAGAGGAGTCCAGTACACGAATAAAAAGTATTATGACAGAGCTAGCTTGCTACCACATTGAGCAGTCAAACAGAAATGCAGAACCAGTTTTAAATTGCGAGTCCTTACCCTTTCCTATAATCCGAGTCTTCTCTGATGTAAATACGCTCTTTGATATTTTGATTTTTCGCTATTTACATCAGAGAGCGTTGCTCTTTGAAAACAGCGGAAAGTTCGGTAACGTTACAAGTAACTTGAAGCTTTGTTTTTGTGTATCATATAGATTCACTCGGTAAAACACTGTAGGGTATAGATCAATAAATCATTTTTTGTTATACCTGACCAAAAATTTCATTTCAAATCGGCCTGCTGGATGAGTATAACCTTTGGTTTTGAATGGAAGGTCAATGTAAACAAAGGCTGCTCAGGTGAGGGTTGTTGCAAAACATTGCCTATTAACCTTTTAGAAATACTTTTTGGTCGTAATTTTTTTCAGCAGCCATAACAATAAATGGTTCATTTATCGATATCATCAGGGGTTTTAACGATAGCGTTTAAGATCGGACGGTGAACGATGCGCAACAATTTGTTGCGAACTTCTTGATTTTTTCAAAGAGCAACGCTCTCTGATGTAAATAGCGAAAAATCAAAATATCAAAGAGCGTATTTACATCAGAGAAGACTCGGATTACCTTTCCTAGTCCTATAGCCCTGACATGTTATTGTTAACTTTGTCGTGAATGAAACTTTCCCAAACAAGACATCCTTAACCCATTACCACACAATGACTCTTTTTGACTCCCTACAAAATAATGGCTTTGAAAAACATTGTGGAAAATGAAGAAATTGCTTGTTACAAGCAATTTCTTCATTTCCAGTCATGGCGAAGACCGTCGGACCTGCGGACCTGTCCGATGAAATTACACTCGGTCCGATATTTCCTTTCTGTCAGTCCAACTGTCCGACGCTAATTTTGAGGTTTGTCAGTATGAAAAGATCGACAATTTACTAAACAAGAACTAAGAATAAAATTAAAAGATAAATACCCTTTTTTTCAATAATCCATGCCATAAATCAAGTGAATTTCCAACGCTAAACTAACGTGAGTCACCCAAAAATGGGCCAGTCAATTACAAAGCATGGGTAGAATCAGACATCAAAAGACCATACCGCCGAAGTGTTGGGAAGTGTTGGCACCGGGCCAAAAACATATTGTGAGTTGACCCTTTTCTTTTTTGGGTAAAACATAGATGTATCCCTTTACACTTGTCTTTTCTTTATTCAATATATTTGTGGATCTGTCTTAGTCTGCATTTCTAAAAAAAAAAAACAACTTACCAACTAATTATGAAAAAAAAAGTTATCAGCAGCTGTCAGTTTGCTACTATAAAAACAAAACATTTTAAAATTCTCATTACTCTATGTAATTTTGATGTACAAAATGGTAGAAAAATTAAAAAACTGGGGCAAAGGGGGAAGTTAAAAGCATTCCAAATTGGTTATTTCAAATCAATGCCCTATGTTGTGGGTATTCATTTGAATAATCTGAAGATTGAAAAAGTATCTTATTTTGATTCTGACCTCTCGGTCTGACAGAGTTTCATTTGGTCTGACAGATTATTTAGGATTGTCAGTCCGAATGTCTGACAAAAATTTCCAGGTCTTCGCCATGTCTGCATTTCCCATATTTTTTCTACCTAGAAGAAGATCAAAGAATGTGAAATTTCATACAATATATCAGCGTTTTTTCTCTCACTTTTGGGAACGGGTCCGATACTGGGCAGATTGGGAAAAAATGCGTCGTTTTCTCAAAAATTGGGAAAAATGCGTCGTTTTCTCAAAAATTGGGAAAAACATTAAAATAACAGTTTCAGACATAGAATTAAGTCTTCTGTATCATTACCTATCTTAATAAAGGTTCCTGGACAATATTATCAACAAACAGAGACATTTAAGACTGTTCCAATTTGAATGCTGTTTGACCAAAGTGATGTTAGATACAATGGGATGGATGTACTGTACAATAAGGTGCATCTACCCTCATCAATACTCAACACCCATGAAAATTGTCTTCTGAAACACCTTCAGAATAGTCTAAATGTTGCTGTTGGGAAAAGGTTTGAAAATACATTGAGCAAAAAAAAAAAAAAAGAAAACATGAATAGATCTGCATGTAGATCAAGATGAATCTAGATCTATATATTTATTTTATATTTTAATGTTTGTTTAAAAAAATCAATGTTAATACCATGCTAGATCTATTACATAGATCTATCGACACATAGAATGTTCTGTTATTGATTTGTTGTTATCATTTGATTTTTTATCAATACTATCGCCCCCCCACCCGGCAGAAACATCGTATCTTATCAATTAAATAACAAATTTGGGAAAAGAGAAAAGACGAGTATCCTGCTTCCTGATTAAATTTTGATTCATGCAGGTATAATGACATTAAATTTTCTTGACTTCCTTGAACTTTAATGTGACCTGTTTTCTCCCGTTAGAAAAGCACAAATAAGTCCAATTTATTCGCGAATTAACTTACCGGAAATATCGGAGATCGTAATGGGGCGCGGTATTATCGGTATTTTCCGATATCCTTCGTCGATGATACGTATCGTGGTATGATTTGGAAATTTCTGTTTTCTGGGAATCTTCGGTAGTTTCCGTAAATATTCTTCTGTAAAAATGATTGACAGGGCTCGGGCTGGTGATCGACACTTCAGGAGCCATAGACGATAATTTAAAGGAAAAAAAGTGGCTCAAGAGATCGAATGTGGCTCAAAGACTTGACTAATTATGCTAATCGCCGATTAAAATGACTGCCAACACTTACTTTTTGTTTAATTCGAAAGATAGATTGGCTGTCTAAACGGTCGAGTAAGCACACAAGTTAAATATGTACAGCTGACCGGGACCTAATTCCTTTGTGTAATCGCGAGGCAGCATGACACAAAGAGGCAACGCGTCTGTGTTAAAACCATCTAACGTCAGTGTATTTACTTGGTAGATAGCGTTTTGTTTTCATGGCTTCATCCTTTTTCCCGCGCTTAATTGGCACGCGCGAATTTTATAAACAAATCGTAGTAAAGCGTAACCTTATTTGGATGTGGAAAAATCACGTGATTATATTTGAAACTGGAATGACTTACTACGTCATCAAATGACTATGTTTGCGGCGTTTTTGATCGCTCTCAACTCATCGCATATGAGTAACACAGGTTTATTCTGTTTCCTTGACTCGGATTAGGAGTAATCAAATTTTATTTATTGCCGATGGTAATTTAAAAATACCTACTAGACTATTGGGATTGGGATCCTCGATTGAATTGGGATTTTTTTTCTGGACTTTGGGAAAAATGGACACTTTTTGGCATTTGGAATGGGTCCGTTTTACGTACCCGTTCAAAAAAGGAAAAAAAAAAACGCTGTATATTGTCATCTGCAGCATCTTTCAATTTGGACAAGTCCAAAATTTTGTCGTTTGGTAATGGGTTAAATAATTTGCTTTGGAAAAACATTGAGGCAAAGGAAGAAAATGCTGATAATCAGCATTTTCTCCCTTTGCATCAATATTTTCCTGGCTACATTTTACACAAATCCTCATTCTATAAGCATTGTTTTATCATCTGCCTCAGCTTTCAAATTTGACCACCCTGAAAATTTGCCGTTTTTGAAAGGGTTAAACATATGTGTTACATTGTTTCTCTTTTACTTCTTTTCAGTGATTAAATTACCACTATGCCAGGAGGGAGAAAGTCAGCACGATGTGGAAGGGTTGATTACAAGAAATTAAGTTCTGGTGAGACGGATTGGCGAGAAGAAGATGTGAATATTGTACAAAATACGCCAGCCAAGGGGAGGAAAAATAAGTCAAGAGAAAGCATAGACACATCAACGGTATTGTTTAAACATTTTATCCTCGAATGAAAATAAAAAACAGATATTAAAGTGAGAACCAAATAGTTTGATCATGATAGACTGTTATGAAAGAAATTATGTATAAAGTTTTTCAAATTGATTTGGAAAAACAAAATGAATTGACATATTTGTTTTATTGTTTTGATTGAATGTTACAGAGTACCCTATTCTGAAATCCTTTTGTGGTGAGACTCGTAACAAAAACAGCAACAATGTCATAGAGATGATTACAATTAGAAGTTATAAAGTTTTCATATAATAATAATATCTCTGCAAAGGTATAAAATCATCTCATCTTTTTCTCTTCCAGTCACTTCACCCTACATGTTGATGCTTTTCAACGAAAACCCCGTAACTGCAGCTTGTTTTAAGCTGCAGTTATGAGGTTTTTGTTGTAAAGCAATGATGTGTTTGTCTTTCAGGTTGAAACCTATCTTCTGATGCTGTATGTTACACTGGAGCAAGAGAAAGCCTTGAAAGAAATATTTCAGAATAGAAAATGGCCTTTTCTTAAACCAGGTATGTATATGCAGAGTTTTTTCTTGATATTTTAACCCTTTTCCAAATGGCAAGATTGTAGTGAGGCTTAATTTGAAAGTTGGTGCAGGCAACATGGATGTTAATAAAATTAGAATTTGTGTACAATTTTGAAATATTGAGACAAAATAAGAAAAAGATCATTATCCATCAAGAATGTCAAAACCAGGTCTTTGTTTGAGTTGTTGATTCCCTCTTGAACAGTCCCTGCCTTTGACAACTAGTAAAAAAGAAGCGTTAAAACGAGAGAGAAAATTAGTTAAATATCATGATCAATGTAGGAAAGGAATAGATGTAAACAAATTAATAAAAAAAGTAATTTTAGTGGTATAGCCCCTTTTCCTTCATTGTTTCCTATGCCATGTTAAATACAAATTTCTGATACCATACCATGGAATATCTACAGGGTTTTTATTTAAGGTAGAATACCCGTAATGTGGCCATTTTGAGATACATAGAACATCAGATTTTTTCAAGCAGCGTCGTTACATATCCAAAATTATTTGGGTGCGGTCGAAAACATTTGGCAGTGGATCTTTCCACCGCGGAATGTTTTCAAAGTCGCCCGAATAATTCCGAAGCCATTGGAATCTCATGAGGCGTAGACTACCCTTAAATTAAAGAAATAAAATGCATTCACTTCCTCTTACCTGTTGACTAGCTCTTGTCAAGTTTTGTTGATCTCTGATTTCAGACTTGTCATCTCTAACAGACAAGACCGGGCCCACAGCTCTTAATCACAGACCAGGCTCTAAGGTAAACAAACCAGATGTCCATCAAAGTAACAACAAGAACAATAACAACAACGGAAGTGCACAAGATGATCCAGACGATATCACAGACAATGTTGCAGAAAGTCAAGAACAACCAACAGAAGTTAATGACGATGTTATTGGAGACAGTGATATGGAAGGAATTGATAATGATGAACTTGATGATAATGTTGACAAAGTTGAAGTGCATACTCCCCCACAGTCAACGAGTAAGAAAAGGAAATTGTCAAACAGTCCGGCTGTGTCCTCTCCCAAAAGGAAAGCTGGATCAGCTAAAATGAAGGCAGGGAAGACAAAGGGTGAAGTCCTTGAAAGCGGGAAAAAGTCAGAAGAACCTAAAGTTGATGGAACAGATAATGATACAAATGTAAGATTTATTTGGTCTAACATCAGAGATACAGATAAGAGGGGGTAATGGCTTTTCAAAGTAAAATATTAAAATAATTCATTTATTATTCATCAAATCCTATGTTGTTGGTACACATTGGAATCATCCCAATGAGACAATTCCAATGAGTACCAACAGCATAAAGTTTGGACTTGAAAAAGTAAATTTAGAATCTCTTTACCCCCTCTTTTCTGTTGCCTTGAACATCAGAAAGAAATCCTTTTCCAAACAGCAAAAATTAGAATGTACTGGTTTGAAAGCTGATGCAGACAATTAAATGGGTTTTGATATAGATACGATTTGTGAAGGATTATTGGACAAAAAATACTGGGATAAAGGAGAAAATGCCCGTTTCCAGCATTTTCGTATGTCTCATTGTTTTCCAAGCATTAGGTGTAAAGGTGTGTTAAAAAATAATGTTTTGGAATGACATTATGTAATATGATGCACAGACTCTGTGTTTTACACTTTTGTCATTTGTTTTGAAAGTTATAGCCATGGCAATGTACTTATGTTTTATACTTTCCCAAACAAGGCATGGTTTTGAAGTTCCTAACAGAAACAAGCTGGAAAAAACATTTAGGCAAAGAATTATCATGCAGCAACTTTCAGATTTGAACAGTTGATATACATTGATGATGTTTGGGAAATGATTAATGGACTATACCATCATTTTCCAAAAATATACTCATTGTTGTCACAATGTGCCATATATTAGCAGTGTACATTTAGTTAAATGCATTTGCATTAGTATAGAAATCATTTGAAATTTCTGCTGTAGGAAAATGGTTTGCTAATTAATATTCATGAAATGCATCAACATTGACAATTATAATTTCAGGTTCTGAAAATGTATCCGCTGAGTACTTACCCTTTCCCAAAGCACTACATTTCAGGATGGTCTAAATTTAAAAATGCTGTGGATGACAATTTCAAATGAATGAAAGTTTACATATTTTGGTTTTCTGTGTAGAAGACATTGTGGGAAATGAAGAAATTGCTTGTGACAAGCAATTTCTTCATTTTACACAATGTTTTCTAAAGTCCTTTTGCCCCTTTTCTTGTGGGGCTTCTAATATCATCAATGTGCGGGAAATAGTTGGACAGATTGGTTTTTGTTTGATAAAGCTCACCTGAAAAACAAAACAAATCCCCTTCCTAATTGGAAACTAGAGACCTACAAATAGCTAGTATTATACCATAGTAAATTAATTTTATAACCATTCTGTCCGTGTAGGAATTGTAAAGCTTATAATCTGAGCTGATCATCTGACCCAATTTAATTCTTTCCCAAACAATAGCTGATATTGGAGACATCATAATTATGAAATATCAATTCAGAAAAAAATTATGAAGAAAAATCGTTTGAAGATGAAGCAAATTCAGGGGAAAGGGCACTGCCCCTTTTTGATATGCTTCCTTTCGAAGAAAATGGGGGTATTTTGTTTTGCAAGTGTATGTTGGTTGGTGGGATGGTAGGCCAGTCTGTAGACCAAACGTTGTCTGGAGAATAAATCAAAAAGTATAGAAAGAGGTAGAATCATTGAACTTCATGGGTAAATAGATGCCATTACAGAGAGATGCAGTGCACAAGACCCGTATTTGTTTTAGTCATAATTTTTGGGTTATTGTCCTTTGTTGATCTTCATACTCACATAAAATGTATGTAAGGTAGAATCATGAAACTTTGTATGTGCGTAGATCTCATTATGGAGAAGTGTGGTGCACAAGAAATGTAATCCTGAGATTGACATCTATACTAATAGGCCTAGAAAGAAGAAAATTCTGATCACCAGCAAATATCGTAATTCAACATTATTCGATACAGAACAGAAGTTTTCAATTTGGCATATTTGCGCATGCTCATTAACCTGGATGAAACATGACGTTATTGTTTACATTTTTCGAACCAGGACTGAACTTTCACCAAAAATGCGTCAAAAACAAGTAAGTAATCACTTATTCCTTATTTTCGGTAAGAAAATGCTTATTTATGCCCCCTTTCGAAGAAAATGGGGCTATATGATTTTGCAAGTGTCTGTCAGTGGGCGGGTCTGCAGGGTTTGACACTAACTGCTTTTAGCAGGGATCCAGCAGGAATCCCTACGTTCTGCATCAGGGTGCCCTTCGTATAGTCTGGGATCCCTCCCAACTTGCTTTTCAATTTACAATTGCTGCCTTGTTATTCTCTAACCACTCATTGACACTTTTTATAGTCCTTTAAGAAAAAGACCTTGCAAAACATTGTGGAAAATGAAGAAATTGCTTGTGAAAAGCAATTTCTTCATTTTCCACAATGTTTTCTACCCAATTTTCTACCCAGAAAGATCCAATACAGCTCAATTTAAAAAAAACCCAAGGATCCAAACGGAATCCCAATCTTCCAAAGTCAGAGATCCCTTCTGAATTTTTAGGGTCCTCGGGATCCCGGAACACTGTTAGTGTCAAACCCTGGTCTGTTAGTATGTCAGTTGTCGGATGTTTCGTACATCAAATGGAGAGGTGCAGTGCTCAAGAATCATTACTCTGCTGCTCATGTTTTTGGAGCTATTGTTGTTTGTTGATTTTCATACTTAAAGTATTCAAAGTAGATTCATAAAACATTATAGGTCGATAGAACTCATTATGGAGAAGTCTAAGTGCTTTGCGCATGAGATGTAATTCATCCGATCATATGTATAGAATTATTGCCCTTTGATGCTTTTCATACTTGATGAAAATTAAAGTGACATTTCACAATTATTTTTGCATAAATTTTACTTTTATTCTATCAGAAAGAGCATGCTTGCTTATGAAAAATTTGAAAATTTCAAGCCAAAATATTGAACTGTTTACGAGAAATATATTTTTTTGTGCTAAGATTAAACAAATTGTTGTGGACAACAGTTCGGATTCATATAGAATTTGCCATTTCTGTCTCAACTTTATAGGCGTATTTTTCGCTTATAAAAACAACTTCAAAAAACTGATAGCATTTCTACGCGTTAGAATAAACAATCTTTGCATCAAGACATACTTGATATAAATGTGAAATGTCACTTTAAATACTACCATTGGACTGCTTCAATTGTTAAAGGTAGGCGCTTGTGGGGGCATACATGTTTTACAAACATCTCTTGTTCTGTTTATTATACCCCCCCACAACGGAGTAATGGGGGGGTATACTGGAATCAGGTTGTCCGTCCGTCCGTCCGTCCGTCTGTCCGTCCGTGGACAAAATTTTGTGTCCTATTCTCCTCCCACAGTTTTTGACCAATTTTGCTGAAATTTTATCAGGTTGTTTCCTATCATATGAAGTTGTGCACCTGCAATTTTCATCTTGATCCAGTCAATAGTTTCAGAGTTATGCCACTTTGAAATTTTTAAGGGGGGGGGGAGTAGTCAAAATCTAAAATTTCGTTTCCGTGCTGTAACTCGAGAACCATTTGACCTAGGATCATGAAACTTTACACAGTTGTTGCCCATGACCCAAGGAGGTGCCCTATTGTTTTTGGGTCCCCAAGGTCAAAGGTCAAGGTCACAATTGGACTTTGTTTAAAAACGGTTTCCGTGCTCTTAGTCAAGAACCTTTTGAACTATAGCACTTTTTCAGTGACAAGGCCTTAGTGGGGGGTATTCGTCCGCTTTGCGACAGTTCTAGTTTTTAAGACTTTCAATTCTTTTCATTTATTTAGAACCAAATTTACCTCTTTCTTCACATTCTGTTGCTTTTCAACAAAAACATCGTAACTGCAGCTTGTATAAAGCTGCAGTTACGAGGTTTTTGTTGAAAAGCAACGATATACATTACTTTTACCAGTTCTTTTACTCCTTTCAGAAAGGGACTGTACCTGGTCCAACAAAGTACAGGAGTTACTCTTTAAGTGACATGACAGAGGCCTACCAAGCAGTAAGAGAAAAGAAGATGGCGGTCAAAACTGCCGCACGACTATATGGCGTTCCACAGACAACATTGAGGGATCGTGTTCATGGAAAAATTCATCCAGAAACAACAACTTCGGGACCTGGAACGATTTTCACGCAGCAGGAAGAGCAAGTTTTTGTTGATCATTTTAAATCTATGTCTGAACAGGGCCATGCTTACTCTAGAAGTGAGGTCATTAATCAGGCATCAAGCTATGCTGTATTTTTAGGAAAACGGGATGAGGACCATCCCCTGAGTGACAGATGGTATAGGTCATTCATGGACAGATGGCCTGAACTTAAAAAAGTGAAACGGAGATCGGTAGTTCATGACAAAGCTCAAGTGACCTCCGAAGACAATGTCAGCTCATATTTGGATGTTTTACTACAAAATGATCCAACGAATAAACCGGAACTTGTAGATAATGTTGATGAAGAGGGTATAGGGGACGAGAATTGATCTGGCAGAGCACTCCTTTCGATTAGCTCATGGGCTGCTCTGCCAGGTCATTTATCGTGAGGTATATCCAGACTGAACATAAACCTCTATCATAAACCCTTTCCCAAACAGCACAATTTTAGAAGGGGGGGGGGCTCTAATTTGAAAGCTGCTACTTACTACAAAATAAATGTTGATAAAGGTATGATTTATGGACAATATAGCTTTGAAATTATTGAGGCAAAAGGAGAAAATGCTGATTATCAGCATTTTCTTCTTTTGCCTCTATGTTTTCCCAAGTCTATTTCCTCAAGGACGTCAAAACAAAGGCTTGTTTGGGAAAGGGTTAGTGCAGAATGTTCCGTCCCTGCAATAACCTGTCATCATCTTGAACATGCAGTACAACTAATAGTTGTGACATAAATTGTTATTAACCCTTTCCAAAAAACTGCAAATTTTGAAAGTAATCCACTTTAAAAACTGCCACAAATGACAAATCAAAGCACTGATGCACTGGTGGTGGACATTCCTTGAAGCAAGGTAGATTAATAATACAGAAAATGAAATGTTTGATGTCGATGTGCAGTAACGAGAAATTGACGTCAAAGCCAGGGCTTGTTTGGGAAAGGGTTTGTGCAGAATGTTCCATCACTGCAATAACCTGTCACCAACTAGATCATACAGTACAACTATTCTATTCTAGGAAGTGGTAAATACCGTAATGCTCTGGAAAAATTATTTAGTTTATTAAGTTTTGAGATGCGGTCTTTAGTGCGAGATTTATTAAGACATCTTGAGATTTCTTTAAATGTTTTAAAGTGACATTTCACATTTATTTCACTTTTTAAAAGTATGTCTTGATGCAAATATTGTTTATTCTAATGCGTAGAAATGCTATCAGTTTTTTGAAGTTGTTATTTATTAGTGCAAAATACGCCTTTAAAGTTGAGACAGTAATGACAAATTCTATATAAATCTGAACTGTTGTCCACAACAATTAGTCTAATTTTAGCACAGAAATATATATATCTCGTAAACGGTTCAATATTTTGACTTGAAATTTTCAGAATTTTCATAAGAAAATATGCTCTTTCAGATAGAGTAAAAGTATAATTTATGTAAAATTAATTGTGAAATGTCACTTTAAGATAAAATGTTCTGTAGAGCAAGATTTTAAGCTGCTTAATGGGAGGCGCCATTACCCTATACTTCCTTTGGAACTTCTGTCAACTCTGTATGAATAATGTAAGCGAGAATTGACAGAATTGTTCCTAGTGCTCCATGATTCATAAACCACTGTTTTCAGAATGCTCCATACCTTATACAAATGATGTCATCATGACGTCATCTGTATGAAGTATGGAGCATTAAGAACACCCTGGTCAAAGTCCATGTCTTTAAAATGCTTTATATCAAAAAAATCTTTTAGAAAAAAATCTTAAATCTAGCTCTAAAGAATGCGTCCCTGGTTTTCAGTAACAGATATCAAAATTTTAGGCTGGTCCAAATGCAAAGATGGTGAAGATAACAATTTTGAGTGAATAAAGTTTGACACTTTTTGGTCTTTCTGTTCAGAGAAACATGATGGATAATAAAGAAATTGTTTGTTACAAGCAATGTCTTCTTTGTCCTTAATGTTTTCCAAAGCCTTTATCTTTACAATTATTTAACCTCGCTTGCGGTGGAAGTTTGAAACAAGCGACTTTGCATTAAAAATTGAGTTTCGGCTCTAATTAAGTCACTTTTTCACACAAAAGTATTCATGAGAATATACAAGCAAGATTTTAACTTGAAAAATGACATTATTGCTCAATACTTCAAAGTTGAAATTTATATTTTTCGAAAAAAAAAATATTGAAAATTCAACTGAAGGGAAATTGATTGCCCTGTCCAATGTATAACAGAATTTTAAACTTTTTTGTGCTACTGATAAAGAACAAGAATACATAAATTGGCTAAAATTGGTAAAATAAGATATTCAGGAAAATGGAGAACATGCTGATAAGCAGCATTTTCTTCTTTTAAATATTTTCTAAAATTTAATGTATGAAATAGCTTGACAAACAGTGACATAAACAAACAATCAACATTAAACAGAATAATTTTACATACCGTCTCGTTGTTGTGGTTTTTAAATGGTCATTTTCATGTATTTACTCCGTTCTGCGTGTTAACATTTAGGCTTTTACCTTCACGGATGGAATTGTTTTGGTTTCGTCTTATTATTAAGGGGCCAATTATCAGATGGCCATTGAGGGGGCATATATGTTTTACAAACATCTCTTCTTTCTATTTCATAGAATGATATATTTTTCTTTTGTGCACCATTTACATTTACTTAGGCAGCAGCATTTGATTTTGATCAGCAGCAATATCTATCATTTTGGGAAAGGTTAGTTAATACAGGGTTCTCCCCAGAATAATTTGAAGCCGTAGTGGCAAAGTATGAGAATTGGTAAACCTTGAAATGCATTGTGTTTGTGCAAATAATTCTGAATAAAAGCATAATAGGAAAAGAAGAAATTGCTCAATTTGAGCAATTTCTTCTTTTCACATTATGTTTTTATACAGAATTATTACATTTTATGTTATAAGAATATATTGATTATCACTTTTTGACATGAAATGCTTAAAAATCCTACTATTTGGTGACACTTTTGAAGGAATAAAGCTGTGGGGTAGTTTTGGAGCTGTAGTGGCATTACATTGATTTACATGAAGCTGTAGTGGGGCCGATACAGCTTATTGGGCTGGGGAGAACACTGTAATATTTTAATCCATTTTTACATAGTGACGCCTTTTGATGCCCCACAATATAAAGGCTTTAGAAAACAGTGTGAAAAATAAAACTAATTGCTTTGTTATAAGCAATTTCTTCATTTCCCATGTTCTCTATTGTGGAAAATAAAAAAGATATGCTTGCAATAAGCAATTTCTTCATTTCCCACAATGTTTTCTTTGTTGTAAGAATATAAGATTTCATTCACTTGAAGTTGTCATCTTCAACAACTTTGAATTTGGATGAGTCTAAAATTTGGTCGTCTGGTGATGGGTTAACCGATTACTGCTTAATGACACCTTTTGACTTCCTCACAAAAAAGTTTTGGAAAACATTGTGGAAAATGAAGAAATTGCTTGTGACAAGCAATGTCTTCATTTCCCACAATGTTTTCTACCCAAAATTCTTGAAAATTTAAAATTTCATCACATTGATAGTGTCGTCTTCAACATCCTTGAGTTTGGACGAGTCTAAAATTTGGCCGTATGGTGATGGGTCAATTTCAGAGACAAAGGCCTAAAAAAACCAAGTTGAACTATACCCGGACTGATCTGGAGATAGCGTATGAAGCCACCAAGAGAGGAATGTCCGTATATAGGGCATCTAGAGAATACGGCGTACCAGAATCTACCCTCCGCGATAGGACGCGTGGACACATTGACATGGACGCTTGTGTCGGTTTCAAACCTTATTTTACAGTGCCAGAAGAAGAAAAACTTGTTGACCATATAGCATACATGGCGACCATAGGTTGTGGATACAATGCAACCAAAATAAAGCGCATGGCTCATGAATATGCTATACAGCTTGGTAAACCCGTGAAATCTGCAGAACATTTCAGCGATACTTGGTTTTATGATTTTGTAAAGAGGTGGCCAGATTTAAGGGTAGAAAAGACACAAAAAAGTGCACATTCAAAGAGGAAAGCAGTAACCACTGAACCGGTTGATAATTTTTATTCCGAAATTGGGACTATTTTACTTGAAAAACCAGAGAGGATTTTTACTATAGACGCAAGTGGAAATGCAATAGAACATCAACCTTCTAGATTAAACATTGAAGAAACTGTAATTTTATTGGAGGACAAGTCTTCAAAATTAAACGCAGCTGAAACCGCTTGCTCAGCTGAACATGCTTCTCCGACAGTTCCGTGTAGTGCACAGAGCAATGCACAGGAGTAGAGCTGCAGATAAGGGGTAATCGCTTTTTATACGCCCAATGGGTCTTTTTATGTTATGGCCGCGGTCGTAGGTCTGTTCAACCGTCAGAATTTGATCAAACTTGCCACAATGAATCTCCATGGTGTCTAGTTGGGCACAACACTTACGAAATTCAGATTACTCTTTTTGTTCTTGATTTACATTGCCCTTGAATTAAGAAAAACGCCCATTTTCTTGTGCGCGCAATTCCTACAGTTTTGATTCACATTTGATCAAACTTGCATCATTGAATCTCCATGGTGTCTAGAAGTGTACACCACTTATGGAATTCAGGTAACTCTTTTTTTTTTCATGAATTATCTGCCCTTGAATTAAAAAAATGTCCAGTGTCTCGTGTACACAACTCCTACAGTTCCAGCCATATTTTAATCAAACTTGCCACAATGAATCCATATGGTGTCTAGTTGTGCACACTGCTTACAAAATTTAGATATCTCTTTTCATATTTGAATGATCAGCCCTTTAACTGAAAAAAATGACCAATTTTACTGACAAGCCCCTTCTGGCGTTTATGCAGCGCTTAACATAGCTCTTGTTTTGAAATGAAATTGTGAAATTGTTGTTCACCAAACCTTTTCAGGGTGCCCACTGGTCAGGGAAAAGTCAGTGAAGTTTGTTTTTTCTTCAAGGTCAGGGAAAAGTCAGGGAATTTTGAAAAATGGTCAGAGAAATCTGAAAAGCTTAAAAAGTCAGGGAAAAGTCAGGGAAATTTGAAATTTTCTTTTGTTCAAACAAAACAAATAAAAGAAAATGAAATAAAGTAAAACAGATAATCATAGCTAAGGCATTTTTCAGGTTTTAATTAACAAAACAGTTGTTCTTTTAAAGGGACATTTCATTCCGATTTCAATTTTTTAAAGTATGTCTTGATGCCAAGATTGGTTATTCTAATGAGTATAAATAGTATTAGTTTTTTTCAGTTGTTGCCAATAAGCGAGAAAAACGCATTTAAAGTTGAGACATAATCGATCAATTGCATATAAATCCGAACTGTTGTCCACAACAATTTGTTCAATTTTAAAACAAAAATATAAATTTCTCGTAAACAGCGCGATATTTTGGCTTGAAATTTTCAGAATTTTCATAAGGAAATATGCTCTTTTATATAAAAATAAAAGTAAAATTTATGACAAAAAATTCTGAAATGTCACTTTAAACATGACTCTGCACTAATCATTTTATCATTTTAATAAATGTTGAATAAAGGTATCCATTTTTGTCCCGAAAATGACTCAGACTGAAATAACTAGTAAACAGGATAATATTTCAAGTGAAGATCAATGTGAAAGGCTATTAGTGCAGCAAATTTTGATTCATAAGTATCTAGATAAGTAAGGGCCTTATTGATTGGTCAGTTAATATTTAAAATGGAAAAAGGTTGGAGTGGAAGCAAATCTGTCCTTTAACCCTTTCCCAAACAAGACCTGGTTTTGACGTCCCTAATAGAAATGGCTTGGGAAAACATTGAAACAAAAGAAGAAACTGCTGATAATCAGCAGTTTCTCCTTTTGTCTCAATATTTTCCATGCCACATTTAACATAAATCTTATTTCTAAAAGACATCCATTTTGTCATTTGTAGCAGTTTTTAAATTGACCACCCTGAAATTTTGCTGTTTGGGAAAGGGTTAAACACTTGAGAATGATGCTCACAGAAAGTTGATTGAAACAGTTTAAGTAAGACAAAGACTGAAGTAGTATTTCTCATTTTCTCTTATGTATTGAGGTATACACTTTAAAGTTCAAGTCATAACTTCAATCATAAGTATTAACATATCAATTCCTGTCAAAGAAAGTGAATTTAACTATTTCAAGCAGGACAAAATTTAATTATCTTTTTCTCTTCATCATGTTTAAAAAGTTGAGCATTTTAAGGATTCTACTAATACATGTAAGTTCAACAATCACATTTGAATTGTTATTGTAAGGAATCTTAATAAATAGCGAATGGGTTGGCTGGCTTTAGGGGAAGAATGAGGCTGTTTAGCGCGAAAAAAGGTCAGGGAAAAATGAATTTTGGTCAGGGAAAAGTCAGTGAAAAGTCAGGGAATTTTATTCCAGATGAAGGGTGGGCACCCTGCTTTTGTTGTGGGTACTCATTGGAATTATCTCATTAATTTTCGTAAACTCATACAAGTTACGTGGTTCGTATTTATTCGGATCAAGTGCACACAGATTACACGTCAGGATGACACCACCGACTTTTAAAGGCGCAATTTTATAGAAAGGCAAGCTGGAGCCTTATTAAAAGAAAAGAACAAACAAATTTAATCAAGACTCAAAAGTAATGAGTCTCTAAAGAACTACAACTACATGAAATTATTTACAGTTACAAAAATAAAGTCATGAAAAGAGCCAATGAAAATATAACTGTTAAAATACCAAAATGTAGTAATGAAAATACCCAAAAATGTATGATAAATTCAAGCCAAAAGTGTGTCAATATGCCTAAAACATAATAAACCCAAAAATGTCAATTCAGTTATCACAAATATCTAGCAAATTCAGTAAGATGCTCTTTCCAAATAACCAAAATAAGTACAAAGTTCCTAAATAGAAAGTAGAAAGAGCAAATGTATCTATGCTGCAGACTCGGACTCAGTTACCAAAATAATCAGAAAATGCCTAAGTCCAAAAATACCAAGAAAATAATTAAATAATTAATTGATAATTATATTACCAAATTTCATAGAGTTTCCTAGCATCCAAATTTCCAGTCACAGAGCAAAGATTATGGAAAATGCAGCACTTTTTATCCTGCCTGATTAGGCTGCTAGAACGTTCTATGAAGTTTGATTGGCTGATAAGCCAAATCTAAACTTCATGCAAATTCAAGCACAAAGGTCTGATTGGTCAGTTGGTCAACCCAATTTTGACAGACAATGTACTTTACTGATAAGCCACGCCCACAGAAGATGTGTCACCAGGCTTGCACTTTTGCAGAAAATGGGCTCAAATGGACCAGTCTTAAAAAGTAATATTTATGCAATTCCAATCTTTAAAATAATTACATATTTGGAATCTATAGGAAAAATACATTAAAATAAGCCCAAATATGGTCACTTAACTCCAAGTATTAAGAAATCTGTATTTTGTGACATTAATTAAATCACTCAGTGAAAGGTCACTGAGTGCATTTAATCTATGAAACAATACACATTTTCTGTGAAACAGTTAAATGCATTCCAGAATAAAAGATAAGCTTAGAGAATCAGATTGCAGTTAAATACACTTGCATTATTATACCCCCCAAATTCAATTTGGGGGGTATATAGGAGTCAGCTTGTCTGTCTGTCTGTCTGTTGGTCTGTTGGTCTGTCTGTTGGTCTGTCTGTTGGTCTGTCTGTTGGTTTTTTCTTCAAACATCTTCTCCTCCTCAACCACCGGGCCAATTCTTACCAAACTTGGCAGAAATGTTCCTTGGGTGACCATTTTCAAAACTTGTTCGTGAACTTTTGATTCGTCAAAAATTGTGGGCGTGGCAGGGCTGGGCTTATCTGACTTAGAGAAATCATGTGAAAAATCTTAAAAAATCAATTATCAGGCCAATTTGAACCATACTTGGCAGGATTGACCCTTGAGTGATTGTATTCAAAGTATGTTCATGATTTTTTCATTCGTCAAAAAATGAGGGCGTGGCAGGGCTGGGCTTATCTGACTTCAAGAAATCGTTAAATAATTCTTCAAAAATCTTCTCCTCCTGAACCATAGAGCCAATTCTTACTAAACTTGGCAGGAATATTCCTTGGGTGACTCTTGTCAAAACTTGTTCGTGAATTTTTGATTCATCAAAAATTGTGGGCGTGGCAGGGCGGGGCTTATCAGACTTAGAGAAATCATGTGAAAAATCTTTAAAAATCAATTATCAGGCCAATTTGAACCATACTTGACAGGATTGACCCTTGAGTGATTGTTTTCAATGTATGTTCATGATTTTTTCATTCGTCAAAAAATGAGGGCGTGGCAGGGCGGGGCTTATCCGATTTCAAGAAATCGTTAAATAATTCTTCAAAAATCTTCTCCTCCTGAACCACTGAGCCAATTCATACTAAACTTGGCAGGATTGTTCCTTGAGTGACTCTTGTCAAAATTTGTTCGTGAATTTTTGATTTGTCAAAAATTGTGGGTGTGGCAAGACGGGGCTTATCAGACTTAGAGAAATCATGTGAAAAATCTTAAAAAATCAATTATCAGGCCGATTTGAACCATACTTGACGGGATTGACCCTTGAGTGATTGTTTTCAATGTATGTTCATGATTTTTTCATTCGTCAAAAAATGAGGGCGTGGCAGGGCGGGGCTTATCCGATTTCAAGAAATCGTTAAATAATTCTTCAAAAACTTTCTCCTCCTGAACCACTGAGCCAATTCTTACTAAACTTGGCAGGATTGTTCCTTGGGTGACTCTTGTCAAAATTTGTCCGTGAATTTTTGATTTGTCAAAAATTGTGGGAGTGGCAGGACGGGGCTTATCAGACTTAGAGAAATCATGTGAAAAATCTTAAAAAATCAATTATCAGGCCAATTTGAACCATACTTGGCAGGATTGACCTTGAGTGATTGTATTCAATGCATGTTCATGAATTTTTGATTCGTCAAAAAATGAGGGCGTGGCAGGGCGGGGCTTATCCGATTTCGGAAAATCTTTAGATAATTCTTCAAAAATCTTCTCCTCCTTAACCACTGAGCCAATTCTTACCAAACTTGTCAGTAATGTTCCTTGGGTGACTCTTTTCAAAACTTGTTTGTGAATTTTTGATTTGTCAAAAATTGTGGGCGTGGCAGGGCTGGGCTTATCAGACTTAGAGAAATCATGTGAAAAATCTTAAAAAATCAATTATCAGGCCAATGTGAACCATACTTGGCAGGATTGACCCTTGAGTGATTGTATCCAATGTATGTTCATGATTTTTTCATTCGTCAGAAAATTAGGGCGTGGCAGGGCGAGGCTTATCCGACTTCTTCAAAAATCTTCTCCTCCTTAACCATTGGGCCAATTCTTACTAAACTTGGCAGGATTGTTCCTTTGGTGACTCTTGTCAAAACTTGGTCACGAATTTTTGATTCGTCAAAAATTGTGGGCGTGGCAGGGCGGGGCTTATCGGACTTGGAGAAATCATGTTAAAAATCATTCAAAATCAATGCTTTGACCATTTTGAACTTAAGTTGGCACCGATGTCCCTTGAGTGATTGTATTTAATGCATGTTCATGAATATTTGATTCGTCAAGAATTGTGGGCGTGGCAGGGTGGGGCTTATCCGATTTTGAGAAAACGTCAGATAATTCTTCAAAAATCTTCTCCTCCTTAACCACTGAGCCAATTCTTACCAAACTTGGCAGGAATGTTCCTTTTGTGACTCTTTTTGAAACTTGTTTGTGAATTTTTTATTCGGGGATTTTTTTACCAAAATTGGAAGGGGTGTTCATTGGGGGTCTTATTTCAAAATTTGTTCGTGAATTTTCGATTTGCAAAAAATGTGGTAATGGCAAGACAGGGCTTATCAGACTTAACAAAATCATGAGAAAAAAGCAATTATACAGTAAATTTGAACCAAATCGTACTGGAATGTTCCTTGATTGACTGTCTTCAATGCATGGTTGTGAGACATGGTTTATTGAAAAATATGGGCATGGCAGGGCGGGGCTTGGGGATTGTTAAATGTGTTGTTTGGTCTGTTGATTCTTTGTTCGCTCTATTTCCCAATTGATCAGCTCACAGTTCAAATGAAATCAATTTCTCAAAATGCACAAAAACTGCGCTTTTGGGGGGTATGATCACTTTCAGTGATATTCTAGTTATACCAGTTAGATAGACTAAGATGCTCCTTTTCTCACAATGTTCCGCGCAAAATAACATTGTTAAGCCAAGTTTCACCCGCAACTACAAAGTTCACAATATTTATAACTGCAAAATCACTCCTCATTATCTTCATATATTCTGAAATCCTTTAAATGGACAAATCTCACAAAAGCTGGTTTTGTAATTACTAAAATAGACAAAATTCTACTCTTCTCTCTAATAAGCAGTCACAGGGAGATAAGGGTCAAAGTGACTGTTGGATTAACAATAATGTGATAATCACCAATTACTTGATAAACAGTTACTTTAAATATACCTTGGAATACATTAATCTGGCAATTACAGTAGGACATCATTGCTAGTGTATTTGCTTGTTTATGCACTCTGACTATGGTGTATTGCAAGTCATTCCCAGACAACTTTAATCAATACACAAAACAATACAGTTAAAACAAGATAAAACAAGGAAAGGGATTATGGTCAAGGTAAGGGTTACAAGAGTCTGGTACTTTTCCAGTGACACAGGCTACCTGCAGTTAAGCAATTCTTTCATCTTTAGGGATCAAAAACATGACAACAGCTGCAATTATGTAATAGCCACATTGTACTAGCAGTCAGTGAGGGCAGTTCTGCCAAGTTCTCTAACTGTTATGTAACATTATAGCACGAAAGCAAT
The DNA here is from genome assembly GCA_963680895.1 of Fragum sueziense. Taxonomy (NCBI): domain Eukaryota; kingdom Metazoa; phylum Mollusca; class Bivalvia; order Cardiida; family Cardiidae; genus Fragum; species Fragum sueziense. The sequence goes on from OY804601.1 coordinate 49,814,671, forward strand.
GATGACAGATACTCAAAGTGTCAAGAAATTCTTTGATTTGGATCAGTCTTAACCCTTCCCTAAAAGAGCCTTTTTCCTTCATACAGTAAAAATCCAGGTTTACAACAATATGATTTGAATTAGTACCCACAACATCAGTTTAGATTTGATATAAAAAAAAATTGAATGCCTTTACCCACTCCTATCTGTTGCTCTGAACAGTCTGTTACTCAATAATTGTTAACCCTTTCCCAAACGACAAAATTCTAGACCAGTCCTTTTTGAAACTGCTAGAGAGGACAAAATTGATGTAAATCAAGGCTGAATGTGTACAAAATAGCTAACAAAATATTGAGATAAAAGGAGAAACTGCTGGTTATCAGCAGTTTCTTCTTTTGTTTCAATGTTTTCGCAAGCCTTTTCTATTAGGTATGTCAAAACCAGGTCTTGTTATGGAAAGGGTTAACTAGATATTTGACAGGGCAAATTTGAAGGGAGTGTAGGATAATGAAATTTGTGTTGTCAATACAAAAAGAAGCTTGTCTCATAGTTTATGTTGTAGGAAAAGGAGAAAATGCTGATTGTCAGTATTTTCTTCTTTTCCATAATGTTTTACAAGGGTTTATCAGTGTACTCACAGATGAGCAATATCTTTTAGAAATGACACACTCTGTCAAAAATTTAATTCTGCAATGTTGAATTGATGTCCCTTTAAGATTTTTCTTGATATAGTATGTTTAGTTTAAGGAGAATTAATAATTCTTGTAAATGTTTAAGAAGTAGAATCTACATAGTAGATACATTTTCAGAACATGGAAGAAAACTTCACTTAGGTATTACAGGTTTCATTTGACCTAATCTGAGTTTTCTCTGATGAATTTCGCTCTTTGATATGTTGATATGGCTCATTTACATCAAAGCGCACTACCATTCTTATACAAAGGAAAAGTCGACACAAGTTATGGCGCTTTGTTCACTGTCCCATCTTAAACGATATCCTTAAAACGCCTTATGATACCGATCAATGAACCATTTATTGTCATGCCTGCTGAAAAATTTAAGACCAAAAAGTATTTCTAAAAGGTTTATATACAATGTTTTGCAACACCCTTTACCTGAACAGCCATTGATTATAATGACCTACTTTCTGTTGTTTTTGAGTGGTTGTGCACCCTGATGTAAATGAGCGACATCAACATATCAAAGAGCGAATTTCCTCAGAGAAAACTAGGATTCCATTTCACCTGACGCTGACCTTTATTCAAGATATTTTCATATTTTGCATTTAGCGTAATGTTCTTTAAAAAGACTTGTATCATTGTACACAGATATAACTGATATACAAGAAAATATTACTGAATTGTTATTTAAAAAAAACAAACTAATTTATGATAATAAAATCTGAAGCTGCGCCATGTGAAATGAAATATGTAGTATATGTCATTGTATTTCATGTATGTTCCAATCAACTTATGACTAATTAAAAACATTTTCAATAAATGTTTTAGCCAATGCTAAATTGAAACACTGTTTGTTGATGTACGATTCAGTAGTGGTGTAGATTACATTTAAGCTAGGATCTAGAATAAAGGACCTAATGGCATTTGAGAACAACATGGATCTAGAATAGCCTATGCTAACGCACAGTCTGATTTAGACCCATGTTGTTCTCTAGTAGCTTCTTTATTACCTGCAGCAACTGATTATCAGCACTTAAGGTTTACGAACTGAGAATGAAATGCAGAGCCAGAGACGAAATTTGAAAAGTGCCAGTTATTCCTAAACTGTGTTAAATTTCCATTTTAAATACAAACATAAGCATTTTGTATGGTTTAGAAATTTGAATTAAAGCAAAGTTATGGAAATATTTGACAAAAATGTTCAAAATTACCTCCCTTGCATATGAATATAGAGTAAAATAATATTTGTAAATTATTTTCTTCTTGAAGCATAATCTTGAAACCCGCATGGTGAATCAACTTATGTGAAGTGTATTTACAAGTGTGAGTAATTTGATGCATTTGGTATGACTAGAAAGTGGTGTTTTCATTCTCAGTTCTTAAACCTTAAGCAGAGAAGGATCTTTAGACACAGTAGTCTAGAAAACTATTAAACCTTTCCCAAACAAGACCAGAGGTGCGTTCTTTAGAGGGTGATTTCTTGAGATATGTTGAGATTTTTAAAGATGTTTAAAAAAAAAAGCGTTCTTTAAAGCAAGATTTTTAAGAAGCTCAATTGAGGCGCCATTATCCTATATTTCGTGCGGAACCCCTTGGTTAACTCTTTAGGAATAATATATGAGGGAATTGACCGAGTTGTTCCAAATCCTTCATCTGTATGGAGCATTTGGATCACATGGGTCAGAATCTAGTTCTTGAAAAGGCTTTATAAAAACATCTTCAGAAATCTATAAAAATCTGCTTCTAAAGAATGTGCCTCCGGTTTTGATGTCACTTATAGAATAAGCTTGGAAAAACAATGAGGCGAATGAAGGAATTGCTTATAATCAGCTTTTTCTCCTTTTGTCTCAATATTTTCTTCCGAGATATACTGCACAAACACCCTTTCTTTGTCAACGCTAATTTTGTCAACTGTAGCAGCTTTCAAACTGGTCTAGTCTAGAATCTTGCCATTCAAGAAAAAGTTAATCTTGTACATATTGACGATTTTCTTCGAAACCTTGTGGCTGCAGCTTGTTATAAGCTGCAGTTACGATGGTTTTGAAGAAACGCGACGATATTGTTATTAATAATTTTCAGGCTGATGCTGAAAACGTTGAAGAAGATGTATCAAACTTAGATGAATATACAGGGATTATAAACAAAGGTACAGATGGATTAGAAGTTGTAACTCTGACATTGACTGACAAAGAGCGGAATTCCGAAGGTAGTTTGCAGACAGTAAATGCTGCAGTTGATTCACAAAATGATCTTGCAGGAGGTACAGATGAAGTTTACGAGAGTCTTGATGATGGTAATGATGTTTTGGATGCAGATCTTGATTCAAAAGAAGGCATTATCACAAAAGAGGTTAGATGTTGGGATTGTGATGCTGTTTTGAAAGACAAAGAGGATCATGACGAACATATGATGAAAGAGCACAACTTTGATGTTAAAACTGGGAGATATTATTGTAAGGAATGCGACAAATATTATAAACAACCTGACTACCTAGCTCAGCATATCAAGCATGTCCATAAAGGGGCAAAGAGGAAACCACAGAAAACGACACGAGATCACATCTGCGACATTTGTGGGCGCAGCTTCAAGAGGCCGGACCAATTAAAGGAGCACAGATCGATGGTTCATTTTAAGACGCCATTGAACAGTCATGAATGTGAAATTTGCGGAAAGACATTTTCTCGGCCAAGATTACTTGGCTATCATATGAATAAACATATCGGGAGTAAGCCATTTGAATGTAGCACATGCGGGAATAGCTATTTTTCTCGTGGAGGCCTTTACGTTCACTCGAGGATGTGTCAGAGATTAAACCCATCCGCATTTAAATGTGAAATTTGCCACAAGAACTTTAGTAACCAGTATGCTTTGAAGGTCCATATGAATGGAATACACGGCACATCTCAACCTGCGTATAAATGTGGCTGCGGAAAATTGATCAAGTGGAAAACGTCGATAAGGAAACACCAACATACCTGTCCTCAAAACGCGAGAAACGTTACTCAGATCACGAGACAAGAATATGACGAAGCTGTGAGTGCGCTGACTAAAGCGAAGGTTAGAGAAGACTTTAACGGTGCGGAGATTATAGTGGAAGCTGAACTTGGTAATGCGGAAAGTCACGTAACAGAAGTCACTGATGAAAAACTCGTTGAAGAGATTACAGGGAAAATCGCGGATGAACTAAGTAAAACTGGTAGTGTTAATACTGATGACGAGAAAATGATAACGGAAACTATTCGTAATGTGGTTTTGTCTGGGGAGGAGACTCAAGTTATAACGATTCCAAGACCGGCCGGTGCTGATAATGAAGAGAATGTTTATTATGTTATTGTCAATCCCGCACCGGACCAACAAATACTGGCTTGAAGTGACATTTCACAATATGTTTTCCTAAATTTTACATTTATCTTTATCTGAAAGAGCATATTTTCTTATGGAAATTCTGAAAATTTCAAGCCAAAATATTGCGCCGTTTACGAAAAATACATATTTTTCTGCTAAAATTAATCAAACTGTTGTCCACAACAGATCGGATTTATATGTAATTTGCCATTTCTGTGCTCAACTTTAAAGGCCTATTTTAAGCTTATTATATAAGTAACAACTTTAAAAAACTGATAGCATTTATACGCATTAGAATAACCAATCTTTGCATCAATGAAATTGGAATGTTATGTCCTAAAAATATTTGGAGTAGTTTAAAATTGAACTGTTGGAAAATGCTTAGCCATAAGATAAGATGCTTTGGGTTGTTTTGAGTTATGTAAATTTCATTTGTTGACTGTTTTTTGGAAGTCTTTTGTTGAATGTAAATAGTAATTAATGAAAGTGAATTCAAATACAGAACTTGTGTCTGTTGTATAACCCATTCTTGAGAGCTACAGATAAGAGGAGCTTAATAAATACCATGACATCTTTATCTTAATTTCAAATCCTATGCTGTGGGTACTCAAAAGATTCGTCTCGATGAGACGATTCTTTTATGAGCACACAACAAAGGGTTTGATAAACAATAAATAAATTGCGATTTGAAAGTTTTTTCCACCTCTTATCCGGAGCTCTGTTTCCCACACAATGCCTCTTTTTAACGCATAAAATATTGAAGAAAATGAAGAAATTGCTTGTGACAAATAATTACTTCATTTCTCACAATATTTCCCCCAAAACTTAACAAAATTTACGAAATTGCAATTACTTGAAATTATTGTCTACAACTTAGGCAAACTAAGGCCAATTGTCGTCTAGTAATGAGTAAATCGTTCCCGAACAATATCCTAGTAATTGGCTTTGATGACCTTTATAGAGAATCCTTTTGAAAATTTTGATGCTCAAAAGAATTCGTTGTGCTGAAAAGAATTCGTTGTTTTGACCTTCCTTTGGGAAAAGGCTAGGGAAAACATTTAGACAAAAGAAGAAAATGTTGATGACCAATCATTTTCTTCTTTAGCCTCAATATTTTCTTTGCTATATTATAAAAAGCCTATATTCTCTGACTTAAATTTCGCCGTCTTCTTCACTTGAATAGCCCTTACATTTTACCGTTTGGTAGAGGGTTAAATTGAATATCGAGGCCTCAGTGCAAAACTATTGTAACTACATATTTTTCAGAAATTCACTTTTTTGCATTTTCTGAATCTCTAGGAAGGAATACATCATGTGTTCTAACATTCGGTTTCAATTATGTATACCTAAAAAGATATTCAGAATTTTAAAAACATTTTTACTCTTTTACTTTGAGAAATACAATAAGTTTTTTCCCTCTCTTGTAAACTTTTATAAAAATGCAGTTACAATAGTTTTGCACCAAGCCCTCGATATGTCCATCAGTTTGTACTCTAATAAGGAATTGCTCCATATAGAGTCCCGCATCATTAGATCATCCATGTCTGTCAATCCACGGGTCATAAGTTCGAGTCCCAACTCGGCCTATATCAAGTCCGACATTTGACAAAAAGTCATTTGTCTTGCATTATTGGGTGTGAATCATCTATGTGAGAGAGCAGCTGTAGGATCGGTTTGGAAATCGTGGTAGTAATGAAACAATACAAAAGTACCAGGAAGATATGGTTAGATGCTCCTTCCACGGCGATATGACTATAGCAGTTGAAAGAGGCGTTAAGGTATTTCATCCATCATTGTATACCTAGCTAATACATAGTACAAATTCGGACGTCATCCGTAGCAACGGAAATTGATGAGGTTATCCCCCACGGCACCATTTCCCATTGCCACAAATGACGCTTGGAAATTGATGTGGGTATACAATTGACCAAACGCCAATCGACAGATCGCTCCGCCCAACATAGAATTTAAGACAAACAATGGGGATATGATCGTTAATAGGGAACGATTTTATCCAGTTAATCGTGACGTAAATTCGGACAAGCAAAATAGTATTTCGAAGGTGTTATTATAAAATCTCGTAACTACGGCTTGATTTAAGCCGTAGTTACGAGATTTTATAACAACACCGACGGTTTATCAAAACATAACAGTAAACCTAGTCTATTGTTAGCACAAAATTCTTTGCCATCGGCATGTCGATTGTTTTGATAGTCAGTTGATAAATCGATACAATAACACGTGCAACGAAGAAAACAATTGGGGCATGACATTTTTCTGATCGTCCATTGGCTAATCGATGTTTTTGATTGACAGTCGGCATTTGGTCAATTCATCTGCCCTGGTGTACTTCTTCACTTATGGACCACCGGAAATGGACGAAACACAGAATTTTCATAGTCAACTGACCCTGTGGATTTTATCGGGACTTTCTGATATGGATAATGCTGCGTCACAGAAAAGGGACATTAATGCAAGAGATAATGATAAATATCATGAATAAGTATCATTTTAATAGAAATTGAACAAAAATCAGATGAGCCAAACTCCGGACATCTGGGGTTGGGGTGTGGGGCAGTTAAAATGACGTTCCCCATGAATTCGGCGCAATATGTGGCAACTGTATATTCAAATGAAACGAAGGCCCCTTTCCATATCCCGGCCCAAATGCATTTCACATTCCTAGTCACCTACGAAGTCGCACAATTTAAAGCCATTTAATGCATGTGGTGCGCACAAATTCAAATCTATTAAAAACGACAAGAAAATGAAAAAGAAAAATCTTAACCCTTTCTCAAATAAGACTTTGTTTTCGACGTCCTTGATAGAGAAGTCTTGAAAGCATTTTTTGGGAAAGAAGAAAATGTTGTTGATCAGCATTCAATGGACACTTTCCCAAACAAAACATTGTTTGGACGTCTCTATCACTGGACAAAATGTTTGAAAGGACTGAAACAAAAGAAGAAATTGATACCCTAAATATACATTACAAACAATAGGGATTTTCTGCTTAAGTTAGTTAAACATCAGTCAATCTTTTGAGATGGTATGCATTATCAAAGAATGTTCATTTTTTGGAACTTTGAGCGAAGTTTCCATGGAAACGAAGAAAAAATTCTAAAAACGAAGTGCACTTTCAATGTATGGTTTTCCACCCTCTATTCAAAAAATAAGGTTTGGATAAAATCTGTGACTATGCGTGGCCACGATTTTCTCGTGGTTACAGAGAATTGCTCTTAATTCCTCTATTTAAGCATGAATTTGAACCATCCGGTCTAAGAAGTCTTCAATAAATCGTCCATTTCTTCCGTTTGATTGTCTGTGGTGGAATCGACACTTTGTCGTTCCTTTCCAAAAATATCTACCATTATATGTTTTGAAAAACTGAAAAGATATTTGTCTTCAACAGCGACACTTTGTTTTGTGCAACAGCTAATAAGCATACTAACAACTACAGTTACTACAAATCCAATTAGTGAAAATAAAACGTATGAAATGGTATAAAGTCTTTCAAGAACCGTTAGGTTACTTGTCGGGTCTTCAAATGGTATGTTAGTAGATGAACTGTAATTTTGGTAGAACTTCGTTGCAGTTGTTTCGGTGTGTTCACCTAAGTTGTTTTGAATATTTACAAGTAGATCTATGTTCGATATGTTACTAGAAATAGGGTCTAAATATTGCCAGCATTGGTCAGTCGGTCCAGGGGGCATCTTCGGAGCTGGAGGAATTGGAGCCAATGTTTGACCCATTATCAGCCAGAAAGAGATGGCCATCCCGCATATTGCGCCCATAAATACACCTTTGCTTGTTGCTCTTCTAAACATAACGGACACAACGAAGATGGCCGCCGTCGGTCCGTCGATACATCCCATAAACCCCTGGAATATGTTTACGATGGACCCCGGTAGCTTGGCGATAACGAATGTTAGTACCATACCGATTAAACCGTAAAGAAGAACGGTCATCTTCGATAAGAATGTCGCTCTAGAGTCCTCTATATTTGGATATTTCACACGTATGACGTCATCATAGGTCATCGCTGATAGGCTGCTCAAACACGAGGACAATGTGCTCAGTGCTGCGCTCGATAGAGATGCTATAAATAGACCATTGATTCCCGCCATGTTCCTAAACAGTTGCGTCACCGTAAAAGGTAGCATTTCATTAACATTTTTCACAACATCGCCTTCCAAGATGTCACATCCTTTCGAAGCAAAGTAAGCAAACATAGTAACACCTTCTAGTGAAGTCAGTACCACCATAATAGCATGAATTGGTCCAGATATGATGTACATGATTCTTGCTTCTCGAATACTTGGGGTCGAATTGACGCGCTGAATTCCGGATTGGGACAAGCATAGGAAGAGCATCATGGTGAAATTTCCAAAACAAAGGTTCCATATTGTGTACCTGATCGTTGGATCAAATCGTACTTCCCACACGTCCTTGATACGATCATCGGCAAGATCAGCGACAACATTGGTACCTCCTGCATCAATCGTCGACTTTATAAGAACTGCTAAAATTCCAGTAATCATGATTATGAACTGAAAAACATCAGTCCAAATGACAGCTTTTATTCCTCCTATAGAAGTATAGATTGTTGTAACTATAGTGTATATTAGAACCGTTACCCAATATGGGATTCCCATTATAACTTCCGCTGCAACACAAGTTCCAAATATAACAGTACTCATGTAAAATATGCTGTAAACAACTTGGTTGAATACAGCAAGGTATCGTACCAAGTTGTCTCCATATCTTAGATACAGATACTTATTCACGCTTGTAACCTTCAAAGGATGAAAAACTGGTACAATTACAAGTCCAGCAAAGACAAAACTTGCTACAAGTCCTACAGAAAAGAACGTAAATACCATCCCATAGATGTACACTTCTACTGGAAACGCAAGAATCAACAACGATGACTCGAATGTCACGACGAATGAAAGCGTCACCGGAAATAGCTTAGACTTCCGCCCTGCAAGGAAATAGTCATCCGGGGTATTCCTATGCTTCCGCTTGTCTAGAATTGCAAAGTAAACTCCAACGGATAATGACGTCATTAAAGTAATGACGAAAACTAAATAATCGACAACCCCGAAAGAGCTCTCCATTTTGAATGATTTAATAGAACGAACATCGACGGTGTTCAGAGCGAAAGCATTGAAGCGATGTTTACTTTTAAATCATATTCATAAATGAGCCGGGTCTGGTAAAAAGGTCATTTTAACATTTGAAACTAATATTGATCCATGTCAGCATCTTCATACGTCCAGTCTGATCAAGATCTGCGCTAGTCTCGAACAGCTTCTTCTCTTGCTTCTTCAGTGCATGTAACTATACTTGAACATCATTATGCAAACCATTCTCTACCCATGGGTCAATATTTATCACATAAAGGGGAGTTGCTTATTCTGAAAGTTCAAATCGAGGATAATTGAGTGCAAAGCCCGTCCGATATCGCACGTGAATCTCCCGAATAAAGCCCGGTCTTTCACGATATCAGCCTGATTTGTTCTCGTTATTCAATGCTGATAACGGCCCGAAAACACACATTTTATGCAATAATGTTGAATAACAACTGTGACGCATTAATGACTTCACTGTATAGTAAAATAGGACAAATGTGCTGTCCTGACGAAACAATTTAAAAGATCGATTAGTCTGGGTTCCCTCCCCTACACCACTACGTGATAGAAGGCAGGGTACCAGACTAAAGATCGATAAGCTATGTCCGTAGAATATATCCTGACTTGACTGCACCCAGGAAAATTCTTGAGGTTTCCAAACTGGTCTAAATTGCATACGGGTTGGTCCCCTTTTCAGATCCCGGCTCATAATGTTACCCGTGAATTCATTCTATGATTTATAACAAAATTTGAAGCCAGTTCATGCCGCGTGAAAATATTTTCCATTCTAAATATGTTTTCACATAATAAAAGAGATGGCATAAAATTGTTTGGTTTTGTATTTCAAAATTTATGTTGCATTACACAACACATTTTTACTCTGTTTGAAAAAGGTTGGGGGGGGGGGGGGGCAGAAATTAGCTGGATGTCGTCGGACGTCAAAGATTTCCCTTAGATTTGGCATTTTCTGTGCATTTTCTGTTCATTCTTTGTCTGAATCGCATTCTGTTACTAATTCAAAGGTGATCAGCACAAAAGGTTTGCATTTACATCCAAAATATATAGTAATCTGACCATGCGCGTAATTGAGGCTTTAAAGCAACTTTGCTAATATACATTCAAAACCAGAGCTTAAGGACAGGGTCAATGGCTGTAATATACGACAGAATAGATTATTATCAGTCATCAAGTTTTCACATGTAATAGAATTTCCACCTATTTTATTATTTTGGAATAATTTAGCTATTTTACACAATAATTATTTTCTTCTTTATTACGCACTTAAAGTGACATTTCACAATTATTTTTACATAAATTTTACTTTTATTCTATCTGAAAGAGCATCTTTTCTTATGAATATTCCGAAAATTTCAATGTCAAAATATTGAACCGTTTACGAGAAATATATATTTTATGCTAAAATTAAACAAATTGTTGTTGACAACAATTCAGATTTATATAGAATTTGTCATATCTGTCTCAACTTTACATGTGTATTTTTCGCTTATATACTAAAGGAAAAAAGAAACGCAACAAAAATTTTGATCATACGTTTTGTTTTTGTCTTTCTCAAAATCACCCTTATTCGAGAATTTTTTTCAATGCATAGTAATCCAATATGACGTTAACGATTCCTGGCTGAAATTTGATTGCTGTACTGTCCATGAATAGCATAAACAGTTTTTCTAGATAAGATAATTCCTTTCCGTAGGTAAAATAAGCGAACGTTATTGTCCTGACGTCGTGACGTTAGACGTTGACGACCGCTTTTCGGGCGGCCGTCAGTTGTTCCGTTTGTTCTAAGAAGTTATCTCGAGCAATATTTTGTCAACCGATGTACTCCAAAGTCAGCAACAATTGCTGGTTGAGATGCTCCATTCGTAAACATCACAATTGCTGACGGACGACGTCTTTGAATAAGTTGCAAACTGATATGAGGGATTAAATCCCCCCAAAAATAGTTTTGCCTTTTGTCGAGTCGACGTGCATCTACACAAATCAAAAGAGCTTTATGTAAAGTTTGGATATTTAAAGGTTTGAACGTGAGAAACGTGTAAACGTCTATTTTGACGTTATCTCACAGGTAAGATAGGTTCTAACGTAAACACAAAGATCAATATCAAGATACACTTCCCTTTATAATCAGTAACAACTTTGACTCAATAATATAAAAGTATTAAGAGAAATAACAAAAAATACTTATTGCGTCTCTTCTTTCCCTTAGTATAAATAGCAACTTAAAAAAATTAAAAAAAAAAAAAAAAAAAAAAAAAAAAAGAAAAACTGGTATAATTTCTATGCATTAGAATAAACGATCTTTGCATCAAGACATACTTTTAAAAAATGAAATAAATGTTAAATGTCACTTTAATCCCAAACAAGACATGGCCCCGGTTTCTCGAAAAAACTTCAGTACCTTCTCATGCTCAAATCTGAGCACCGTGCTCAAATCGCACGAAATTCACGTGAACTTCAATCGATAACCCTTCAACGTTGGAAAGCATCCCTTTGAAGTTGAGCATGTTCTCATGAGAATATACTTAAGTTTTTTTTTTCCAGAAACCGCGGCCGGGTTTAGACGTCCCTAACAGAAATGGCTTGAGAAAAGATTGAGACAAAAGAAGAAACTGCTGATTATCAGCAGTTTCTTCTTTTGTCTTAATGTTTTCTGTACCTTTTTCTACACAAATTCTGTCTCAATCGGCATCCGTTTTGATGTCTGTTGTGGCTTTCATATCGGACCACCCTCAAATTTTGTTGTTTGTGAAAGGGTTTAGTTAATGTCAATGCTGTGCAGACAATGTCTATGGCATACAAAATGGACTAAACGTCTATTTCACCCTTTCCCAAATGGCCAAATTATTGAACGGTTCCAGTTCTAAAGCTCAGGGACTGCAAACGACAAAGTGAATGTTGATAAAGATAGGGTTTGCATAGATCTAATATAGCAAAGAAACTATTGAGTCGAAAAAGCAGAAAATAGGCTACTGGTTATCAGCATTATTAGCTCACCTGAGCACGAAGTGCTCGAGGTGAGTTATTGTGGTCACTTTTTGTCCGGCGTCCGTACGTCCGTCCGTCCGTCCGCCCGTCCGTCAACATTTGGGGTGTTTACACTCTAGCATCCACAAAAGTTACTCAATCTTGATCAAACTTGGCCAAAACAAGTACGATCATAAGTTCTCGGACAAGTTCGATTATGGGCCTGATCGGACCAGAAAGTGCGGAGTTATCTGCCCTTGAATGTCAAAAAATGCTGTTTTTAAGTTTGTTTACACTCTAGCATCTACAATTATTGATCAATCAAGACAAAACTTGGACATAATGTTGGAGACCATAAGATCTTGGATGAGGTCAATTTTCAGTCTGATCAGACCAGAAAAATGAGAGTTATGTGCCCTTGAATTGGGCAAAATTGCCACTTTTTGCTGTATTCAAAAAGTTAATCTAAGGGAAGGAACTCTGACACTACTTTCTTTCAGTATAAGTAGAGTTATCTAGTTTGATAGAGGATATAAATAGATTTACAATCCCATTACCAAACAACAAAATTTTAGCCTAGTCCAAAATCATAGGTGTTGCAGATGACAAGTTCCATTGAACAAAATTTAACATTTTTTTGGTCTTTCTTGGTAGAAAACATTGGGGGTAATGAAGAAATTGCTTGTCACAATGTTTTCCAAAGCCTTTATTTTGTGGGGCATCCAAAAGCGCCAATGTGTGGGAAAGGGTCAATCAAGACAAAACTTGGACACAATGTTGGGGACTATAAGATCTCAGATGAGTTTGATTTTCACTCTGATCTGATCTGAAAGTCAAGAGTTATGTGCCCTTGAATTTGACAAAATGCCATTTTCGGCTGTTTTCAACCTTTTTTACACAATTATGATTCAATCAAGACAAAACTTGGACACAATGTTTTGGACCATAAGATCTGGGATCAGTTTGATTTTTTATAACTATTGTTATTATTTCGATTATATTTCCCGAATATATTTTTGTAAAAAATGCATATATAAAGTTTAAATTGTCAAATTATATTTGGAAACTGAATTTTTTAATTAAACAATGTCTTTAATTGTTTATTGAATATTGTTGTTATGAGGTAACTTTAATCGTTTATTTCTTATTATAAGTTGTTTTTTAATTAAAAAATTACGTTAATTAAAGATTTTGTGAAACAGTAGTCTATTGATCTTTTGATTGAGTCAAATTAAAGTCGAGCTTCTTTTATGTGTATACCCTAATCATTAATACATGCAAGTGATATTTGTTATCAGTTGTTTGTTGATTGTTTGCTAATTATTAGCTTAGATCGATCGTGTCATATCAAAGTCGAACGTATGTAATGTGAATTGCCTAATTGTTTACAGGTGATCTAATTGACAGTTTACATAGCATTATCATTAATTAATTTCATATAATAATTTGTTAAATGTATATTGTTCAATTTTAAGCATTGGACATATATACTTAACCAAACTTATAAGTACTCCGTTTTATATCATGCGCAAAATTTTCCCCGATAAGGGAATATCAAAAGTCGATATTGTTTTTTATTCCCTAGCTTTATTACTTGACCGATATCATTTTCATTTTGCAAAATTATTGTGCAAAATGGTAACTTCCGGTCGACTAAAGAAAATTTAAATACGCCTCCTGTGTTTCATACATGAATCCCACATGCTTAATTTACAATTCATTTTTTTGGTCTTTCTTGGTAGAAAACATTGGGAGTAATGAAGAAATTGCTTGTCACAATGTTTTCCAAAGCCTTTATTTTGTGGGGCATCCAAAAGCGCCAATGTGTGGGAAAGGGTCAATCAAGACAAAACTTGGACACAATGTTGGGGACTATAAGATCTCAGATGAGTTTGATTTTCACTCTGATCTGATCTGAAAGTCAAGAGTTATGTGCCCTTGAATTTGACAAAATGCCATTTTCGGCTGTTTTCAACCTTTTTTACACAATTATGATTCAATCAAGACAAAACTTGGACACAATGTTTTGGACCATAAGATCTGGGATCAGTTTGATTTTCAGTCTGATCTAATCAGAAAGTCAAGAGTTATGTGCCCTTGAATTTGAATAATTTGCTGTTTTTTTTTACTGTTTTCAACTTTGTTTACACACTAGAATCTACAATTATTGACCAATCAAGACAAATCTTGGATACAATGTTGGAGACTATAAGATCTCGGGTAACTTCGATTTTCAGTTTGATCTGATTAGAAAGTCAAGAGTAATGTGCCCTTGAATTTGATAGAATTGCTATTTTTGGCTGATTTCGACCTTGTTTATACTCTAGAATCTACAATTATTTATCAATCAAGACAAAACTTGAACACAATGTTGGGGACTATAAGATCTTGGATGAGTTTGATTTTCAGTCTGATCTGATGAGAATGTTGAGAGTTATGTGCCCTTGAATTTGACCAAATTGTCATTTTCGGCTGGTTTCGATCTTGTTTACATTCTAGAATCTACAATTATAGATCAATCTATACAAAACTTGGACACAATGTTGGGAACCATAAGATCTCATATGAGTTTGATTTTCAGTCTGATCTGATCAGAAAGTCGAGCGTTTTGTGCCCTTGAATTTGACAAAATTGTTGTTTTTGGCTATTATCGACCTTGTTTATACTCTAGAATCTACAATTATTTATCAATCAAGACAAAACTTGGATACAATCAGGGCTACAGATAAGTGGAGGTGAAGACATACTAACATTGTTTTTTCGAATTCAAATCCTATGTGGTGGGTACTCATTTGAATCGTCTCGACGAGACGATACAAATGGGTACCTACAACATAGGGTTTGATGATCACTGACAGCATTATTGCAGTTTGAAAAGTCACCACCCCCTCTTATCTGGAGCCCTGTACAATGTTTGGCACCATAATTTAGATCTCGGATGAGTTAGATTTTCACAACCTTATTGACCATAAGTTCTTTTTCAGTCTTAAAGTAATAAATATTAATTGAATTGAACAAAAGTGTTGCTCATATCATTTAGGTTCAGGTGAGCGATATAGGACCATCATGGTCCTCGTGTCTTATTTAGTTTCATTTCCCCTATACAATTTCCCACTATGGACATTTAAATCATGCCTATTTTTAGCTCCACTGGCCTTCAGGCCAGCGGGCTATTGTCATGGCGCTGTGTCCGTCGTGCGTGCGTCCGTCCGTGCGTCCGGTCGTCAACTTCTCCTCAGAAACTGCTGGATGAATTTCAATCCAACTTCACAGGAATGATCCTTAGGTGGTCCTCAATCAGATTCCTTTAATTAATTATGCCCCCTTTCGAAGAAAAAGGGGGTATATTGTTTTGCAAGTGTCGGTCGGTCGGTCGGTAGGTCGGTCCGTCGGTCCGTCGGTCTGTCCGTAGACCAAATCTTGTCCGGAGCATAACTCGAAAAGTATTAAAGGTAGAATCATGAAACTTTACAGGTGGATAGATCTCATTATGGAGAGGTGCAGTGCACAAGAACTGTAACTCTGTCGATCAAATTTTTTTGAGTTATTGCCCTTTGTTGATTTTATAACTTGATTCTTGTCCGGAGCATAACTCAAAAAGTATGTAAGGTAGAATCATGAAACTTTACAGGTGGATAGATCTCATTGTGGAGAGGTGCAGTGCACAAGAACCGTAACTCTACCGATCAAAAATTTGGAGTTATTGCCCTTTGTTGATTTTATAACTTGATTCTTGTCCGGAGCATAACTCAAAAAGTATGTAAGGTAGAATCCTGAAACTTTACAGGTGGATAGATCTTATTGTGGAGAGGTGCAGTGCACAAGAACCGTAACTCTGTCGATCAAATATTTGGAGTTATTGCCCTTTGTCGATTTTCAACCTTGATTCTTTGCCGGGGCATAACTCAAAAAGTATGTTAGGTAGAATCATGAAACTTTACATGTGGATAGATCTCATAATGGAGAGGCGCAGTGCACAAGAACTGTAAATCTGCTGATCATATTTTTGGAGTAATTGCCCTTTGTTGATTTTCAAACTTGAATCTTGTCCGGAGAATAACTCAAAAACTATGTAAGATAGAATCATGAAACTTTACAGGTTAATAGCTCTTATTATGGAGAGGTGCAGTGCACAAGAACTGTAACTCTGCTGATCATGTTTTTGGAGTTATTGCCCTTTGTTGATTTTAAATTTTTATTCTTGTCCGGAGCACAACTCAAAAAGTATGTAAGGTAGAATCATGAAACTTTACATGTGGATAGATGTCATTATGGAGAGGCGCAGTGCACAAGAACCGTAACTCTTGCGATCAAAATTTTGGAGTTATTACCCTTTGTTGATTTTATAACTTGATTCTTGTCTGGAGCACAACTCTAAAAGTATGTAAGGTAGAATCATGAAACTTTACAGGTTGATAGATTTCATCATGGAGAGGTGCAGTGCACAGAAACCATAACCTTGCTGATAAAATTCTTGGAGTAATTGCTCTTTGTTGAATTTACACTTAATTCTTAAAATTGCCTATATCTCATGTCTTTTTACACATACAGGCTTGGTATCTCACACATAGATACTTCCTATCAACATCGTTCACATTTGACCATGACCTTGGATATTGTGACCTTGACCTTGGAGTTTGACCTACTTTAAAAAAAATTAAACCGGGCATATAGTTCAAGACCTATTACACATACAGCCTTGATATTTCACACATGGACACCTCCTACCAAGACCTTTCACAATTGACCATGACTTTGGACCTTGTGACCTTTCCCCTGGAGTTTGACCTACTTTTTTAAAACTTTAACCTGGCCGATATATCATGTCCTTTTACACATACAGCCTTGATATTTGACACATGGAAACCACCAACCAAGACCTATCACATATGACTATGACCTTGGACCTTGTGACCCTGACCTTGGACTTTGACCTACTTCTATAATACATTAACCTGGCCTATATTTCATGTCATTTTACACATACAGCCTTGATATTTAACACATGGACACCTACGACCAAGACCTTTCACATTTGACCATGACCTTGGACCTTGTGACCTTGACCTTGGTGTTTGACCTACTTCTATAATACATTAACCTGGCCTATATTTCATGGGTTTACAGTCAAAACGGCCCAAGGGCAAAACGGCCCAATACCAAAACGCCCCGGTTTTTGGTCAAAACGGACCGGTTTTTGGTCAAAACGGCCCAAAGCAGTTTTTCTTCTTGGTCAAAACGGCCCAACTTTTTTTTAAATACAAATTTTAAGATCAATCTATTTAAAGGGGAATGCTCCAGTTTTTCGGAACACTCGGTCTATACTGTAGTAAATTAAATGTTTCGTACCAATATGTTTCGCTACCATATTTTCAATAATATAATACATCATTACAATTTACCATTGTCGACGGTAAAATGTATTTATTATGCGAAACTGATTTCCTCAAGATGGAAATCGATTATTTAGAGCAAGACAGTCGTAAGTGTGTATGCAGTTACCACTGTTTTGCGTCATTTTATTCATGTGTAGCTGATAAAAATCCTGTAATTCACTAATAAGTGCGCTGACCTATACATTTTCTTTTTGAATTATTAACAGGACATGTTGCTTAAATAATACAACGAGGGAGTTTTGTCAAATTCTATTATGTAGAACTTGAAATATTTCCAAAAATATGCAAATTTTGACATAAAACACCCCAGTTTCGTTGATCTAACCGAAACACATGAGCATGCTGTTTTATACATTTACGCGTTTATAGAAGCACACATTTTGGGTTTTCTGTTCTTATTAAATGTAAGACGTTACTTTAAATCCATTTTCCGGACTAAACGATGAATATACAGCATTGTATTAGCATTTTAGTGACCTTGGACAGGTGCAAGAAATTGTGCATTTTTTCTATGTAGGGATATGTGATACGAATGCCTATAAAATTCAAACAAGATCGCTGACCATCCATTTTTATTTTATTTTTCAATTGGTAATAACATGTAATTTCAACATACAAAATATGAATAAATTCTATTATTGGGAAAAAAATTTAGGAAACTGGAGCATTCCCCCTTAATTATAACTATTGTTATTATTTCGATTATATTTCCCGAATATATTTTTGTAAAAAATGCATATATAAAGTTTAAATTGTCAAATTATATTTGGAAACTGAATTTTTTAATTAAACAATGTCTTTAATTGTTTATTGAATATTGTTGTTATGAGGTAACTTTAATCGTTTATTTCTTATTATAAGTTGTTTTTTAATTAAAAAATTACGTTAATTAAAGATTTTGTGAAACAGTAGTCTATTGATCTTTTGATTGAGTCAAATTAAAGTCGAGCTTCTTTTATGTGTATACCCTAATCATTAATACATGCAAGTGATATTTGTTATCAGTTGTTTGTTGATTGTTTGCTAATTATTAGCTTAGATCGATCGTGTCATATCAAAGTCGAACGTATGTAATGTGAATTGCCTAATTGTTTACAGGTGATCTAATTGACAGTTTACATAGCATTATCATTAATTAATTTCATATAATAATTTGTTAAATGTATATTGTTCAGTTTTAAGCATTGGACATATATATGTATCTATTAAATATCTGTTCCTTCCTATTTATTTTAATTGATTATCATATTCACAAAGTGGTCACGTAGTTTGTTGATCTGTCTTCAAACACATTACTTACGGCAAAGAATCAGACTATTGACGGACAGAAAAATAGGCTACCAGAGAATTTCATGTAGGAGTTAGTCGGGATTTTTTGTGTTTTTTTCCCACTTGAAACAAATATTAAACAATGTACAAATATTTTATTTACAATAATAACGATTCAAAATCAAAATTTAGATAATTTATTTTTCGTTCAACGCTTTAAAAAACTTTTGCTGGGTGAAATTCGAGCAAATAGATCTACGAATGTGATGTTGAAAAAAAATCTTTGGAAGACTATCTAAATTTCTAAGCAATTAACTTTTCATTGTGAGGAAAGTAACTTTTCTGTGATGATGGTTTTTATGGTCCCTTTATAGATTCGAATAGCATATGACTAACTTAAAATGTGATAACCTGAATGTTTTGTTCTGTTTTGTTTACCATTAACCCATTACCAGACAGCAAACTTTTAGACTTGTCCACATTCAAAGATATTGCAGACGACATTTTCAAGTGAATGTAATTTTACAGTTTTTCATCTTTCCGAGTAGAAAATATTGTGGGAAATAAAGAAACTGCTTGTCAAAAGCATTTTCTTCGTTTTCCACAATGTTTTCCAAAGCTTTTGTCTTAAAGAGCTTAAAAGGAGTTATCATGTTGTTATGGATTTTTTTTAAACATTACAGAAAAAGAGGAAACCAAACAAAAACATAAATAGTAGTTTCTCCTTTTCTCTCCACTTTCAATAAGATATAATAATGCAAGTGTTCTTTTTTTTTTCCATTTCGGATCAAAGTAAAACAATTCAGAATACACTAATTTTTAAAACGTAATCTGGCTCTTCTGTTTAATGGGTCCGGTGTCAAACAGTAGACATAAGTAACACACTATTTCATACGTATCTTAAATGCAGTGTATATCGCACCTATCTTGATCGTCCCACCTATCTTGATCGTCCCGTGCTACTGATTATTGTAGACACGCGTTAAACCTATCCAAACGACAATAGGCTATTTGAGGCTGGTTTATCTTGAAAACTCTTGCTAAGTCTTGAAAATATGTAGATAAAGATGCATTAGTAAAAGTAAATAATGAGATTAAAGGTGAAAATATGTCTACCTTATAGTTAAATTGCCACTTTTTTTTCATAACCACACGATAAAATTTTGTCAATGGTAAAATGGCTAAGTCAAGTAATTATGAATATAATGTTGGTATAAACATATACATCTATTTATACCAGTATTAGATTTTCGTAGGAAAACGTTTTCTTTGAAAAAAAAATTTGGGCCGTTTTGACCAAGTAGGAAAACTGATTTGGGCCGTTTTGACCAAAGTTGGGCCGTTTTGCTCTTGGGCCGTTTTGCCATTGGGCCGTTTTGGTGTGATACCTATTTCATGTCATTTTACACATACAGCCTTGATATTTCACACGTGGTCACTTCCAACCAGGACATTTCCATTTTGACCATAACCTTGGACCTTGACCTTGGAGTTTGACCTACTTTTAAAATACTTAAACTAGGCCTATATCTCGTGTCCTGTTACCTATACAGTCTCGATATTTTATTCACATGGACACCTACTACCAAGACCTTTCACATTTTACCATGACCTTGACCTGTGTGACCTTGACCTTTGATTTTTACATACTTTTAGAAATCTTTAACCTAGCTTTTATCTTATATCTTATTACACCTACAGCCTTGATATTTCACACATAGACATCTCCTACCAAGACCTTTCACATTTGACCATGACCTTTAATATTGCAACCTTGACCTTGGAGTTTGACCTACTTAAAAAAAACTTAAACTAGGCATATATCATATCATGTCCTTTTACACCTACAGCCTTGATATTTCATACATGGGCACCTCCAACCAAGACCTTTCACATTTGACCATGACCTTGACCTTGGCATTTGGCCTACTTTTAAAAACTTTAACCTGGCCTATATTTCATTTTACTTTTATGTATACAGCTTTGATATTTCACACATAGACACCTCCTACCAAGACCTTTCATATTTGACCATGACCTTGGACCTTGTTAACTTGACCTTGGACTTTGACCTACATCAAATGTAGGCCCTTGAGGGGGCATATATGTTTTACAAACATCTCTTGTTCTGATTGAACCAGAAAGCCTGGAGTATCTGCCCTTGAATTAAACAATGGCTGTTTTGACTTTGTTTTCACTCTAGCCACTACAAATATTAATCAATCAAGACAAAACTTAATCAGAATGTTGGTGTTGATAAGATTTTGCCTGAGTGCAATTTTCAGCTTGATCTGAATATCACGTCCTGAGTTATGTGCCCTTGAAACTGGCAAAATTACCATTTTGACCTTTTTTTACTCAAACAACCATAAATATCCAGCAATCAACACAAATTTTCACATTATCTTATTGGCCATAAGATCTTGCATGGGTGTAATTTTCAGCTTCATAGGAATCTTAAATAATGATTTATCTGCCCTTGAATTTGACAAAATTGTTGTTTTCGACTTTGATTTTACACTCTTTACATCCACAAATATTGAATAATCAGGTCAAAACTTAAACAAGATGTAGGTTAAGTTGCGATCTTGTTTTAGTGTGATTCTTAGCTATATAGGAATATAAAATCCTCAGTTATATGCCTTTCAATTTGACAAAATTGCTAATTGTGACTTTGTTTTCACTCTAACAGCCGAACTCACTCTTATATAGACAAATCTTGGTAACCAATGTAGATCTTATATGAATGTATTTTCAGCTTTCTAGTTACTTTGTAATTGCTTAAAGAGCAACAAGTATTGAAAAATCTAGTCAAAACTTGGACTTGATATTAGATCTACAAGAAATTCAGGTTTGATTAGCCATTTGCATTAATTTTGGAATAGGGCATTTCCCCTAATCTATTTTTAGCTCCAAATCTATTTTAGAAATATGAAATATTTTGGAGTAATCAATGATCTGTTAATTTAGATCTGTTTGGAATGGGAAAATTTTTAATTGCTAGTATCATCCTAAGCTGAAATGTGCTTCCTTTTCCTTTTACCCTTTCTCAAATGGCAAGCATAGTTTTACTTTCTTTGTTTCAAGAACCACACATTTTGAACAATCTAGTTCTGTAACTTTCTTTTTGCTCTATGAAACACAAGCATTGAACAATATAATCAAAACTTGGATTGAATGTTACATAAATTCAAATTCAGGCCTGTGGAGCGACTCAAGACCTTCAGGTCTTCTAGTTGGAAAGTGTTACTTACAAATTAACGCGTGCATTTCTAAAATAATTATACAGTAGATCTATACGCTATCAATTTTACAGTGTACAAATTACAGCGAAGCAATTCCAATGAGAACCTACAAGATAGGGGTTGAAAATTGAAATAACAAATTTAGAATGTCTTTACCCTCTCTTATTTGTTGCTCTGTCAATTAACACTTTTCTAAACAAGACCTGGTTGACGTCTTTAATAAAAAGAGATTGGGAAAATATTGAGACAAAAGAAGAAACTGCTCATGACCAGCAGTTTCTCCTTTTGTCTCAATATTTTCTCTGCTATATTGTACTCAAATCCATTCCTTTGTTACATTATTTTGTTGTCTACAACAGCTGTTAAAAAGGACCTTCTTAAAATTTTGTTTTATGGGAAAAGGTTAATCAGAACCTGGGAAAACGAATGTTGTATAGTCCGTAAATATTGACCTGAACCTGTGGAATATGCAATGAATAATTGTTATGTGAAATAATCACTCTCCAAAATATGTTGACACGAGAAGCACGCGCAAAGTCATAATGCTTATATGGAAACTATCGACTCTGCATTGCTGACAACTATTGATTATTCCATATCACAATTACTCATTGCATATTCATCGGGTTTAGGTCAATATTTACAGACTATACAGTGTATTATTTTATGACGTACTACTATGTAACCTTTGAAATGCACTGATCTTTCAAAATAAAACAATATGAATTGGAATCTGGGAAAAGGGCTTTAACCCATTACCACACAGTGAATCTTTGACTCCCCACAAGATAGTGGCTTTGGAAAACTGAAGAAATTGCTTGTGACAAGCAATTTCTAATGAAGAATTATCATTATCAACAATGTTTTCTTACCCAAGAGGCAAATGTTTTTAGAATTTCATCAACTATAAATTGTCGTCTGTAACACCTTTCAAATGGGAACAATCCAAAATTTTGCCATATGGTAAAGGGTTTTTATGTGCTTGGAGACCACTATAGTTCCAGATCTGTATGTATCTGACACGGTCGTTTATCACGTGACTCAAAATATCCGAAATTATCAATATTTTTGTTGATACTTGACCAATTTGAATTCGGTTTGAGGCAGAGAATGTAGGAAAATGCCAGGAAATGCTGGCCTTGGTATGGTGAATTTTTGAAAATCAACTGATAAAAAAGGTATTGAAGGTCAACCAAAATTTAGCTTGATCTTAAATAACTTTTTCATCAGCTGATTTTTCACAAATCCACCACGTCTATCTTATGCGTGATGTTTGTTTACCTTCTTTGCTTCAAGCCGAATTCAAATCGGTCCCGTATTAACAAAACTATGGAAGATTTTCTGAAGTTGTTGTATCACGTGATTATCCACCGTGTGTATCTGACCAAACACACTAAGGGTAGAATACCCATAATGTGGCCATTTTGAGATTAATAAAACATCAGATTTTTTTCCGAGCTGTGTCGTTACGTGTCCGAACTTATTCGGGCGCGGTCGTAAACATTCGGGCGTGGAAAAGTCCACCGCCGAATGTTTTCGACGTCGCCCGAATAATTCCGACGTTGCACGAATCTCATTAGGGGCGTACTACCTTAAACACGTTTGCGATTCACGCGACACAACAATTTCAGAAAATCGTCAATAATTAATTTTCTTAATACTTGACCAATTTGAATTCGGGTTGAAGCAGAAAATGCGGGAAAAGGCGAGGGTTAAGCTGGACAGATCTAGTTAAAATTGGCTGATAAAAAAGTTTGCGACGATAAACCAAAATTTTGGCTTGTCGTCCACAACTTTTTTGGGTGCTCTTTCAAAGAAAATATTTGGCGTTTTCTCGCATTCTCTGCATCAAACGCTTTTTAAATCGGCCACGCATTGACATTATTATTGAAGATTTTTAGTGAAATTGTTGCGTTACGTGATTCCCCAGCATGGTCATTGTGGTGTAAAAGGAATCTAGCACGGGAAATCTCAATGTAGCGCATTGGGAGCCCCGGTGTTTACGAGGATGGGTCTCCTATTCTAAACCCGTTACCAGACGGCAACGTTTTGGACAGGTTCAAATTTAAGTTTCAGATAAAAATCAAAGTGAATGTAATTTTACATATTTAGTCTTTCTATGTCGAATACATCGTTGGAAATGGAGAAACTGCTTGTTACAAGCAATTTCTTCTTTTTCCACGATGTCTTCCAAACCTGTTAATTTGGAGGGGGTAGGGGGGGCGTAAAGAACGTGAATGTGTGGAAAAGGGTCAGCAAATATGCATGTCAAGGTGACAGTAGTGCAAAACGACCGTAAATGCATTCTACTTAATTTGCGTTTACAACATTTTACATGGACTGTTCAACGTAGTATTGCACAATTAGCATTTGAAGCTACCAAGATAGTCTTGGCTTATCGACATGGAAGTTTACTGCATAACATCGCTTTTCAACAAAAAACACGTAACTACAGCTTTAAACAAGCTGTAGTTACGAGACTTTTGTTGAAAAGCAGCGATATATTCTAATCTTTGAGTTTCTTGTATATTTTTTGCAGATACTATCGCCCTTTTCCCTAGCATTTCCTGTGAAAAGTACAGTACGGAAACTTGAAAATGTACCAAAATATTGTTATGTAACCAACTGATGCCTTGGTGGTAATTATCTATCTTTTTTAAAATCCTTTAAGGGATAATGCTCCAGGGCCCCGTTTTACTAACGAACTTACGATCATATTTTTGTGTACACTGTGTAACAAGGCATCTGATTGCACGAAAAATCGGATCAGGCCAACCAGGTATGTTGTTACAAGTAATTACGCAAAAAATAATCGTACGTTCGTTAGTAAAACGGGGCCCAGATTCTTAAGACGAGTATATTTTAACTGTTTACCGGTCAATGTTTATTGTACGGAATTTTTATAAACGCTATTTTCGGCATAGGGACCAGTCAAAATATTTCTGAATTAAGTATTGGTGGACACATACATGTTCAAAGTCTTGTTTGGGAGAAGGTTAATTGACTGGTAATCATCAGATATTTTCCAGACCTTTTTCTATTTGAGGCATCACAATGATACACTGAACCAAGAAAAGAAACGTTCACAAAGTATGTGCCAGTTGTTCAAGGGTACCACTTCTAGATGTACACACATAATTATATACATGTTGTAGCTTTTGCAACTTGTCATATTTGCAAAATCTGTCAGCTATTATACGTTTAAAATAAAACGAGAATCGATTACTAATAATATGTTTGGATTTATTTTAGGTTCGACAGGTGTATTGAAAAACTATTTATAGAAACAACTTAAACACATGGATGGTCACCGGTTTACCATTATCGTGGTTTCAGTCTTGTCTCTCAATAGTAAAATATTTTGAATCGATTATAATGCCTGTATAAAAGACTGATATGTCTATTGAACGTAGAATTTCAATAATTAAGCTCGCCATAACTACAGTTTGTTTTTAACTGTAACGATGTTTTGGACGAAACTAGAGCGAAATGTTGGTCCATTCATCAGTATGCCCCGTAGTCAGTTATATTGCTATCGTCGCTCTTCTACGAAAACCTCGTAACTGCAGCTTGTTTTAAGCTGCAGATACGAGGTTTTCGAAGAAAACCAGCGATACATAGTTATGGTAATTACTTTCATGGAATGTGAACAAAATTTCCAAATATTTCGTTTAATGTTCACCAATTATTTATCTAATTTATTGAAATTTCTTTAATAATACGGTTGGGAATTCTACTGTTTATAACTCATGAATAGATTTTAAGGGCGTTAGTTATTTTATTTGAAATACATGTACTGTACATTTTAAGCTCGCCGTCTCTCAATTAAAGGGGGTGGGGTTGTTCAAATTGATGCTCTTTCTCCATCTGTCAACGTCTGCAATATATACAAGTTCTCCTCGACATTTAAGAAGCAAATTTAGCAGCAGCAATTTTTATTTGCCCTAACACATTCAACATTTCCAAACCCCCTCTTTCAAAACTAGACGTTGTTTGGAAAAGGGTTAAATGGTCTGTTAGATAAATTGCAAGCTGAGTCCTTGTATCATAATTTCAAGCATAAAATGATGCTGTGACAAATCGAAAGAATACATCCATTAACAATTTAGTAAATATTTGCTTACACAAAAAATCTTAAGGTTATTATATCTCATTGATGGTTGGATTTTTGTTTACGTCGCAGATCCCGATTTTCCATTTATAAACTGTTTTAATAATCTATGTTCCAAGTTCAATGGTGGAAACAAGAAATTATGCATATCGCTGATTTTCAACGAAAACCTCGTATACAGCTGTAGATACGAGGTTTTTGTTGAAGAGCGACGATATATTTCAATTGGTCGCATAATGTATTATGAATGGGCATATAGCATAGCCTTGATAGATTAGTTAGTATCTTAAGGTATACAACCCATCATTAAAACACCATTTTCTAGCTATACGAAATGCATAAAATTACACGCACTTGTAAATACACTTCACATAAGTTGATTCACCATGCCGGATTTCAAGATTATGCTTCAAGAAGAAAATAATTCCCAAATATCATTTTATTCTATATTTATATGCAAGGGAGGTAATTTTGAACATTTTTGTCAAATATTTTCATCAGTATGCATTAATTCAAAATTCTAAACCGTTCAAAATGATTATATTTGTATTTGGAATGGAATTGTATATAAGAATTACTGACATCTTTCAAATTTCGCCTCTGGCTCATTGGTACTAATGATGGGTTGTATACATTGATAATAATCCACAGATCTACAATCCACAGATCTTGGGCTAAACGAGTCTGAGTCCTGACAGGACCTACATATTCTCATATTCCATTTTATCTTTCATATATTGACCAATTTGCTACGTATCGTTTACGTGGGGCGAGGAATAAGGTGAAATATTGCAATACTCAATAGCCAATAGGCGAAATATTTCCTAAAGTATTCAGTTTTCACCATGTTTGAATTTCTAATGACCATTAACATTCACGAGTGTTGCTGCTTGCAATACATATCATGCTAAGTTTCTGATGAGATCACTCTACCATAATATTGCGATCATTCAGGTGCGAAATGATACGTGGACGTTTTGGTGGACAATAGCAATGAGTTTTGTGCTAAAAATAGACTGTGTTTACCGTTATGATTTGATAAACTACAGGTGTTGTTATAAAATCTCGTGACTAGTGCCGTAGTTACGAGATCTTATAATAACACCTACTAACTATACCTGTTTGTCCGAAATTACGTCAGGGTTTTCTTGATAAAATCGTTCCCTATCATAATAGGCCCCATTTAGTGAGTCTTTAGGCCGTTTTATGTATCAAAATTCCATTGGTTTTGCATCGTTCTATAGTACGGTTACGATATTCCGGCACATGTATACAAAACGCACGTACGTATGTAAACAAGGGGAAGACATTCTTAATATTCCATACAATTTTATATGCGTTGGTTCGAATCTCGCAGATCTGAGACACCTGCAAGATTCGAACTATCCCATATGTAAAATTACAGTTATTAGGGGTTTGATATAGCGGACGAGAATTGACCTGACAGAGCATTCCATTCGATTAGCATGGGCTGCTCTGCCAGGTCATTTATCGTGGGGTATATTACATAGGAAAATTGTGTAAACATGCCCTTTAATATCGTGACCGCACTATATCTATATATGCACTTATTCTATGTGAAATGTTTCTGTTTACAATTATATTCGACATATCACGCGAAAATGTAGATGTAAAAACACTATAACAAAAACAAAATGAGTCATTCAAAGGTCAACAAAATGTCGAATTGATAGGGAAAAATAAAAGCACTACATTCAGAAAATCACCTTAGAACTTCTTGAATATGCTGAATAGCAAAAGGGAAATAGCACCAACGAAAATCATGCCACACACAACATGGCAATTAGGCACATTAGATAACAAAAACATACAAAATTACAAAACGTATTTTTCGGGTCGTTAGGCCTGGAAGAATAATGAAGAAAGGTTAATGGATTTAACAGAAACTCATCGAAGGTAGATTAATCCAAAATGAACAGAAAATATTAGAGAATAGAGAGATTTTCTACATCAGTCTTTAGATTTATATGATGTGTATCGCTGCTTTCAACAAAAAAAAAAAAAAAAAAACATCGTAACTGCAGCTTAAATAATGTATTGTTACGAGATTTTCGATCGTAACCGACGGTATGAGTTGAAACACAACTGAACGGAGCACCATGATATTCAATAAATTCCCAGTTCATGATTAGATTAACACATATGCGTGTTGATCCCGGAAGATAAATGTATGAATCAGGATCTGCAAGAGATTTGCTGGATGGTCACCACGATCGATGTTTAACCGTTGAAAATGTTATTGACGACCAACCAAAAAGATCTTGGTCACCGATAAACTTTTTATCAGCCGGTCCTTCAAAGATATTATCACATTCCTGGCATTTTTTACCATCTGTGCTTCAAACCGAATTCAAATTGGCAAAGTATAACCAAATTTTTGGTGATGCCAGATATAATGATGAAACTTCATAGATTGATTGATCTCATTATGGAGATGTGCAATGCACAAGAACCGTAACTCTATCGATCATATTTGTTGAGGTATTATCTTTGTTTGATTTTCATACTTGACAAAAACTACCATTTTACTGCTTCCAATGTTAGATGGCTACATCAAAGGTTAGCCGTTGGGGAACATGCATATTTCTCAACATCTCTTGTTTCTTTTCTAGGGGATGGGGAAGCATATCATAATCTCAAAATTTTAAGGACCAGTCATATACGATTCCGCATCCATATCGCGTCCTTATCACGTCCAAAATTATTATCATACTGCACGGGTCCCATGTTTTAGACATGCTCCGGCCGTGATGTGGATGTGCCATGGTGTATGTGAGGCCTTAAATATATTATTTCATTATGGTAATGGTAAATTTTCAGATTTGCCTTATTGTACTGCTAATAGTATCAACTACAAGGTGAATAGGTATCAGCGACACCAATTACCGTGGATGTTCAATGTCAATTTGTAGCATTACAGTGAACGTGTTTTTTTCTGTAGTGCAGAGTTCAGCTTCAATATGTCGTTGATTTTCAACAAAAACCTCGTAACTGCAGCTTGAAAAAGCTGCAGTTACGAGGATTTTGTTGAAAAGCGGCGAAATTATGTCGACTATAAGCTGTCCTCTAAGTTGGAACAGAACAATTTTCCTTTGGACTAACACATTAAACAAACAATTATTAAGTTCATGACGTTTTTATTGTGAATTAAATGATTCAGCACAGGGACCTGATTTTCCTAGAATTGTCAAAGTGATCAAACGTGTACAAAATGAGGGAATATTTTGGAGTAATCGATTTTCTTGTGTTTTTCGGAACTTTGGCGATTTCGTTTTCCATCGGGATGTTTTTCGCCATATTGGACAGAATAAAGAAAAGAAATTCACCGGATGACTATTTTCTCGCCGGACGCAATTCGAGCATGTTTCCAGTTGCTCTGTCTTTTATAGTGACTTTTCAGTCTTCGCTGCTAATTCTTGCAACCCCTGTGGAAGTCTATGCTTACAGTATGATGTTTTGCTATAACGTCGTTGGAATTACGCTAAGTTACATTTTCGCTGGATTGGTAATAGTTCCCGTATTCTACCCACTGAAGATTACGAGCGTCAACAAATATTTCTATCTACGTTACGGTGATAATCTAGTACGTTACTTGGTTGTCTTTACAGGAGTTGTTTATAACATATTCTACATGGGGACAGTTATTTACGGTACGTGTGTGGCGGCTGAAGTCGTTATGGGTATACCATACTGGGGTACCGTGTTGATATACACTGTGGTGACCTCCATCTATACGTCTATCGGCGGTATCAAGGCCGTTATTTGGACAGACGTGTTCCAGCTTATCATCATGTTATTAGGAATCATCGCTGTTCTTATTAAATCAACAATCGACGCCGGTGGTACGTCAAAAGTTACCGAACTTGCAAGAGATCAACTCTATATGGGAGAATTTAGCTTCGACCCAACTGTTCGCTATACATTTTGGAATGTCTCTTTCGGCACATTTACGATGTTTCTATATATTTGTTTAACACAAGCGGGCATACAACGAATCAACTCCACACCAAATATCAAGGCAGCTAGACAAATTTACATTATATCAGGACCATTTTATTCCCTATTCTTCTTTATGACAGCGTATGAGGGGGTTACAATTTTCGCGTACCATGCATCAAAAGGGTGCGATATTTTCAACGGAGGGTTGATAGAAAATATTAACGAAATCCTCCCGGTGACTGTTATTCAACTCTTTAAAAACATCCCCGGAGTAACTGGTTTGTTCATTGCCTCTCTATCAAGCGCTGCTTTAAGCACGTTGTCATCATGTCTGAGCAGTCTATCCGCCATTACGTATGAAGACGTCATCAGAGTTATCTACCCTGACATGGAGGATACCAAGGCCACAAAACTATCAAAAATTGTCGTTTTAATTTACGGCTTCATCGCCATGGCAACTACTTTCATCATTTCGAAGATACCAGGATCAGTTACAAACATATTTCTCGGTTTTATGGGTTGCCTTGACGGGCCGACAACCGCCGTGTTCATGTTGTCCGTATTTTATAAGCGAGGTTCAAGTAAGGGTGTCTTCATTGGCGCCGTGTGTGGTATGGCCATCTCATTCTGGCTGATCATGGGTAAAACGTTCTCGTCGATTCCAGCTGACCCAATGTTACCCCCAAGTCCTATTGACAACTGCCCAATATACGCCAACGCTTCATACCTATCACCGCATATCAGATATAAATTAAGCAACCAAACTAACCACCTTGATGTCAATATATCAAATATCTTCGGTGATATTGCAAAACATCGTAACTCCAGCTTTTATCAAGCTGGAGTTACGAGATTTCGCAATAACACCGACGGTATAAGAATAGAACAAGATCCGGGTACCAAAGATTTGTCGCTACAAGAGAAAATATACACAACATCATACGTTTTGTTTTCTTTGATTGGATTCATCGTTTCAATTATCGTGAGCGTCATTATTAGCGTTTTTACGAAGGCACCTGATAGTGTAGATGATAAATATATGTTCAGTTTTAAGAAGCATATAATGGAAGAATTGTTTGGAAGAGGGCCAAAGGCAGTGCAAGGTTCAGATGATGATGTAAACAACGATTCGGAAGACGAGAGTAATGAAATGACAAATTTTAAGGCTTAAGGTAGAAGACCCATAATTATCACCAAAGGGCCAGCAGAGAAATTTGAAAAGTGCCAGTAATTCCTTAAGTGTGGTACATTTCAATTTCAAATATAAACATAAGCAAATGCATATTTGACAAATTACCTCCCTTGCATATGAATATAGAGTAAAATGATATTTGTAAATCATTTTCTTCTTGAAGCATAATCTTGAAATCCGACACGGCGAAACGACTTATTTGAAGTGTATTTACAAGTGTGTGTAGCCTACTTTGATGCATTTCGTATGGCTAGAAAGTGGTGTTTTCATTATGAGTCTTCTACCTTAAATTGGTGTAATTTGAGACAATGGAGAGTTTGTTTGGATTTATATTTATATTGGATTTTTTTTTTGTATTTTCAGAGTTTGTTTGTAATGAGGTTTATGTTTTGTTCAACATATCGTTGCTTTTCAACAAAAACCTCGTATCTTCAGCTTTAAACAAGCTGTAGATACGTGTTTTTTTAAAAGCTTCGATTTCTTAATTTTATTTCCTGTATACCACTTCTTTTAGACTGAACATCTTTTTTGTGTGTAATAGGCCTATGCATCATTTTCACCAGCAAAGGGCAAAATCTACGACGCAACATCGTTTCTTTATTCACGATTGGCTGATTAAGTCGGATTATCTTGGTGTCTCGAGGCGCGTTCTTTAGAGCGAGATTTTCTAAGATAT
The DNA here is from genome assembly GCA_963680895.1 of Fragum sueziense. Lineage (NCBI taxonomy): Eukaryota > Metazoa > Mollusca > Bivalvia > Cardiida > Cardiidae > Fragum > Fragum sueziense. The sequence goes on from OY804601.1 coordinate 49,846,638, forward strand.
CTTGATTTCTTAAGACGTTTAAAGATAAAGCGTGCTTTAGAGCGAGACTTTTTAAGCAGTTCAATGGCGGACATTATTCTACACTTCTTGTGGAGCCCCTCGGTCAATTCGGTAGGAATGATGTAAAGGAAATTGATCGTGTTTTTCCAAATGTTCCATAATTTATAAACATTTGCGTTCCGAATGCTCCATACTTTATACAAATGACGTCATGATGACGTCATTTGTATAAAAATGTGGAGTATTTGAAACATCTCTGTCTAATGAACGCACCCCTGTTACAAATACTGCACGGATAGTTCCTTCTCTCCATCTGTAAATAAAATCGTGACATCCGTAAATGATCACACATACCTTTAAAGTCTTTTATTATACCTCATTAATATTCATTGGACCAACAGAAAAGTTGTTTGTGAAGAACTTCAGAGCCAACGTAAATAACCATAGCCAATCTACATAATCAGATCCATCGTATATAATCAGAGCCGGACCTTTTTTCGGTATTTTTCTATGATTTTGTCTGCTGACATTTCGAGGGACATTGAACTTGTTCAATTATCACATAACCATACTTCAAACAGCAACACCTGGTCAAACAGGTTCAAAACATACACTTTTACAGAAAGATATCACCCGACTCATTTAGCTTTCTGTACAGTTGATCTCGGAATGAAAGTGATTCAGAAAAAAGTTAGAGGTGTTGCTCAATATCATGTGTGTTTTTCAAGGGGAAAATATCGTAGGCATCGAATAGCATTGCTTTTTTGTGGTTAGAGTCAATCAAAGAAGAAAGACAAGCAAACAAACCAGCACCTACCTCTCGTTGTTTGCCAAAATCCGCAAAGAACTTCGGAGCCACACGTGGACCGGAAGTTTAATATAATGCTTAAAGTGCGGAGCCAGTGGCTCTGAATATATCAATTACCCACCGTGTTATAGGCCTACTTTCGAAAAGCCGCAGAAAAAAAGCAGCTGAATTTTACCTCGTCCGTTTGTCTCAAAACGCGAAACAAAACTTGCAGTAATGACGTCATCAATAATGGACGAAATAACGTCAAAAGGAATAAGAAGGCGACGTTTGATTGGTTGCTACCCCATACCGACCTGCCATTTGGAACACCGCGGACAATTCTTTCGAATAATACCTTGGATGCAAGTCATAGAACTACTTTCAGACTATGAATAGAATAGAATAGAACAGAACAACAATTCAAAACGTTCGTCTGTGACTAATGTCAACAATGAAGCGACAATGATACTGAAATACATTGTTTACAGTTCCAGTGTCCTCTCTTTTAGAATGATTACAACCGACAAGTCCCGCAAGTTGCCATGGTTGTTCATTTGGATTACCTCGAAAACTACTTTATGAAGCGTAGCTTCTTCTGGCTAAGAAATGCGATTTTTTTTAACATTTCTTCATACACACACTTCCGAGTCGATGATTCGATCTTTGATGGACATTATCCGAGATGTTCCAAATGACCGACCTGCAGGACAACCGACAGGCGACTAAATCCGCTTGCTCGTAGGATGAAATACGAACGTAAAAAGATGGGTTCAGCCTTGGCTAGCGAAGATTTAACGCCAGGCGCTTTTGGAAACAACGGCTTTACAAATACGTTGATTGTCAAGGTAGTCTATCCCTAAAGAGTTTCATTCGACGTCGGAATTATTCAGTGCACGTTGTTAACATTCGTTGCATATCCAAACCCATCTTCGCTACGTTTGTATTCACCCTTGGCGGATTTAGTCCGATTTTTTTGAAATCCCGAAGCGCCGCCAAGCGGTTGTCCTGTATTTGTTTACGTTATTTCGTATGGCACGCGAATAGGGTATAAAGTCAATATAGCGCTAGACCTATAATTGAATAGGGGTAGACCGCTAAAAACAGCGGTGTACCCTTATATTTTTAGAGGTCTACCGATAAAAATATCGGTCTACCCATAAAATATGGGTAGACCGCTATTTCAAATATCGGTCTAGCGATAAATTACCGGTAGACCGATAATTAGTTTGACCCTTCTGCTCGAAATCTCATTAGCCAATCAAATGGCTCATTACATCCTCAACACAACAGGAATATCCATTTGGATCACCAAGGACAATTCTATCGAATCATACCTTGGATGCAAGTCGAAGAACTACTTTCAGACTATGAATAGAATAGAATAGAACAACAATTCAAAACGTTCGTCTGTGACTAATGTCAACAATGAAGCGACAATGATACTGAAATGCATTGTTTGCAGTTCGAGTGTCCTCTCTTTTCAATATGATTACAACCTGCAAGTACCGCAAGTTGCCATGGTTGTTCATTTGGATTACCTCGAAAACTACTTTATGAAGCGCAGCTACTTCCGGCTAAGAATTTTTTCTAACATTTCTTCATACACACACATCCGAGTCGATGATTCGTTCTTTGATCGACATTGTCCGAGGATATCCGAACGCGAGAATATCAACGACCGTATAGTACGAGCTCTGTGATTGGCTATCGAAAAAAATAGGGGTCTACCGATAAAAATAGCGGTCTACCGGTAATTTTATCGCTAGACCGTTAATTTAAATAGCGGTCTACCCTTATTTTATGGGTAGACCGATATTTTTTATCGGTAGACCGATAAAAATATAAGGGTAGACCGCTATTTTTAGCGCTATATTGACTTCAGACCCTTTTCGCGCGCCATAATTTCGACCATTATTGATGACGTCTATCTGTCCTTCCTTCCGCTGCGAAGGTTTTTTCCTATCATACAGCGGCATCGAAAAAGGGGATTTAGGAAATAAATTAACACAATAATTCACGTTGACACAAACCCTACATTTATGAACGGATTTGGATAAAATGTTCGCAGAAAGAGCCTAGTTACCTAGGACCATGCGTATATTGTTAGTGCTTTCCATATTATGATGCGTCATGGCAAAAGGGGGCTTGATGCAAACAAGTTATCTGACATTACTCATTCTAAATTTATAGACGGGTTTTGATAAAATTTGCACATGATGTTCCTATGCTACCTGAATAAGTGTATATTGTGTCACGTTTCTTTCGTATTACGCTGCGTCATAGAAAAATGGGTCTTAATGGCAAAAATGGGTATGTTGATCATTTTCTACCAGTCACCGAGAATTGTGTTATGATGTTAGAGAAAATTTAACGTTGTGATTTGTTGTGATAATTGATAAAGAATTCCAATAAGGATTAACCCATTACCAAACGACAAAATTTTAGGGCGGTCCAAATTGAAACATCCTGCAGACGACAATTTCAAGTGAATGGAATTCTTAAATTTTAGGTCTTTTTGTATGTTAAAACATTGTGGGAAATGAAGAAATTGCTTGTCGCAAGCAATTTCTTCATTTTCCACGATGTTTTCTGTGATCACCATTTTGTGGGGAGTTAAAAAGAGTCATTGTGTGGTAATGGGTTAACAGCAATATTCGATGCTCCACTAAGTCGCACGTTCAACATTTGCAAGATCGGCATGTAGCAAGAGTACATGTAGTCAAGCAATTTCAGGTAAAATTTAACAACACTGCAATATTGGTCTATTAGTAGGAATAAATAGTGCAAAATTTTGAGTCGATATGATGGAAATTAAGAGAGATATCGAAAATCAAAAAGTGTATACTTTTTGCCTCTCAATATATTTCTCGTAAACGGCGCAATACTTTGGCTTTCAGAATTTTCATAAAAAAATGCTCTTTCAGATAAAAATAAAAAGTAATGAAAATAAATCTGTGAAATGTCACTTAAAAGTTGCTTAACCTATTACCACACAATGACTCTTTTTGACTCCCCACGAGAAATTAGCTTAGGAAAACATTGTGGAAAATGAGGAAATTGCTTGAGACAAGCAATTTCTTCATTTTCCACAATGTTTTCTAACATAAATACAAAAAATGAAAAAATCAATTCACTCTTAATTGTCGTCTGCAACATCTTTGAATTTGGACGAGTCCAAAATTTTGTTGTTTGGTAATGTTTTTTTTATTATTATTATTATTATTATTATTTTCAATATAATATACATAAACATAATAAACATAGATGAAATATTGTGGTAATTTAACAAAGATATACATAGGTATAGTATTGGTGGTATTCTAATCACTAGATGATAAATCTAATGTCATCTGATATCAGTTGACTGTATGGTATTTAATGTTATTGTGATTTATAAAAACATCACTGTTCTTGAAGTATAGTCAATTTTGGAAATCATTGAGAAACAGGTAAAACCGTTGAAATTCAACGTTTTTTCTCTCTCTCTCTCTCGATGGTCACCTTTAATGAATTTCACACACTTTCTTTATCAAAATGTAACTTGTTATATTAATATTCGATCGTCTAATTTCAGGGTTATATAATTCTTAGTAGTTTAATGAGAAAGTACATGTGTAGTATAGAAATGATTTGGTTGATAAGCATAATATACAGTCAACTGTTCAATCTTAAATTTTGCTTTACATGATATGTGTATACTGAGATGAAAAAGTTTAGTCAGTATAAAGTTTTTGGTCAATAATTTTGTCTAAAACGTTTTACAATGCCAAAATTTTTACTCATAAAAATCTTCAACAAATTTCAACCAAGTCGGTGAAATACAATTGGCATCCATGTTTTACTTAACCTTCTTTTAGACAATTCATTCCAAAAGGGGTCAAATTGAAAAGTCACAGCTTCAGCAGTGGCTTTTTGTAGAGTCTAAATTCCTGGTCATTGACATGAAAAATCGATCTTTGTATCATTTCTTGGTAGAATAGAAGTCTCTCTGTTGACTGTGAGTGAGAAAACTTCTTTTTAATGGAATTGACAGTAGATTGTGGTAACTTATGCACCAAACCTGTTGCTCCTAGCATTTTACTGCGTTTTCAAGATATCGTTCTGTCAGGACCAGTAGCTGGTTTATCACTGATACAAAGTTTTTTTTATTGTGGACAGACAATTTGAAGAAAATAACTGACATTCAATATTTGTCAAACAATGCCTGAGATCTGGCTTAGCCAATGCTCGAAAAGCCAACTATCGGGTAAATGGCCAGGCAAGTAAAAGACAGACTTCTTTAAACAAAATGTCATTATTGAACAAATTGGTTACAGTGTTATCAATTTTCAATGTTTTTTGTCAGTTTGGACGTGACGTAACTTGATGACGTCACAAATAATGTTTATTCCAGATACGCTGTTTCCAGAGGTATCAATGACCAAAATCTCATGCATGTTCCCATTCTTGACAACAACTACACCAATGCTTAAAACAAAAAGTGCCTGTCAAGTTCAAACTGTGGGAAACCCCAGAGTTTGTAGGTTAGGTGGATGGTTTCTAACATTGTCATTTTTGGCCAAATTGATTAAGCCAGGGTGCTAAAATCATGTAAGCTGTTACAAATTTTATTGTGGATTTTTTGTATCTGGGCTATTGTCTTTGGTTTCCATACATTTATACAGAAAAAAGACTTGCGCCTTAACTGAAGCAAGTGCACCTGTCACATTTTGAAATTCTTTTAGCACAAACCTAAAAAACAAAAATTTAGCAATATTATTTGATGATGTTTGTTAAACGTTGATTGAACAAATATTGTGTGAAATTTTACACTGATATGTTTTATTTTGGCAGAATAATTGACAATCAAAAATACTGACTAAACTTTTTCTTTTAAGTATATATGTGATAAACAGTTTTTATGTTTAAACTTATTCTGAAAATAAAGTATTGCTTTATATAGAAGAACGAAAGATGTGTAAATATAAGCAAACAAAAGATAAACAGAGAAGAAAAAAGTTTTAAGCATGCTATAGTTTGAAATGTGTTATTTGGATTGTATTTTTATTGATCTTGTACCAGTCTGCCAACAATTGCCCAATTTTCTTTTTTGCTATCATTTTTCTGAGTTTGCTCGATAATTTCAAAGGCTAGTTTAAAGCTACTATTTCCCAGATTTTGACCCAAAAAATGTCAAATACAAACGAAATGTACACTTTTTAAGCTTTATATGACCTGCTTAAATGATTACGACAAACTATTGAAGCAACGACTCATTTTTTCGCAATTTGATACCAAATTCATGAAGCGATATCGAAAGTAGGTCAAAACAGTAGGACATGCGACTTTCTTAAATGACGTCACAACATACATGATGACGTCATATTGAAATTCAAGTATGAATCTCGTTTGAATTATTGTCCGCGCTGTATGCGCATGCGCAACAATTTAAAAATAATTCTAACCCCATCTGAGACGGGGTTGAATTTAGGTTTGGATTCTCCCTAAATTCAGCTATCTGTCTTGTAATTTCGGCTCAATCTCTGTCCGAATCGCATATCATTAACCATCCCGAGGTGGTCAACACAAAAGTTTTGCATATTTTTTCAAAAAAATTCATTTTTTGCAATTAGACCATCTGTTACCGTCGCCCTTTAAGGTGTCGTTCGAAGCCGTTTTGTGTGGGAAAAGCATAATTACAAAAATCGGTATTGCAAATATATATTCCAAAATCCGGATCCCTATGAATTGCTGCAGGAGTAAATCCGCACGCACATTCTAGAAGGATAATCTTGATATCCGGCACGGTGAATCAACTTATGTGAAGTGTATTTACATGTGCGTGTAATTTGATGCATTTTGTATGGCTAATAAGTGGTATTTTTAGGGGCTGTTAACCTTAACCCCTTCCCAAACAAGACCTGGTTTTGACGTCATAAATGGAAATGGTTTGGGAAAACATTGAGACAAAAGAAGAAACTGCTGATAACCAGCAGTTTCTCCTTTTGTTTCAATATTTTCTGAGATGTTTTGTACAGAAACCCTTTCTTTTGCAGTATACATTTTGCCGTCTGCAGCAGCTTTCAATTTGGACGAGTCCAAAATTTTGTCGTTTGGAAATGGGTTAAATCTCACTGGAAAAGCATAATTACAGAAATCGGTATTGCAAAAATATATTCCAAAATCCGGATCCCTATGAATTGCTGCAGGAGTAAATCCGCACGCGCACCCACGATGAATTCCACCTGTGGATAAAAAAAGAGATAAAAGATTCAGAAAAATACATGAAAGTGAAAAATATCGGCCCTAGTCTGGCTGCGCAGACTGACTAGGGTCGATATTTTCCACACTACCTATAATGTCTCTTTTAGCGTGACGGGTCACATATCCTTAATTCCAGATCCCTATGAATTGCTACAGGAGAATATCCACGATGCAATCAACCTGTGGGAAAAAAAGAGATAAAATATTCAGAAAAATACATAAAAGTGAAAAATATCGGCCCTAGTCTGGCTGTGCGGACTGCGCAGACTGACTAGGGTCGATATTTATTCACACTACCTATAAGGTCCCTTTTAGCGTGGCGGGTCACATATCCTTAATTCCAGATCCCTATGAATTGCTACAGGAGAATATCCACGATGCAATCAGCCTGTGGAAAAAAAGAGATAAAATATTCAAAAAATACATAAAAGTGAAAAATATCGGCTCTGGTCTGGCTGCGCGGACTGCGCAGACTGACTAGGGTCGATATTTATTCACACTACCTATAAGGTCCCTTTTAGCGTGGCGGGTCACATATCCTTAATTCAAGATCCCTATGAATTGCTACAGGAGAATATCCACGATGCAATCAGCCTGTGGAAAAAAAGAGATAAAATATTCAAAAAAATACATAAAAGTGAAAAATATCGGCTCTGGTCTGGCTGCGCGGACTGCGCAGACTGACTAGGGTCGATATTTATTCACACTACCTATAAGGTCTCTTTTAGCGTGACGGGTCACATATCCTTAATTCCAGATCCCTATGAATTGCTACAGGAGAATATCCACGATGCAATCAACCTGTGGAAAAAAAAGAGATAAAAGATTCAGAAAAATACATAAAAGTGAAAAATATCGGCCCTAGTCTGGCTGCGCGGACTGCGCAGACTGACTAGGGTCGATATTTATTCACACTACCTATAAGGTCCCTTTTAGCGTGGCGGGTCACATATCCTTAATTCCAGATCCCTATGAATTGCTACAGGAGAATATCCACGATGCAATCAACCTGTGGAAAAAAGAGATAAAAGATTCAGAAAAATACATACGAGTGAAATATATCGGCCCTAGTCTGGCTGCGCGGACTGCGCAGACTGACTAGGGTCGATATTTATTCACACTACCTATAAGGTCCCTTTTAGAGTGGCGGGTCACATATCCTTAATTCCAGATCCCTATGAATTGCTACAGGAGAATATCCACGATGCATTCAACCTGTGGAAAAAAAAGAGATAAAATATTCAGAAAAATACATAAAAGTGAAAAATATCGGCCCTGGTCTGGCTGCGCGGACTGCGCAGACTGACTAGGGTCGATATTTATTCACACTACCTATAAGGTCCCTTTTAGCGTGGCGGGTCACATATCCTTAAGTCCGATGCATTCCGCCTGTGGAAAAAAAAGATAATAGATTTCTATGACGTACCAAATGGGTCAAAAGTCATATTATACGCAAGCACGCCATTTGGAACACCTCGGATAATGTCCATCAAAGATCGAATCATCGACTCGTAAGTGTGTGTATGAAGAAATGTTTAAAAAATCTTATCCGGAAGTTATTACGCTTCATAAAGTAGTTTTCGATGTCATCCAAATAAACAACCATGACAACTTACGGGACTTGCAGGGTGAAATCATTCTAAAAAATAAAGAGAGGACACTGCAACTGCATACAATGCATTTCAGTATCATTGTCGCTTTATTAATGACATTAGTCACAGACGAACGTTTTGAATTGTTGTTCTATTATATTCTATTCATAGTCTGAAAGTAGTTCTGCGACTTGCGTCCAAGGTAGGCTATGCTTCGACAGAATTGTCCGTGGTGTTCCAAATGGCGTGCACGCTTATCATTTACGCGCGTAAGCGTATTTTTTTTTTGCGACCCGTCTCGAAATTGACGCCCGAGCTTGTATATTTGTAAACATGACCAGCCAAAAAATACGCGAAATTATACCACAATTACAACAGGTGCGTATCTGGGCTATGGCCTGGAAGCCCGGGCTTCAACATAACTATTTTTTCAAGTGTACCTAGTCACGGTGGGGATTGTGCATGATGGGATGGATAACGAATTTGGAATATACGGACAAAATTTGCCTCGCTTCAGGTAAGAAATTGTGCAATAATTTTCTTATTTCTGCTCCAATTTTCAAGCGGTTCGTTGCATGTACCCCGCATTAGTGAGCTCTTTCCTCGGATATAAGACTTGTTTGTAGAATCTTTGTACTTTGTCCAAAAATTGATCCCAACTGACCAGAAAAACGACAAAAAATTCAGGCCCTTTTTCTAGTCGGTTTGGATCGGTTTTTGAGAAAAGTACAGGGAAGTTCCAGATAAATAATACATCTGAGAAAAGGGCTTGGTAAGACGGAGTACATGCAACAAACCGCATGAAAATTGACGCAGAAATAAGAAAGTTATTGCACAAATTCTTACCTGAAGCGTGGTTAATTTGGCCGTAGTCGTTACCATTTCGCTTTCTGGTCGGTTGGGACAATATTTCGGAAAAAGTATCATGAGTTATCTAATATGTCATACATCCGATGAAAGAGCTCGATAAGGCGGGGTACATGCAGCAAACCGCTTGAAAATTGATACAGAAATAACAGAGTTATTGCAAAATGTCTTACCTGAAGCGAGGCTGGTTGGCATCAAATTTTGTGCAAAAAATAGACTGAGTTTACCGTTATGTTTTGATAAACCGTCGGTGTTGTTATAACATCTCGTAACTACGGTTTGATTCAAGCCGTAGTTACGAGATTTTATAACAACACCAACGAAATACTATTTATTTGTCCGAAATTACGTCACGGTTTACTTGATAAAATAGTTCCCTATTGTCGGTAGTCGTTATCCATCCCATCATGCACAATCCCCACCGTGCTAGTGGTATTTGCAAGAAAACATGTAGCCAGGAATTTTGTGTTTCTTTGAGTGTTTTTGATGCATTTTGAGACCCCTTATGATGAAAGCTCTGGAAAACATTGTGGACAACGGATAAATGGCTTGTGACAAGTATTTTCTTCCATTTCCACGATGGTTTCTACCCAGTGAGACCAAAAATGTCAAATTTCATTCACATGAATCAGTCGTCTGCAACTTTTTTTTTAATTTGGAAGAGATTTGGTTGTTTTCACCTGTTAATATTGGCTTTAAAAAAGAAAAAGAGCGACTTAGTGTATCAAGAGGCCTTGTTTTTTCAAACTTTTTTTCTCAGAAAGACCAGTCATGAAAAAATTATATTGAATCCTGGGTTTCAAATGCCTACTATTCCACCAGCGAAATTTGAAAGTGACGTATGATTATGTTTATCGTTTACAACCAATCAACCTGTTCATTTATCACGTGCACATTGTAAACGGTACAAATGAGAAGAGTTTATTGGTTTAGAAACAGTAAACACAAAACTATGTCACTGTCAATTTTTGCTTGTGGATTTATAGCTATGCCCTTGTAGTATAGCAAATATCAACTTACGGTAATTTATAAATATTGTACATGACCTTCCTCCACAGCTGATGAGTCTGAGTCTTGGATTAGCAGGAGTTGACTGAAAACATACTCTTCCACAGACCCCTGTACAACGAGAAAGATATCGTTGCTTTTCTGCAAAAAACCCGTATCTGCAGCTTGTTTTAAGCTGCAGATAGGAGGTTTTTGAAGAATCGCCTTTCTGCAAAAACCTCGTATCTGCAGCTTGTTTTAAGCTGCAGATACGAGGTTTTTGAAGAAAAGCAGCGATATTTACAGGCCTCCTAGCAGAAAAATTCACTCGAAAAAATCGTGCATTTCGTTTGGTGTAGGGGCCGACAAATTGTCTTCTATTTCACAGCCTACAGAGGCCTCATACCTGGGAACAGATTAAATCGTCCTCAAAACTAGCGTTTTAAGAATATTTTGGCAGAGAAAATAATCAGAACAAGCCTTTTGATAAATCACATACTTCAAAAAAAAAAAAAAAAAAAAAAAAAAAAAAAAAAAAAAAAAAAAATCGCACCTTCTGTCCCATTTGTGGACATGTGAAAATGGGGTAGGTTCAGAAAACGGTGATTTTCTCAGCATAAGCTACCAATTTCAGACTGCTATCATATCAATTAGTTAACTACATATATCAAGCTGTTCAGAAAGTGCAATTAGAATTACTCCCTCCGAGTGGTACCAAAAAAGTGTCTGGCTCATGGACTAAGACCGAAATAAAAAATAAAGCGTCGGTGTAAATGCAAAACCTCGTATGTCGATTGGTGCGATTTTTACAAACTTGTGTGCCCTGTGTAGACGATTCTCACAGGTTTTGAGATATTTTTACTTATCCGTATTATTGACACATTATTTGTGAACAATATGTCCACATTTCAGTTTGGGAAAAGTTACTACACGTTGTCCCATCCCCTTTAAAATTTTCCAAAAACGAGATACGAGGTTTTGCATTTACAACGACGAAAGGCTTTTGTAAAGGCTCCAATGTGTGAAAATATAGGCCTTATAGTGTAAAATATTAATTTTCATCAAGAAAAAAATCTGTCATAACCAGTCATTTTTATGAAGCTTTTTAATATGGGGGGGGGGGGGGGGGTATGGTGGTCTCCCCTAAGAAAATTTTGAAAATTTAGGCAAGATTTGGTGCCATATGATGATGGCTGCATTGTTAGACAATACATCAAAGAAGCGAAAATGCAGACCAAAGTCCATTACTTTCTTTAAGCATGGACTGCAACCAGTCAGAGCAAATATAAAGGTTAGAGAATTACAGGCTATTTTGGATTTTTAAAGGTTTTCTGTGAAACGATCCTCCCTGAACGTCGTTTAAACGGTCTGCAAGATTTAGGTCGGTCGTTGGTGGCTAGTGGCATAAACCAAGTGCCGTAGGTGCGTAATTGTCAATTTGAGCCAATTGAAATGCAAAGCGACGTCTCTAACAGACATACCTGCTTGGAGCATGCAAAGAGCTCTCTGACGTCGAACTTACGTCATCATTTCTCGCCTTCCCATAATCAATTTCAAAGAACTTGTAACAGTTAAATTGATTCTGCTAACAGATCTGTGTAATCGTGTGTTTTTTAGACAAGCTAGACATTATCGATGTCACTGCACACGTGCCGCACGTGACCTTTGCTTATCTGGACTTTGTCCAATACACTGAATGTTCACTCTACACATACACTGTATTCGTAATAATTGTGGATCGGGACAACTGAACAGCACAAAGCAATCTTCATTTAATTATCATAAACTGAAAAAATAATGTGTTAAAAAATGTGCTAAACTTTTTTGCTCAGTATATATATAGTGCTCCCACGATATTCTGAATCCCGCCAAACAATAAAACATATATCAAAATATCAATCATAGGTTATAAAGATAACAAGATGTGTTTGTGAAACACAAATGCCCCCGAAATGGCCATTCTTCTAAAATGTTAAGTTTTCGTGGAGTAAAGGGTTATTAAGGGTAAAGGGATGACCTTGAGGACGATCAAATTGCATGGAACAGATAGATATCATTGAAAGGAAGTTGCATACCAAATTTGAGCTTTGTATGTCTAATACTTTTGGAGAAAAGGCAAAGGTTAAGTTTTCGGAATAGAAGGTTAAGTTTTCGTAGAGTAAAGGGTTGATAAGGGTTAAGGGATGACCTTGAGGAAGGTCAAATTGCATGGAACAGATAGATATCATTGAAAGGAAGTTTCATACCAAATTTGAGCTTTGTATGTCAAATACCTTTGGAGAAAAGGCAAAGGTTAAGTTTTCGGAATAGAAGGTTAAGTTTTCGTAGAGTAAAGGGTTGATAAGGGTTAAGGGATGACCTTGAGGGAGGTCAAATTGCATGGAACAGATAGATATCATTGAAAGGAAGTTGCATACCAAATTTGAGCTTTGTATGTCAAATACTTTTGGAGAAAAGGCCAAGGTTAAGTTTTCGGACAGACGGACGGACAGACGGACAGACGGACGGACAGACGGACGGACGGACGGACGGACAGACAGACGGACACGAGTAAAACAATATGCCCCCGATCTCTCGATACGGGGGCATAAAAATGAAACCATTTTGATGATAATCAGTATTTTGGTGTAATATTGACGAGACGATTTGCACGTGCGTCTCTACCATAACATGTTTTTATAGGTTAAAGGTTTGTTTGTAAACATCACAAAAACGTGGGAGCACTATACTTAGAGTTTGTTATAATAGATTCACTATTAAACGAGAATAATTTCAGTTGTTTTGATAGAGAATGTTATTAAGGTTTACGAACTGAGAATGAAATGCAGAGCCAGAGGCGAAATTTTGAAAATTGCCAGTAATTCCTAAACTGTGTTACATTTCCATTCCAAATACAAACATAAGCATTTTGTATGGTTTAGAATTTTGAATTATTGCATACTTATGGAAATATTTGACAAAAATGTTCTAAATTACCTCCCTTGCATATGAATATAGAGTAACTAAAATTTTTAAATTATTTTCTTCTTGAAGCATAATCTTGAAATCCGGCATGGTGAATCAACTGATGTGAAGTGTATTTACAAGTGTGTGCAATTTGATGCATTTCGTATGACTAGAAAGTGGTGTTTTCATTCTCAGTTCGTAAACCTTAAAGTTAGGTAGTTTATAATCGATTCACTATTAAACGAGAATAATTACAGTTGAACTGCTTTATCAAAACAACTGAAATTATTCTCGTTTAATTGTGAATCTATTATACATGATTACATAGGCCTACATAGAATTAGACATGTTTAGAAATAAAGTCGACATTCGTTATCTCGACATCGGATAAGTCGAAATTCCGCTTTTAAGTCGAAGTGAAAGTCATGTCCCATCCTCAGCATATGGATATTAAAATGAATTCCGAAACAAATACAGCCATTGAAATTTAGTAGGAAAAGGATAGAAATTGCTCGTTTCGACCGTAAATTTAAAAAAAAAAAAAAAAAAAAAAAAAAAAAAAAAAAAAAAAAAATAGCCTACCTGTTAACAACAGGACAACAAAAAATGAATCCAAAACTTGTACGTAGATACGAGCCCTCATATCCATATATTTGTTTGAAGTTAAAAACTCGGTGTTTAGCTCATGAGGAATGAGATAATCATTTTGAAGTTCACTTTTAACTCTTTCCCAAACAAGAACTGGTTTTGACGCCCCTAATAGAAAATGCTTGGGAAAACATTGAGACAAAAGAAGAAACTGTTGATAACCAGCAGTTTCTCCTTTTGTCTCAATATTTTCTATGGTGTTTTTTACACAAATCCTAACTCTTATAACATCCACTTAGTGATTTGTGACCGTTTTGAAGTGGATCACCCTACAATTTTGCCGTTTGGGAAAGGGTTAAGTATCGTCATTTTTCAACACAAAACTCGTAACTACAGCTTGTTTGAATATGTAGTTACGAGGTTTTTGTTGAAAAGCAGCGATATTTTTTATGAGCCATTTTATATAAAAGGGGTCGTTATATTTGTTGAGACAAGCTAGGATCCAAATCAGCTTGCAGATACATGTAGGTCTGATTAAGATCCGTACAATTATAAAATGACTTCTCCTTTACATGAAGAAATTGTAGAATAACGAGATGGATCATGATCAGGCTTGTAAAAACTGTAGTAAAATGATATAGATCTACAGTCAAGGGACATAACTATTCGCCACCCTGCTGATTTTTTCATAAATATAACGCATAATTTTATACTAAAACTGATGCTGAATCACCATTTTCTTACACACCACACAATATTTGATATCATTTAAAAGTATAACCAATTGCAGACAAAATCTGTAGACAAACTTTTTTTCAAATGGTTCAGAGACATGGTTGCTATGCAACGTAAGGAAATCGGTAAAAACTCCTGACCAGCCTCCATTACATAGTTGCCATGGTAACATTCGTTTCACTACAGATATGATTTAATGATAAATCGATCTTCAATGAATATATTATTCAACTTTTATGTTTGCTGCAATATCGATAAAGTTCCCCTTGAGAAACAAATGTTTGAAATTCTATTTTCGTTGCAAAAATACAAAAAAATGCAAAATTAACATAGGAGTGAATGGAGCGATGCATTTTTCTGTGGTAACTTGGTCAAATAAAATTGCAGTACTTTATAAGTAGCAATCCGATCTCATGAACAATTTGTCACTTTTATATCTAGTATATTGTGCATATTTTCATCTGTTCGGTTATTAAAAAAGTCACTTTCTGTTGCCATGGCAACAGTTTTACAGATGATTGCCAGAAATGTTCACTGATTTTCTTATGTTGCCTAGCAACGGTGTCGTTGAGACATTCCAAAAGAAATTTCATGCAGACTTTATCCGGTAATGTTTATACTTTTTAGTCATGTCTATGTTTTTCTGCTAAGTGAAAGAATAAAGGTACTCTGACAGTTCTAATCCAGAAAATCACTTAATTTTTCTATGAAAAATAGGTGGGTGGCGAATAATTATGTCCCTTGAGTGTATACTGACGTCCAAAAGAAACGCCCCAGTCCTAATAAATGTCCGATTATTCAGTAAACCTGATTTGAAATTACAAAAACTTATTTCCATCTGTAAATTTGATTATCTGTTGTTGAAAAATGATAATAAAGAAATAATCAAATTGTAACAGTTTAGAAAAACGGCACATTTAAACAGAGCGTTATCAGAATTTTTATTTGGAAATCTGTAGCACGTGGCTCAAACTTTACTTGCAAGTTGCGACGACAAAAGATACCATAAAACGGCTTATTTGGTGACCACAATTATTGAATACTAAACGCGACGTTGATTTCAACATTTCAAACCTGAAACGCAAATGACGTTAACGTAAGACAGCTTCTTGTATAACAAGCGTTACGCGAGGTCTACCTGACTTTGGACGATTGGCAAATGTTTCTCTAACTCTAACTCGTCAACCAAGATGCCAGATCGTGCAATGAAAGACGTTAAAACGTCAGGCGGCTTGTTTTTCACTTTCCCGTATTCGAAAATGGCTTATCTACGAGCTCTATTTTCCAAGCAGTGTCTCTATTTCAAACGTAAATGACAACAACAACAGTTACCCAAAAAATACTTATTTGACCACCACAGTAACAGACTACTCGACATAACATCGATCCCAACGTCACAAACCTGAAACGTACATGACGTTAACGTGGAGAATTATCATGCTTTATAGGCGTTAAATGAGGTCTACTTGAGCGTGACCGATCGATAGATGTTCGCGGAACTCTAACGCGTCGATCAAGACACCGAATGGAGAAACACAATATGTTAAACCATCTTGCGACTTGTTTGTGCATTCGTCGCATTAAAAAAATGCCATATTACGCGCTCCCTTTTCAGAATTTAGTCTTGGTATCCTTCAATTTTGATGTTTCATTAGAAAATCATTAACTCGTGGTTGCCTATCCACTAACACATGCCACTGTGTAAAATATGACCCATTTCATCACGTGATAAACATACACGAAGCGCACGTAGAAAACGAGACCAGTCACCGGAAATGGACATATTGGCGAATAAAAACGCACTTTTTTGATTTGCCGTAATTGTCGGCCAAATGATGATATACAGTATACATTTTACTAGCATTGTAGCAGGCATAAGGAAAATAACGACAAATTTCATTGGGGCGTTTCTTTTGGACGTCAGTTTAGATCAAAACTGTCACATTTTGATCGATATTAACTGGTCGTTGATAAATTGGAAAAACATTGAGGCAAAAGAAGAAGTTATTGACAAAAAATAGTTTTCCTTATTCTTCAATATGTTTTGTATAATATTAATGTACAAAAACCCAACGTTTTTTCTACATCTGTGTTATTTGCATCTTCTAAATTGGAATAATACCACCAAATATCTCTTTAAAAAAGGTTAATCATAAAGGTTCCAAAATGACACAAAACAAACTTCGCTTTTCAACAAAAACCTCGCATCTGCAGCTTGTTTTAAGCTACAGATACGAGGTTTTTGTTGACCAGCGACGAAAAGCAACCTTGTTAAGTTTCTCTTACAAATGAGGTCAAGACCTGATTCAACACTTTCCTAATCACCAAAGTCTTTTACATATCGTCGGTTTTCTGCAAAAACTTCGTATCTGCAGCTTGTTTTAAGCTGCAGATACGAGGTTTATGCAGAAAAGCGACGATATTCAATTTGAAACTGCTGTAGACAACAATACGCTGTTTTTCAACATAAGCCTCGTAACTGTAGCTTAAAACAAGCTGCAGTTACGAGGTTTTCGTTGAAAATCGACGAAAAGTTTCTATCCTTTGTCGCTATTTCTTCATTTTCCACAATATTTTCTGACCAAAATTGGAAACATTTTTAAAATTTCATCAAATTGAAATTGTCGTCTGCAACACCTTTCAAATTGGAACCCTCCAAAATGTTGCTGTCTGGTATTGGGTTTATTGTGCCATTACCCACTC
Source organism: Fragum sueziense (assembly GCA_963680895.1). NCBI lineage: Eukaryota > Metazoa > Mollusca > Bivalvia > Cardiida > Cardiidae > Fragum > Fragum sueziense. The sequence continues at coordinate 49,864,089 of OY804601.1, forward strand.
CTTTCCTCCTACAACTTGTTAAAAGCTACAGTTATGAGGTTTTTGTAGAAAGCGATGATATATTGATAATGGATTTAGCTCCTTTTTCATATAACCCGATAGATAAAAGGGTATTAAAAGGAGGATGGGAACATCTTATTCTAATTCCAAAGGAGGTTGACAATCATCATTTAACGGCGTGCAGCTCTATAAGTATGAAGACCCGTATCTACGTACAAATTTTGGATTTATTTTTTGTTATGCTTTTATTACCAGGTAGAGTCAATGTTCTTTCTTTCTTTATTTATTTATTTATTATTTTTATTTATGTATTTGTTTATGCATTTATTTATTTATTCATTTATTTATTTATTTATTTATTTCTAAACACGTCTTTGGATCTGTAAAATGAAACCTTGATATTCAGCTAGACTGCAGCTTGTTTTCAGCTGAGGTAAAGAGGTTTTCGTTGCTAATCGATGCAATAATGGTGTCGAGGTACCTAATGCTAGGTTCCCACTGTCGATCTGATCAACTCGATCAACACGACAACCTAATTTACCCGATCAAGCCCGACCAAATGTGTATACACGACTTCTACTCGATCTCTAGTCGATCAAATTAGACCCCCACCCGAGCACTCTCGATCATTTCCCGATTGAAGCCCGACCATCTTTCCGATGTCTACCCGATCTCCCCGTCCTTAATTCGAGCCCTACACGATCAAAACCCGACCATCTCGATCTGTACACGACCAGATCGAGCTGATTCTATTCTAGGTGTTCTGAATGAAAATCTTTTTGCAGCGTCTGTGATTATCACATATTCATAATAACTTCATAATATTGTCAGTTTAAATATGTACATTATTTAAATGTGACGTAAATGTACTTTTAGCTATTGACTCATCCTTAATCTGATTAAATATAAAGATTAATGCATTCTTTAAAAGTGACATTTCAGAATTTTTTGTCATAAATTTTACTTTTATTTTTATCTGAAACAGTATATTTCCTTATGAAAATTCTGAAAATTTCAAGCCAAAATATTGCGCCGTTTACGAGAAATCTATATTTTTGTGTTAAAATTGAACAAATTGTTGTGGACAACAGTTCGGATTTATATGCAATTTATCGATTATGTCTCAACTTTAAATGCGTGTTTCTCGCTTATTGGCAACAACTTCAAAAAACTAATAGTAGTTATACTCATTAGAATAACCAATCTTGGCATCAAGACATACTTTAAAAAATTGAAATTGGAATGAAATGTCCCTTTAAGGAGTTTAATACCATTATATCAATCGTACGTGTTATGTCTCAGAGCGGGGAATCACGTGAAACGCTATTTCCGATATTTTTCAATATTTCTGTTAATATACTCTGCGCGGGATCTCGTGCTGTTTGTACACATTTATTATCACACGACCTAGTGTTCCCACTGCAGACCAGATCAACTCGATCAAGCGGTCGAATACAGGTCGAGCTAGGTCTGCAAGAGTGGTCGGGAGCGGTCGAGCTGATCGAAATTGATCTATATCGCTCGGGCTTCCTACTCGAGTCTTTTTGACATGCAAAAACAGTCGAGTGCGATCGAGTACAACAATGATCGAGAAGCGATTGTGTATTGATCGGGTAGAAGATCGACCTTGTCGTGAATCAGTCGGGTCTGGAGATCAAGTGTGATCGGGTAGATAATTTGTATTCCGACCTGCACCGAGCGTGCACTCGATTACCTCGACTTGCACTCGAGTAATTTCAGACCACACCCCGATCACTTCGACCTCTGATTCATCTGTTCACTCAATCAAATCGGATGAAGAGGTCGGGTTTGATCGACTAGAGATCGAGAAGAAGTCATATGGTCGGGATTGATCGAGTGCAATTAAGCGATCGAGTAGATCGAGTTGATCCGCTGCCATAGAGCAGTTGGAAGCACTCGATCACCTCGACTTGTACGAGTTATTCCCGAACGCATTCCCGATCAACTCGACTTCTGCTCCAACTGTTCATCCAATCAAATCCCGGTAAAAGATATCGACTCGAGCACACACAATCTCTACTCGAGTGATTGTCGATCAGCTCGATCTTCTATACGATCGATACTCGAGCATCTTCCCTATGTGTTTTCTACTCGACCGCTACACGGATTTTTTTGACGTGTCAAAATCAGTTGGCAAGATTACCGATCGATGCAGACCATCTCGACTTATCCCGATCACCCTTGCCGACCGACCTCGACCGGTACTCGATCGCTTGGTCGGGTTTGATCGAGTTAATTTGATCGGCAGTGGGAACCTAGCATAAAAGAAATGTAAGGAAAAAAAAAACAACATTGATCTAAAGACGAGAAAACACCTTTACCAAAATCCAAATTTACTAATGATAAATTATTCGAAAACCATCATTTAAATCCACGTGAATTATGTTTAGAAAATCAATTATAAACTTTCATTAAAATGTAATATCTTTTAAGAATGATATCGTCATTTTTAAAGTACTTGGTTAGGACTTTTGGCTAGTGCATAATTTGTGAAATTAGATAAGTGGCCGCACGGTGGATAATCACGCGAGTCAGAATTTCAGAAAAACTTCAACATTTTTATAAATGTTTGACGAATGTGAAGTCGGTTTGAAGTAGAGAAGGTAGACAGACGCATTAGATGGACGTGGTGGATTTTTGAAATCAATTGATAAAAAGTTATCAAAAATCAACCAAAATTTTGATCTTCAATAACTTTTTCATCAATTGATTTTTCAAAAACCCACTACGTCCAGCTCTTTTTTTGGCATTTCCCCACATCCTCTGCCTGAAACCAAATTCAAATTGGTCAATTATTAACAAAATTATTGAAGATTTTCTGAAAATATTGGACCTTGTGATTATCCACCGTAGGTCGGTTTGGCATTATTCATGTGTTTATGCACGACGGTATTGGTTTGAACTAATATATAACTCCACTTTTCAACAAAAACCTCGTACGTGCAGCTTGTATTAAGCTGTAGTTACGAGGTTTTCGTTGAGAAGCGACGATAATTTGTGGCATTAGATAAATGACCAGGCCCCGGCTTCTCGAAAAAAAAAAAAAACAAAAAACAAAAAAACTTAAGTATATTCTCATGAGTTCATGCTCACCTTCAAAGGGATACTCTCCAACGTTGAAGGGTATTCGATTGAAGTTCGCGTGGATTTCGTGCGATTTGAGCACGGTGCTCAGATTTGAGCAGTAGAACGTACTAAATTTTTTTTCGAGAAACCGGGGCCTGTTACTCATTATACAGGTGCCTATGGGCGGCGCTGTCACAAGTCAACTCCTGCCAGTCCAACAGTCGGTGTCGCCAATTGTGGAAAAAAGTCATGCATGATACTTCTAAATAACCGTAAGTTCCACTGGTGATGAACTCGGCCAAAGCGTGGGACGTTTTTTCGCGATCATTGTATTCCGTCGGTGTTGTTAAAAATATCGTAACTACGGCTTCGATAAAGCCGTAGTTACGAGATTTTATAACAACGCCGACGGTTTGTCAATAGGCCCTACATATCGGTAAACCCGGTCTATTTTTAGAACAAATTCATTGTTATCAGAAAAACTATCCAATCAGATCTTTAAACTCACATTTAAACGCAAAATATCTGTACCTTGTTGTAGTGAAAAAAGTCCATCGCTTTGGCCGAGTTCACCACCAGTAAGTTCGTCGATCGGAGATCAAAACCTCGTAAATACAGTTTGAAAAAGCTAGAGTTACGAGGTTTTAACCTCCTACGGACAAGTTGATATTTCGTCGTTGTAAATGCAAAACATCGTATCTCGTTTTTGAAAATATTTAAAGGGGAGGGAAAAGTGTAATAACTTTTTCCAAACTGAAATGTTCAACTTGAAATTTGGACATATTGTTCAAAAATGATAAGTCATCAATACTGATCAGTGAAATATCTCAAAAACCTGCAAGAAATGTTTGTAACTGGACACACATGTTTCTACTTTGAAAATCGCGAGAATCGACATACGAGGTTTTGCATTTACACCGACGATTTGTTATACCATTCCCAATCGACAAAAAATATGCAATGTGCAAAATAGAAATATGACACAATCACTCATGGGCGGATCTAGAGGGGGTCGGGGGGTTCAGACCCCCCCCCCCCCCCTGGAATTGGCCGAAAATTAATTTTTGACTATATAAATCTAGTGTAACGTTACATATTTATTACATTTTAAGCCATAATTTGAGCTTGGATCCCCCTGGAAAAAAATTTTGGGCTTGGACCCCCCCTCCCTGGAAAAAATCCTGGGTCGCCCTTGATCACTCATAATTTGTATATGACAATATTGCTGCTTTTCATCGGAAATATCGTAACTGCAGCTTTTTTTAAGGTTGCAGTTACCAGGTTATCAAGTTTCGTTGAAAACCGACGGTATGACATATTCGTCAGTATTTTAGAAAGAACGTTCTGGTAACCATTAATGTCTCCTTTAAAGGGACATAACATTCCAATTTCATTCATTTTTTATGATCCCCGAAAAAAAATTGGGGGAGCATATAGTCGCCATGCTGTCCGTCCGTCCGTTCATCCGTCCGGCTGTCCGTCCGTCCGTCCGTCCGTCCTTCCGTCCGTCCGTCCACAGCCATATCTCAGCAACCCTTGGACCAAATTCGACGAAACTTCACATGTGAATTCCCTGGCATAATCCCCAGGGACCTTTTTCTCCGTTTGTTAATTTGAGGCTGCGTCATGGAAAAAGGGGCCTTGATGTAAAAATTAGATTTTCTCCAATTTCTCTTCATCCAATGGGCAGAATTGAATGAAATTTTGTATTTTTGTGATAAATGAGATGTTCTAGACCATATCCTATAAATAATGTGTGTACAAAAAATATGTCACGGGAAAAGGGGCTTAATGTATGATGATTAATTTTGTGACAAATACTTATTCGGGGAGCATAATCCGTCTATGACGGCTCTTGTTAAAGTATGTCTTGATGCAAAGATTGGTTATTCTAATGCATAGAATTGCTATCAGTTTTTTTTGAAATTGTTATTCATAAGCAAAAAATAAGCCTTTAAAGTTGAGACAGCTAATTGCATATAAATACGAACTGTCGTGGACAACAATTTGATCATTTTTAGCACAAAAATATATATACTAGGACAAAAAAGATACGCAACCCCAATTTTTCATAATATTTTCGACAAAATATGTTTTTAATGGCTGTTGAGTACATTTTTAATATACCTGCATCCATACGCATAAATACAGTGCCATTTTCTTTAGATGTCGTACATTCATCACGTGATACATGGTAAATTGTTAAAAACTGTTTATCCCCTCCCGTGTATTCTAGATGACTACTATCAAAACAATTTTTGATCAAACACAAGCTAGAACATAGACAAAGAAGACGCCAAAACGTTCACACACTTTTCACTACGCTACGCATAGCAATGCTAGGCCAAAACCAGCGCCTAACTGCAGTACAGATGTTGTTGGTGGAAAAGGTTAAAAATGTTGTCGTAAGGCATTGATGGGGCAAAAAAATAGACACATTTTTGACTGTATACGTTGTTGGCTCTCAATTGGTTCACAACCAATTGAGCATGAGGCGGACGTGCAAGAGATATGACGTCAAGGCAGGACCGAATAATCACGTTAACCCCACCTACGGGATAGGTTTAAGACTACAACGGAGACCGCTAATAACTCGTATGGACTTCACAACATTCCAATATTGGACCAAATTGAACGAAACAGATTGTTTTTTCGACCTCCGTCCAATTTTTTTGTCGTATTGTGTTGACGCTCGGTTTAAACTGGGTGTTTTCTTACTAATGAAATTGACTACCAACAAGATTTTGTGAACTTTACAAGGTGAAATGTTATTGCTTTAAATGTATTAAGTTTTGTTTAAATCTGATTTGATGTCTTTGCGTAACAAGGATTTGAAAATGAAGTTGCGTTTCTTTTTTGTTTCAGTATATTTCTCGTAAACGGCGCAACATTTTTGGCTTGAGAAATTTTCAGAATTTTCATAAGGAAATATCGTCGGTGTAAATGCAAAACCTCGTATGTCGATTCTTGCGATTTTCAAAGTACCAACTTGCGTGCCCAGTTTAGACTATTCACACAGTTTTTGAAATATTTGTACTGATCACCATTAATGACACATTATTTGTGAAAAAAATGTCCAAATTTCAAGTAAAACATATCAGTTTGGGAAAAATATTACACTTTTTTCCTCCCCTTTAAAGTTTTCAAAACCCGAGATACGAGGTTTTGCATTTACAACGACGATATGCTCCATCAGATAAAAATAAAAGTAAAATTTATGAAAAAAATATCGTGAAATGTCACTTTAACATCATTAGCTTTATAAGAGACAGATTGGAAACACATGTAGAAAATGAAGTTAAAGTTCTGCATCTAACAAGGTATTGCGTTATGTACATGCCTAGGTCTATTCTTACAAGAATGATACATTTATCTTAATAACAACAATAACAACAAAAACAAGAGCTGTCCGAAGACAGCGCGCTCGACTTTCTAAGTTGCTTAGTATAAAGCGGGCATAACTCCAAATATAGTGGAGCCAGGGTCATGGGCCCTAATAGTAAGGTAAAAGGTGTGATGGTGAATAAGTATTCCAAGTTTTGGTTGAATACCTTTGATAGTATGGAAATTATTGACGTTTGAAAAAACTTTAACCTTTGTTGCAACGCCGACGCCAACGCCAACGCCGACGCCCGGGTGACAGTATAAGCTCTCATTTTCTTCGAAAAGTCGAGCTAAAATAGAGTAAGGGTATCTTTGACGGTAACATCCCAATTGGTCTACTCCCATTTCGTCTACTGTTATTTTTGTGCATTGAGTCCCATTTCGTCTACTGTCCCAACTTATCTACTTTCATGCCAAACTATCAACAAGCAACGTTATTTTTTTCTAAGATTATAAATTAAGCCAATATAAACAAATTAAAAAAATGCAAACATTTTAATAAAAATCATATATTATCATATTGATATACAAAGTATAGAAAAGTAGACGAAACGGGAATTATGTCCAAAATAGTAGACGAATTGGGAGTAGACGAATTGGGAGTAGACCAAATGGGATTAAACCTCTTTGACATTATACAGACAAACGATTACTCGAACATGGAATATGAAAAGGTTTTGTGCGTCGGATAGTCATTCGTTTCAAATTAAACGTATATTGCTCAAAATAATTAAAGGATCACTTATATCAAATTGTTTATATGATATTGTATCTTTTAGTCTCAGGAAATCTGTTATGGCCCACAATACTGATAGGCTTACAAAGTTTTGAAATTGCACAAAACTACACACGCTTGCATGCTTTTTAACCCTTTCCCAAGCAAGACCTGGTTTTGACGTCCCTTATAGAAAAGGCTTGGGAAAACATTGAAACAAAAGAAGAAACTGCTGATAACCAGCAGTTTCTCCTTTTGTCGCAATATTTTCTGTGCCATATTTTACACAGATACTATCTTAATTTATAACACTTTTCCGTAAAATCCATATATAGCGAAAGAAGAACTACATCGGGTTTTATTTGCAATAAAAACCCTATGTAATTACGCTTTGTGTATGCGCCAAAACGTCACGTGGCGTCAAGGTAACGTCAAATGACGTCACTTAAACGACAATGCGTTTCCTACGCCGAAAACTAGTTCATGGCAGAATTTTCACAAAATAACACATTTCTAATGTGCGTTTTTAAGTCGCTCGCGCTCGCGCTGCGACTTTTTGTGGCCGTACGGAGTTTTCTGGACAGGTCAAATAAGGTCAAAGACGGACCTCTTAACGTCTTCTGTATTTCTGTTTTGAGACAAAGTAGATCTCTGATTTCTTGTCCACACTTTATGGTAATAAACATAACGAAATAATGCCACATTTTGCGATCGCATGAAAGTTGTAGAAGAAATATACATCATATTTCTTAAACGCCATATGAGGCAAAGAAAGAATTTCAAAAAACAAAAACAAACAAACAAAAAACACCGTAACCACACCTTGTTTAATATGCAGTTACAAGGTTTTTTCGTAAACCAATGAAAAAATAGTTCGAGCACTACGCGTAGTAATACAGACGCGCACAAAGAACATCGCTTTTCAAAAAAACTACAACACCGTAACCACACCTTGTTTAATATGCAGTTACAAGTGTTTTCGTAAACCATTGAAAAAATAGTGCACTACGCGCAGTAATACAGACGCTTTCAGAAAAAGAATAACATCGGTTTTCAACGAAAACCTCGTAACCACAATTTGTTTTTATATACAGTCACGGGGGTCTCGTTGAAAGCATCGAAAAAAAAAATAGTTCGCGCATGCGCAGTAATACAGACGCGCTCTCATATAGATCCAGTCGATATTTTTATGCTCCCCGAAAACATTTCGGGGGAGTATATAGTCGCCACGCTGTCCTTCCGTCCGTCCGACCGGCTGTCCTTCCGTCCGTCCACAGCCAGATCTCAGCATCCCTTGGACCAAATTCAATGACAGTTCCATAGGTGAAAGTTTTCCGTATTTTGGACGGCCGCCGGGGTCGTTTTTCCAAATCGCGTAAATCCGTTGAGAAAAGTGTGTGTGTGTGTGGGGGGGGATTACCCCTTTCTCTTGTTGATCTGAAGATACCTGGAGGTCCTATCTTTTAATTCAATACCGGGAAGACCAGGACAAAAACATTTTATTACCCATCTAGTCAGCTCATCAATGGGAAACCCCACGGGGATCACATCAAACCGAAAAATTACTCGTAACTACTCGGCTGATTCCGTGATGGCGATCCCGAAATATGCATCCGACAATTACCAAACAAAGAGTTTTCCGTCGCCGAAGATCGATCCACGGAAATAAATTGCTGATTCGCTTGACCGGTAGGCGATCATAGACGGTGGGCATTTTCTTACCTTCGTTTCAGACCAGAATAAATTTTTCAACACACATGTTTTGAATCTTGTGCATTTGTAATCATTAGACCCAAATGTGTAAATCATGGATATTCATATACATTCATGTTCAATTTTCGTCATTTTGTTTACCCCCGTCCCAAACAGAAACATTTTAGAATGCTCCATTTTTGAAGGTGTTGCAGACGACAAGAAATCGATAGAATTATAGCATGGAAAGTATTTATCGTGAGGACGGAGAAATGGCTGATTATCGATGATTTCTTCTTTTCTCTCAATGTTTCCTTATCTATTTATTCCATTGACGTCGAAATCAAGTCTTGTTTGTGAAAGGATTTAAAAGAGAGCTCGGCGAACGTCGGCAAATATAAGCACGAGTCAGGTAGATCTGCATCTGCAAGAATGTTTCTTTTCACAAAAAAGTCGACCTTTTGAATATCATTCTTCTTTTGAAAACTCTCTGTGAAATTAATTTTCTATTAAATCTGTAGACCTACTCTTAGTCTCCATTCTGATTAATATTCTTAAGCGGTAAAGGGGAATCGATTTAGAAAGAGACTCGGGGTAAATTTTCTTTGCCGACGATTGACTTCTAGATCTTTTACTAAACAATGCTTGTAAAACACAGATTGGTTGAAAAAGAGGATTGTCCCCGCCCATTCATTGACTTGCAAGTTTATTGACATGCTTCTCAGACAAATAAACACGTGGTACAGTCGGATTTCTCGTGTTAAAAAACCAGTATGACGTCATGATGACGTAGCGTCTACTCAATCTGGGCTTGAATAGTGACTTCAAAAACACCGCGAACACCTGCTCAGTTATTTCGGTGACTGTTTCATAGTACGTTGATTGGATTATTACCGTTGAAATTTTGGATAATAGACTAACAAGGTATCATTTTCTTCGTATCATAATGAAATTATCGCTTTCCGACCAAAATCTAAATAACCTAGATCTATTATTTTGCTTAAGCTGCCACTTTACATCAGAAAATCGGCATGATTTAGCATTCAAATTAATCATCGACATGATCGAGTGTCCGTCGATGCAGTCGACGTTTCTGCGATGTATTTATCACCGAAAAATTAACGTGAAATAAAAATAATCTTGTGGAGAGAGAAAGGGAGTTGATTCGTGAATAAAACGTTAATTAGAGAATCAAAGTCTTGATTTATCACGACTTTGTGTAATAACGAGCTTAAAAAGACCAAAGTTGCACATTGGTTATCTTTGTGAGTTTTAAATATTACGTACATGTACATATTTCTGAACTGAAATGATATCAATTACGAGAAATATCCTCAAGAGGGGTGACAAAAGTGCAATTTCGGAAACTACGTGTACACAAAAGTAGTTAAAATACTGTCACCGAAATCTTTTTGAATTTTGATCTGGGTTTCCAATACAAACCAATATCTATCATCAAGTTTGTGGCTACGATATCGCAGCTAACACAAAAGCAGTGTTCAATGACTCGCAAGGACGGATCGAGGATTGTTTTCGGAGAGGGGGGGGCAGTCGTATCAACCTTTTAAATACAAGATATTTTTAGATTGTCAACTTCCAATAGTTATTCAAATATAGCCAAGTGTAGTTGCATTGATGTATCCGAAAGAAAATATCCAAACTTGATTTTCACAAATCAAGACTGATCTGTCAATGGTAGCAAAACCCTGAAATATGCGCACATTGAAAATTGTTGCCATGTCATACTAGAATCAACAATACTTATTTCAAAAATGAAAGAAAAAAAAAACAGTGCATCATATTGAGTTATAGTTTGAAACTGAATGATAAATGATCTGGAAAACTTGCACTAAAAGATGGTAGTATAGCGTCATGAACGCCTTCCTGGGGTTTTTTAAAACGCTATTTCTCGAGAGCTCCCGGGGGCCTCCGCCCCCCTGGACCCCAGCTCTGAAGTTCAGTATTTTGAAATTTTCTAACTTTCACCCATGATGGTCTTCTTTAGGTAGATCTAATAATATTCACAGCTGTTTGGGGGTATTTCTAAAATCATTAATTGTTGTATGAACATTGAAAGAAGTTCTTCTATAAGATCTACCTGTTTACTGAATTTGAAAATTGTATTCTGACGATTTTCATGAATTGTATTCTGAAATTTTCTTTGGATTAAAGTCAATTGCAGATCCACGCCCCCTCATGTAGCCTTTTTTTCATACAGACATTCAATCACAAAATAGTGGGATTATCATCTAATCAAAGCCAAATGACTCCCCCCAACCAGGAACTCTGGAAAATTTTGTTATCCTAGATTCATATCCTTATATCCTTGCACAGGAGTTTGAAATATATTCTGGAGTGATCGATAATTATTTTCATCCTTGAATTTTGTCCTTACTCAGGAGTTTGAACCTCATCCTTATACAGGAGTTTGAAATATATTTCCTTACTTTCTTGAATTGTTGTTACACAGCAATTTGAAATATTGTATTCCTTATGAATCTTAACTTGCATTTTTATTAATTTGTATACTTACACACAGGAATTAGATATAATTTGAACTGAACATTAGATTCTTAACTTGCATTTTTCTTGTTTAAATTAATCTGAATTTATTGGGTTCTAATCCTTAACCTTTTTCCAAACAAGACCTGGTTTTGACGTCCCTAATAGAAACACATTGGGAAAACATTATTCTGGCATCAGCCTGTCTGTCCGTCCATGTACAAATCTTGTCTTGCGCATAGCTCAAATACTGATAAAGGTGCATGTATAATTGTGACCCATGACACTAAAAGGGACCTTATCGGATGTGTGAAAAATATTGACCCTGGTCAGTCTGTGCAGTCCGCGCAGCCAGACTAGGGCCGACACTTTTCACTTTTATGTAATTTTCTAAATCTGGGGTGTTTACCCTATCTTACTCTGTATTCACTTTCCGCATACGGGATCTGGTTGACCTGCGCTGGGTCTGACAAGTTTGTCAAAATTTGGAGTTCGGATAAGGTCCCTTTTAGCGTGACGGGTCACAATTTTGAAAATTCAAAAGTGCATAGAATTTATTGTGGAGAGGTGCAATGCAGAAGAACCATTACTCTGCTGCTCATAGACATAATTTTTAAGAGACAAACTTCTCTTGTTATCTACAATTCAATATTAATTTCATTTCCTTCAATACTTTTTAAAGCCTTCTCTGATAGGGTCATAAAAAGCAAGTCTTGTTTAACTAATACATCTGTTGAAGCGACTTTCATGCCCTTCGGGGCTTTGATTTATTTAGAGTGTTATAATGGAGATAATAACAAGTTTAGCGGTCTTTATTGCGCAATAAAAACCTCTGTGCTCTGGACTACATGTTAAGGCAAATACCTCGGCGCTGTGCGCCTCGGTTTTTACCTACACATGTAGTCCGTCGCACATCGGGTTTTATTGGCAATAAAGACCGCTAAACTTGTTATTGTTTCATAAGTGACATTTCACGATATTTTTTCATAAATTTTACTTTTATTTTAATCTGAAATAACATATTTTCTAATGAAAATTCTGAAAATTTCAAGCCAAACTATTGCACCGTTTACGAGAAATATATATTTTTTGTGCTAAAATTAATAAACCTGATGTCCACAACAGTTCGGATTTATATGTAATTTGCCATTTCTGTCTCAACTTTAAAGGCGTATTTTTCGCTTATGAATAACAACTTCAAAAAACTGATAAAATGTCCCTTTAAATAACACCCATTTTGTCATTTGTGGTCGTTTTTGAAGTGGATCACCCTATTTTTCCGTTTGGGAAAGGGTTAAGCTGATAAGCCACATTTTGATGAATCTTATGAAGACGGTTTTCTGTATATTTTCGTTAAATATGTAGGTTCTTTCTTTAAACCATCACAATATTCATCTGAATATTGAATATTGGGGGGACTAACTTGTATTTTCACTTAATTTTCAGTGAAAAATAAAGAATATTTGGCATTTCTGACCACCTGGCCCCAAACAACCCCCCGATCACCCCCCCCCCCACACACACACACACCACCACCACCACCACTGTTACTACGGGTCTGGACTCATTTATAAAAATTAGGGCTTGGCAAGAAAACCGAAACACATTCTGAATGAATTTGGCATGGGTAAATAATTTATCTTTCGCTATTCATTATCATATAAGATATGTATAGCATTTACGGCCATGAAATTACATACAATCAAAAGCCGACGTTAGCTAGGTTTATACCGGGGTCAATAGAATTGACCACGGCTTGCGGTATTGTGGGCGTATAGATTTGAGCGATTTTGTTACTTTGTGAGTTTGGCTCAAGCTGTCATAGCCTCGTTTTAAGCTCCTTTCGGCAATCGGATTTCTCGGTACTCTTTTTGCCAGGCTTTATCCAAGATGTTGAGATTGTGAATTGGTTTAGTGTAAAATTGCATCCGTTATCTGAAACTCCGTAACAACAAACTATCACAGTTTAGTGAACCAGTCAGCGTTTTTATTTGTGACGTCACAAAACTAGCCGATATGACGTCACGTCAATTTTTCTGCGTTCCCACGACGTTGACATTCCAGCGCATTATCAGAACGTCAAACGACGTAATTTTGCGGATCCTTTTGCAAACAAATGTTACTGTTAAAAACCTAAATCTTGTAGAAGGAAATATTGGGGGCGGGGGAAATGTAGGCAAAACTAATTATATTAGAATAGCTGATGAAAGACTGTTTAAAAAAGAAACTTCACGTAGATTTTCTACAGCTACTACAAAGCAGCTGTTGATAAAGATAGGACCTGTAGGCCTATAATTACTATATAGAAAAGAAAATATTGCGACAAAGGGAGATGTTAGTTATTGGGAATTCATTTTGAATGGATCACGTTTTCTTAAGCTTACTTCGTTAGGGTCTTCAAAATTCGTATTCATGATATTTTTCTTACCAGTAGAGCCACAATATCAAATCCGATCATCCAGCTTCTCTCTCAGATGATTCACATCCATTAGTGAAAGATTTATGACTTTTGTTAGTTGTCAGAGAGTATGTTAGCCGACCCGTGGTTTAAAATCGCAGCCCATGGGTTGAAAGACTCCGCCGTCACCGACTGGGCTATCTGGGCTCGGCACTTCTACCGTAGGACTTGGGCCTACATCACTAAACGATTTTTTTATAAACTCAAAAACGTAATTCCCATGTTTCGCTATTTAAAAGAAAAATAAAAAAATAACAGCTGTTGACCCCGGTCAGAGGCGTTGCCTTTTTTCATATTAATTATTATAAGTTTACTGCTACACATGATTGCTACGGTACAAACACGTTGACTTTTATAAGTCGGGTATATGTAGTAATGTTGGTGTTATAGGGAACGATTTATCCAATTAACAGTGAGGTTAATGCGGCCGTAGTTACGAGATTTTATAACGACATCGACGCTTTATCAAAACATAACCGAGAATTCAGCCCATTTTTAGCACAAAATGCATGGCTATTATCTCTCTTTTCACAGATGGGGTGTCACTGGTGGTGAACTCGGACAAAGCAAAGAACGTTTTTCACGAATACAAGGTACAGATACTTCATTGCACATCCGGATTTTTGTAAAGAATACGCGTGGCATTTTGTTATACTTCTCTTCCCGTCTTTATTTAAAGTATGCACTCAAATGGAAGTTTCTAGGGTATGTAGATTATGATTTATAATACGCACGAAAATATCATTTTTATCGATCATTATTTTCAAATGGTATAGTGCACAAAGCGCATATTGAGATCATGTGGGTTGATCTTAATCGCCCGAACAAAATGGTACGATATAACTTGTTATGTTTATCTATTTGCATTGCATGTAAACAAAAAAGACATATAAATGTACAAATAAAGGCTGTAAATGGCAGTTTTCGGTGTCATGTCTTTGAAAATCATTGTGCGGTTTATTCGTTACAACGCTGCAGCATTTTTTCGACGTTATCTTTTCCAGCTACGGTGTTTTATGAGAACTTTATCATCATCATCATCATCATCATCATCATCATCATCATCATCATCATCATCATCATCATCATCATCATCATCATCATCATCATCATCATCATCATCATCATCATCATCATCATCATCATAATCGTCATCATCGTCATCATCGTCATCATCATCATCATCATCATCATCATCATCATCATCATCATCATCATCATCATCATCATCATCATCATCATCATCATCATCATCATCATCATCATCATCATCATCATCATCATCATCATCATCATTTTGATCGTTACCTTGGAGTTTCACCGGTAAGATTTTCGTTATGCCTTCTTAAATTTGGTACAGGTCGTGAATAAGTTATTAAATGAGAACAAGATGGATCTTGATCAGACAGTGCACATGCGAAGTCTGATCTGGATCCATGTTGGTCGCAAAAGCCTAAATGAACTTTTCCAGATCTATACTGAAATGTTTGTCATTACCATTATCACCATTTATTCTAAGGAGGATCCAATGTTTCACACATGCCATGCCCGTACGAACAGGGGGACTAAGCCCCCTCCCCCCTCCCCTCATAGTTGGCAAAAATGCCGAATTTTCATTATTTCACATTTAAAACTTATGGAAAATCTAATTTAGTCCCCCCCCCCCCCCAATATTAGACACTGGCCCAGACAGGGCCCATATGGAATCGCTTCCTACGGGCATGCATTCTAAAGTATACTAACGGAAAAAGGTAACTGTGCGCATTTCCATTTTGATTAACACCTTGACTACATACGGTACATGAATAAAATTTTACAAATGCACATTTAATCTTTTACTTTCAATAATTGTCAATTTATTACTATACTTGTTATTACCGTAACAATACCTGAAAGTGGATAAGGGTAAGATTCGCGTTTACAATATTGTACATCACCCACAAAATCATTGTTTGGGAAAGGGTTCAAATGTTTCACTCGTGGGAAAGGATTATGGTATTTACTCTTTTTAAAGTGACATTTCACATTTATTTCATTTTTTTTAAAGTATGTCTTGATGCAAAGATTGTTTTTTCTAATGCGTAGAAATGCTATCAGTTTTTTGAAGTTGTTATTTATAAGCGAAAAATACGCTTTCAAAGTTGAGACAGAAATGACAAATTCTATATAAATCTGAACTGTTGTCCACAACAGTTTGTTTAATTTTAGCACAAAACTATATATTTCTCGTAAACGGTTTCATATTTTGGCTTGAGATTTTCAGAATTTTCATAAGAAAACATGCTCTTTCAGATAGAATCAAAGTAAAATTTATGTAAAATAATTCTGAAATGTCACTTTAAGGCACTATCAATAGGAAGAACACATGAATAAGAGATGTCGGTAATGGCAATCAATTGTGTGCTAAAAATAGACTCAAGGTAAACTTTACTGGTTCTATAAACCGTCGGTATTGGTATAAGATGTCGTAACTACAGCTTCAAACAAGCTCTAGTTGCGACGTTTTACATTTACATTTACGGAATACCAGTATACCAATATTGTTTTGGAAATGATTAGTGCATACCATTAATTCGTCTTTGAAAAAGAATAAATTTTATCTACTATATATAGACCTAGTGACGTGTTTTCGGACAGACACTAGTGATTCGTCGGTGTAAATCTTAAATGTCACAAACTCAACTTTATTGAAGCTGTAGTTACGGTATTTTATAACAAGTACAACACCTACGATTTATCCATATTTAACCGAATACCCATTCTATTGTTAGGACAAAAGCCATTGCAATAAGGAATAATTTTCGCGGGCTCGTGTGCTAAGAATAGATTTCTGATGGGAAATCCCTTAACAACGTTTGCCGGGTACCAGTCTAATATTTTGTTTATCGGTCATGAATCGGACAATTTTTTCGTAACAGTGCTAGCGGAAAATTATCATTTTCAAGCGAGATATTAGTCGATTATAGATAATGCAGGCGGGAACTAAAACTACGAAACATTGCGTATATTCAACAGGCAACATTGATTCAAGATACGGAGACAGACCAGAAATGACAAACGTTTTTTCTTAAGATTCCTCAGCAGCTTACCCAGTAAAAACATCGAAAAGTGTGAAACTAAAGTAGCTATGATCATGAAACTTCGCGGGTAGATAGATCTCACCAAGGAGAAGTGCAACGTACAAGGAGCGTAACTCTACCTTGCTTATTTTGCGAGTTATTTCCCTCTGTTGTAGTGAAAGCCTGTGGGTATAAAATCACATTCATCGACAAATTCTAGTTTTTTTTCTAGATTAATCCTTTCCCAAACAAGACCGGTTTTGTCGTCCCCAACAGAAAATTCTTTGGAAAGCATCGATGCAAAAGAAGAAAATGAAGATCGACCAGATTAAAAAGACATGCACGGCAGACAAAATGAGATTGAATAACTTCTTTGGATATTGATGATCATTCTACTTTTGCCTCGATATTTTCTCTGACATAAAACACTAAAAGTATTCACATCCGTTTTGTCGTCTGCAGACTTTTTTCAATTTGGCCCAACATGACATTTTGTCGTTTTGGAAAGGGTAAGCGAGTAGCATGAGCGGCACGACGAAGCTAAGGTAGGACCGTATGTGTAAACATTACTTGTCAACTGGTTATTTCATAGTTACCTATCTTAAAAAAGTACACGACAGTGCAGCAACCTTCTCAACTCTGAATAATAATGTTTCTCAACAAATGATTACGGCAATCCAGCTCTTAGAACGTCATCTTCAGCAAGTTGAACCTGGAAAAACTTCGCGAAATCCACATCCATATTTGTACGATAGAGGATTCCCAATCTATTTTTAGACCAGTGAGGCGTGACGATGACGTATTTGTTTAACCGAAAAACCGAACCCTATTCTAACAGCCATTGAAAATGTTCACGGTATCATAAATAAACCGTACAAGTCCCCTTCAAATAACGTTAACTACGATATTAACCTCGCAAAAAAACTTCTACTCCGAGAATTGTAATAACAACTTCAGAATCAGTCAGAGAAATAGAATAACAAAACTAACAATAGCCTCCAAGTGTCCTTCCGATTCGTCCATATTGTTTTTGGCGGATAAACACGTGCAAATCGTTGTGTACATGCTCAAACTTATAAAACTGTTTTTTGAACGCGCATTTAAACATGAAGTATCTGTACCTTGTATTCGTGAAAAACGTTCCTCGCTTTGTCCGAGTTCACCACCAGTGGTTGTGCACATCGAGACTATGCTTATGCGACCACTACCATTGGCGCCACATCGTATGGCACATGTTTATATTTTGTTCAAATATAATAGGGAACGATTTTATCAAGTAAACAGTGACGTAATTTCGGACAAACAAATAGTATTTTGTGGGTGTTGTTATAAAATCTTGTAACTACGCCTTTATCCAAGCCGTAGTTACGAGATTTCATAAAGACATCGACGGTTTATCAAAACATAATGGCGAATCTTGTCTATTTTAGCACAAAATCCATGGCTATTATCTCCCTTTATTTACAGATGGATTGTATCGAGATTGTGCTTGTGCGACCACTAAAGGAACTTCGTCAGGAACATGGGTTTTTCCAACAGGCCTTACTGTGTATTTTTGTAATTGGAGTTATTGCAACCTTCACTTTCCACATGATTTTGATAAACATTGAAAGTTATTTAACGTATACAACCCATCATAAGCACCAAAGAGTCATAGGCGAAATTTCAAAATGCCAGGAATTCCTAATCTGTGTTACATTTTCTTTCCAAATATAAAAATAAGCATTTTGAATGGTTTAGAATTTTAATGCATACATATGGAAACACTTGACAAAAATGTTCAAAATTACCACCCTTGCATATATTTATAGAGTAAAAAAATATTTGATTTTTTTTCTTGAATCATAATCTTGAAATCTGACACGGTGAATCAGCTTATTTGTAGTGTATTTACAAACTTGTGTGTGTAATTTGATGCATGTCGCATGGCTAGAAAGTGGTGTTTTAATGATGGGTTATATACCTTTAATTTGTCTTTTCTAAAGCCTTACTCGTTACTTAAATACTTTCTACATGGATTTGATGAATATTGAAAGGTACTGTGTGTTTCAAAAGCTTTATTGAACTTTTTTATTCATTACTGTAAAATTTTCTACATGGATTTGATAAACATTGAAAGTATTTTTTATGTATTTTCTAAAACCTTACTTAATATTACTGTAACACTTTCCAATTGGATTCAATAAACATTGAAAAATAGTTTGTATTTTCTAAATCCTTACTCGTTACTGTAAAACTTTCCAATTCGATTCTATAAACACTGAGAAATAGTTTGTAATTTTATAAATCCTTACTCGTTACAGTAAAACTTTCCAATTGGATTCAATAATCATGGAAAATAGTTTGTAATTTTCTAAATCCTTACTTGTTACAGTAAAAATTTCCAATTCGATTCAATAAACATTGAAAAAATACAATTTCACACAATTATTCCGTATGGAATATGATAAATACACTTAACAAGTCTAAAATCTTGTCGCTTGCTAATGGGTTAAGTGCTATGTTTTATTCGACAATCGAGCAACAGGCATTGTTAATGACCTGATATTTTGCGGTAACGGACCCAGATGGGGTTTGGGGGTTCAAACGAATCCCCTTTGCAGCCTGATCATTTCATTAAAGGAACGAATGCAATTTTATTTTTTTCATGCAGTTATAGAAAATAAAATCTAATCACATGCCACAAAACAGATGTTGATAGAGATTGAATTTGTGTAAAATACAGCATAGAATACATTGAGGCAAAAAATGCTGATCAGCAGCATTTTCTCCTTTTGTCCCAATGTTTTCTCAAGCCTTTTTTAATAGGGACGTCAAAATCAGATCTTGTTTGGGTTAGGTTTAAATCAACGCTAAATGGAAACATGGAAGCAAAGGAAAAATCCGATCACCAGCGTTTAGAAACTCCTCTCGTCCAGTTTAATATTGTGCATAAATCTTACCCAACAACATCGATTTTGTCGTCGGCTTGAGCTTACAAATAGGAAACGATTTTATACAGCTTACCGTGACGTTATTTCGGACAAACAAATAGTATTTCGTGGGTGTTGTTATCAAATCTCGTAACTATGGCTTGATTCAGGCCGTAGTTACGAGATTTCATTACAACACCGACGGTTTATCAAAAACTAAACGATAAATCAAGTCTAATTTTAGCAGAAAATTCCTTGTCATTGGACCATCCTAAGATTTATCGTTTAGGAAATTGTCAAAAAAGGAAATTCTACATGTATCTACAAGAGTAAAATCGCCTTTTTTGAAATAAATTCTACGAAAAAAAAAAAAAAAAAAAAAAAAAAAAAGAAATCGAAACATATCGAACCAGGTCAGACTGCACACTCTCTGCAGTCTGATCTGTTTCGATATTATTTCGCAATAGCTACACTTATTTTTGCTAACGGTACTTTTTTTGCATTTTCCAAATGACTAAATCTTGGATTGTTGCGTTTTGAAAGCTGCTTCAAACCACAAAATTTATGTTAAAAAGATTGGATATGTGTACATTGTACATAGCCTAGAAAGTAATTGAGAAAAAAGGAGAAAATGCTGATTATCAGCATTTTCTTCTTTTGCCTCAATGTTTTCTCAAGCCTTTTCTGTTCGGGATGTCAAAACCAGGTCTTGTATGGTAAAGGGTTAAATGGTCTTGTTCTAAAGTTTTCGATCTAATAATAGATATATCACAATTGCGAGCGAACGAAATTCACGGAAAAAGCGTGCATTCCTCCGACCACGGATCATTTGGGCGCGAAAATCAACTTAGCCTACTTCAGACCAAAAAAGCAAAGAAAGACGAACATTTTGGAAGAAAGAAACCTGCAGAAAAATACAGAAGAAACAGATTTTGTGGCAATTTATTTAAATTAGGACATTAATTAATTCATAAAATGGACACTTAGTGAAATAGTGCGGATTTTGGTGAATTTAGGACTTAAAGCAGCAAAATTAAAAGTGTTGCATTGTGCATGTTAGGATTTTCGCAAAAGCGAAAAAAATATGTAAAGGTTTTGTGAAAAAAGGGTAGGTTGCAGGTAGACTCTATCCCTCTCACTTTGTCCCTTTCTCTTTGACACGTCCCTATATTGTTGGTTTGCGAAGTTCCCTTTGACCCACCATCCACGTTTATCATTCAAAATTCACCAGACAAGTACTGGTCTGATCTTGATCGACAACAACAACAACAACAACGACAACAACGACGACAACAACAACAACAACTGCAACAACAACAAAACTCGCCGTCGTCGCCATTATCATCATCTTCATCATCATCATCATCATCATCATCATCATCATCATCATCATCATCATCATCATCATCATCATCATCATCATCATCATCATCATCATCATCATCATCATCATCATCATCATCAGCAGCAGCAGCAGCAGCAGCAGCAGCAGCAGCAACAACAACAACGACGTGGTTTGTAATCCTCCCCCCCCCCTTTTCTGACTGTTCTGTCGTAAGTTAGTGTTAAGGTTTTGTGCGTGAATTCAACCAGAGATTCTCAGCAGGACCATAGAAGTTCGGTGAGTATTAAACATTGTTGAAAAAAAAAGACACAAAAGCTGTCTGCCTGTTCTTTTTTTTAGGGAGAGGGGGGGGGGCGCTGTTTCTCGACAGAGCTGCATTTCGTCGGTGTTATTTTAAAACCTTGTAACTACAGCTTTGATAAAGCTGTAGTTACGAGGTTTAGAATAACACTGATGATTCTGTTTATTTTTAGAAATCGAAAAGTGTATTATACCGTACTTTTACTTTGCTTTCTGTTTTTCACGTAGAATCATTTTACTACAGTTGTCGCCACATCGTATGGCACGTGTTTATGTTTTGTTTAACGTTAAATTACATTTGAACACAACATAAACATTGTGCCATACGATGTTGCGCCAACTGTAGCATTTCTTCTATTTCACTTTTGGTCATATAAACAATGGAAGAAAAATGAACTTTTAAAAGGACATTTCATTTCAATTTCAATTTTTTAAAGTATGTCTTGATGCCAAGATTGGTTATTCTAATGAGTATAAATACTATTAGTTTTTTGAAGTTGTTGCCAATAAGCGAGAAACACGCATTTAAAGTTGAGACATAATCGATAAATTGCATATAAATCCGAACTGTTGTCCACAACAATTTGTTCAATTTTAACACAAAAATATAAATTTCTCGTAAAAGGCGCAATATTTTGGCTTGAAATTTTCAGCATTTTCATAAGGAAATATGCTCTTACAGATAAAAATAAAAGTAAAATTTATGACAAAAAATTCTGAAATGTCACTTTAAACAGCCAGTCAGAGCTTTTGTATCTACATGTATCCCCGGTCCAAAAAGTATGATTTATTTTCAAATATTTTCATTTGACATGGCATAGCTTTAGCTTTTATAATCATAAATTACACGCCTGGACTCTTTTACAACAACAACAACAACAACAACAACAACAACAACTACAACTACAACAACAACAACAACTACAACAACAACATCAACAACAACAACAACAACAACAACAGTAATATTTTCTGGTATAGCTGTTATATAATTATATGATTGTGTACTATAACTGTATAAAACAAGTCTTAATAAAAATTGTTACTCTATAATATGCAAAAAATGAAAACATTTTGAATAAAGGTCAGAGTCAGGTCAAATGAAATCCGTAATATTAACTGTTTTGCCAAAATTGTTGTGGCATTGAAAAACTGTGATTTTTCACAGAATGAAAATGAATTCCATCTTTTGGACCAAACTGTTGGCTTTTTTCATCCCGAGAAATTAAGACTTTCACTTTATAGTGTTTCTTCTACTTTGTCATCGTCATTTTTTTTGTGGCGTAGGCATTTTTTAAAACAGTACACGATTTTGACTTCAAAAAAGGAAAGTAAAACCCTTCGGAAAACTTTGAAGCAAAAGAAGAAAATGCTGACTACTTTCGCGTTTTGCTTCGTTATATCCCTGTGATTTATGCAGACATATTTTTTTTTTATCAGAATCCATTGTTTTGTCTACATCACATGTCCAAACTTTTTTTTTTCATTTGGCAAGGAATAAAATATAACTTTCCTATGAAGGAAACATTGTTGGAAAATGAAGAAATTGCTTGGCACAAGAGTTCTTGTATGGGAGCGGGCTTTTTTATAAGCAGATTTATAAAAGATGTCCCATATATATCTAATTCCTGTCATTTTTGTACCTTCTTTGCTTTTAACCACATACTGACCGCCATAAGAAACGCCTCAGTCATTCATAAACGAAGCGCACGTATAAAACGTTATCAGTCACCGGAAATGAACATTTTGATGAATAGAAACGCATATTTTCTAATTTGACGTACTTGCTGGTCAAAATGATTATATAAACTGACACGATTCAAAAACGCAAAACACGTTTTCAGTAACCATGCCTTTCCTATTGCCTCGATCGGCACCATATTTGGGGACATGTATGAGGCAATGTATACACTTCACGCCCCAAGGACACGGTGGGGATTGTGCATGATGGGATGGATAACGACTACCGACAATAGGGAACGATTTTATCAAGTAAACCGTGACGTAATTTCGGACAAATAAATAGTATTTCGTTGGTGTTGTTATAAAATTTCGTAACTACGGCTTGAATCAAACTGTAGTTACGAGATGTTATAACAACACCGACGGTTTATCAAAACATAACGGTAAACTCAGTCTATTTTTGCACAAAATTTGATGCCAACTCGCCTCGCTTCAGGTAAGACATTTTGCAATAACTCTGTTATTTCTGTATCAATTTTCAAGCGGTTTGCTGCATGTACCCCGCCTTATCGAGCTCTTTCATCGGATGTATGACATATTAGATAACTCATGATACTTTTTCCAAAATATTGTCCCAACCGACTAGAAAGCGAAATGGTAACGACTACGGCCAAATTATCCACGCTTCAGGTAAGAATTTGTGCAATAACTTTTTTTTTATTTCTGCGTCAATCTTCATGCGGTTTGTTGCATGTACTCCGTCTTACTGAGCCCTTTCCTCAGATGTATTACTTATCGGGAAACTCCTTGTACTTTTCTCAAAAATCGATCCCAACCGACTAGAAAAAGGGCTTGAATTTTTTGTCGTTTTTCTGGTCGGTTGGGATCAATTTTTGGACAAAGTACAAAGATTTTACAAACAAGTCATATATCCGAGGAAAGAGCTCACTAATGCGGGGTACATGCAACAAACCGCTTGAAAATTGGAGCAGAAATAAGAAAATTATTGCACAATTTCTTACCTGAAGCGAGTCAAAATTTGTCCGTATACTCCATATTCGTTATCCATCCCATCATGCACAATCCCCACCGTGAAGGATTTTGTCATGTTTTCTCTACAGAGTGTCCCAATAAAAACGGAACCCATTTTTGAAAGCGAATTGCTCATGTATCAAATAATATGTTTCTACCAAATTTAGATATGCAATAGAAACGACATTTTTCTATTAACAGTTAAAAGGATGGGTTGCAATAAGGGGTCAAAAAATAGATTTTCTTTAAATTTTGTGGATTGATAGGGTTACATAATATCTTTAATTTGTATGTGTAAAAAATCTGGTTTCGGCTTATTTTCCGAGATATGGGTAAATGAAGTGGGTGGGGTAAGATGGACTGAAACACATAAGGCTAATCCCAAGTCTTTTATCTTTTTTATTTTTAGCCCCAGATGCGTGAAAATTTGTATGCGTGTCTTGTGATATATGCGTTAAATATTTATGGGCTTACATTAGATATTCCATTTATATCTTTTCCGTAATATTCATTCTTCTTTCTTTCGCCAAATTTCGCTATTATTTAACATTCAACTTTACCAAACTATCTCCACACGTTTTATTTGAAACACGATTTTTATGAAACTTTACAGATGTATTATCCAGATATTAATGTAACTTTGTGTGAAATTTGAAAGAAAAGCCTTGGCCCGTTGTTGAGATATTTGACCTTGACCTTCAAAATAACATCAAATTCGGGAATGTTCGTTAAAACTACGCATTGTTGGGAAAGTGGTTAGGGTTGAATGGCATATGACAGCCCATTCATAAAAGAATGCATTTCACACACGATTGGGGTTTTTATTGTATGATTTTACCCTTAATTGATATAATCAATATAATAAACTTGGTCACCTCTCAGAGTTACCCGGTCATTTCATCTAATGAAATCGTTGATAGACAGATATTTGTTTAATGCCTGTCTATACATTTAACATTATTTTCTTTTTGTTGGTATTATATAACGTTATATAAATATTTAGCTTAAGTTAATTAATTGTAAGCACATTTGGTCATTTAGTAAAATCATTCACAATGCGTCTTCTTTATAACCACATAAGAAATATAATCTGAAAATGATTAGTTTTCTCCTAGCAAATTGATAATTCTTGTCCATCATGAGATGAGTGAATGAATATAAACTCTTAGACAATTCAAGTTGCATATAAAGCTTTGGTAGTTCTAGCAATCTTAACATAATGCTAATATTTAATTTCACTCACCTGTGGTAGTAATATTAATCACAGCGCTTTCCGCATAACATGTTTCATGTGCAATATTTAGTTTGATAAGAAAACTGAGAAGTAAAAAGAATTTCTTTTCTTTCCCATTCTTCCGAATGGGTTGTACGATACAAAAAAGTAAATATTGCTACAAAACTCATTAGGAACAATAAAAAGAAACCATGTTTCCAATCCTTATGAATAAAATTGGCGCTTTAACTATCACATTTTGGCATTTCCCGAGTTTTGAAGTCATTTTGAAGGTCAAGGTCAAATTTCTCAACAACGGTCCAACGCTTTTCTTTCAAATTTCACACAAAGTTACAGTAATATCTGGACAATATATCTGTAAAGTTCCATAGAAATCGGGTTTCAAATAAAACGTGTGGAGATAGTTTGGTAAAGTTGGTCCTTAAAAAAATAGCGAAATTCTTCGAAAGAAAGAAGAATGAATATTACAGAAAAGATATACGTAGAATATCAAATATAAGCCCATAAATGTTTAACGCATATATCACAAAACATGCATACAAATTTTCATGCATCTTGGGCTAAAAATAAGAAAGATATGCGACTTAGAATAACCCCTACTGTGTTTCAGTCCATCTTACCCCACCCACTTTATTTACCCATATCTTGAAAAATAAGCCGAAACCAGATTTTTTACACATACAATTTAAAGATATTATGTAACCCTATCAATCCACGCAATTTGAAGAAAATCTATTTTTTGACCCCTTATTGCAACCCATCCTTTGGTTGAAAAATGTCCATTACTCATGAAAATATTGGCAATCAAATGAATGAACCAAGAAAACCATTTTGGCACGATATCGATTTTCCATTTTGCAGCGCGGACCTACACTCATTGGATACATTGACGCGTCACACATGTTTGATATATTCAGTCAATACAAAACTGATTTTGAAACATTTTACTTATAATAGTGCATATTCATTTCATCTTTTCTGTTAATAAATAAACTGTTAAAGCTGCGATGTAACCAAAACAAAAATGAATACAAATGAAATATCGATTCATAATACATGTAATCACAATGCACTTATTTTATTACTGACCAATATGCCGGTTAGTGCTCAAAATTAATGACAAGTACTTTAACATTATTTCAAACAGCCACCATTTGGACTCAATTTGCCCATGCGGCACTTGTATAGTGGTCCCATATACATGCATGTATAAACAAACTTTGAACATATATTACATGGTATTATAGAGACGCACGCGCAAATCATCTCGTCAATAATACATAAAATTACTGATTGTCATCGATATGATTTCGTTTTGACCGGTATAACCTATACTTAGTAAATGAGTATGGTCTTTTATTGTCTGGTGAGAATCAGAATATCGAGGGACCACTTTATACATCAAATTTTGAGGAAATTGGTACATACACGTACAACGGTAAAGAATTCAACAGATGACCGTCAGTGCGCTTTTACGAACAAACAAGGCGCAAAAATCGATTTCGTGTTAAAACGGGTTTTTGGTGTCTTTATTAAATTGCATATAACTTTGGAACCAATGCATTTTTAAAGTGAAATTTAGTACACATATGCAAAAATAACGTATGTTCAGTACTGCAAATTCAAAAATTAGATTTTCTGCTTATGCTTCAAAATATTTGAAATTGAAATAGGGTTCCGTTTTTTTGGGACACCCTGTATAATATCCGGACATCTGAACCGCCCATCACTAAATACTCGTGTGTCTCGAGCATTCAGACCACGTGTCAAACCACTAAGATTTTTTGTGTACAAATTGCCACTTTGATTTACTTATTGAAAACATACGAGAAATACGAAAAAAGTTTGTGTGCAAAAATGCTGAGGCTTACTTTGGGAAAAAGGAACCGAGTTCTTGGGCTTTTTGCGGTGTTTCGCAAATGAATGTAGCTAGACGCTTTAATATAGCCGAATCGACGGTTCCACGATTAATGAGAAGTGTAAACGACATGAAAACATTTACAGACCACCCACGTCCCGGTCAGCTGCATGTAACAATTGTACGTCAACACAATTGTTTACGTCAACGTCACTAACGCAACAGATTTGTGACGGCTAAGTCTACAGCAAATTCTATGGTTGGTAATTTTGGGCGGCCTATGAATCGTAGCACGGTGATAAATCGCCTGTGAAAACACGGGGTTCGCTGTCGCCGTCCAGTCCATGTCAGACTCTTGATTCAACGTGCATTTTGGCATAATTTGAGGTGCGTTCTTTAGAGCGAGATATCTTGAGATATCTTGAGATTTCTTAAGATGTTTTAGGATAAAGCGTTCTTCTGAGCAAGATTTTTAAGACGATCACCGAGAGCCGCCATTGCTCTATACTTCTTTCGGAACACCTCGGTAAATTCTGTATAATCTATATGGGAGAGAATTGACCGAGTTGTTCCGAATGCTTAATGATTCATAAACCGCGGAGTTCCGAATGCTCTGTACTTCATACAAATGACGTCATAATTCGGAACATCCCGCTTATAATCTCGGTCTTAAAAAAGCTTTATCAAAAACATCTTAAGAAATCTTAAAAAATCTCGCTGTAAACAACGCGTCTGAGACGTCCATTCAGGCATTATTTATGGCTTTAAAGGTCATTTTCTGTCCTGTTATGTAAACAATTGTAATATTTATGATTATATATGGCTATAAATCGGTCTGTAGACTGTAGTAGATACCATCTGTAAAAGTACTTTTTTGCGTTTTTAAATCATGTCAGTTTATAATGTATTCACAGATATTGTAATATGCTTTAGGAAAATAACGACAAATTTCATTGGAGTGTTTCTTTTGACAGTCAGTATATTTTCAAATCGGTCGCATATCAACAAAGTTATTGAAGAATTTCTACAATTGTTACATCATGTGAGTCAACGTACACTGTGTATAACCGTACAGTGATCCAAACCGGAAGTGCCACCGACTGTACGCACAAATATCACTAGTTCATCTCGATAAACAAATAGGGTCACGTTTTCATAACGAGATTGATGAAAGCTCAGGAATCGAATCTAAACGCGGTTTTCGATGTTGAAGAGCGCAAATAAACGTTGTTCAGCCTGGGTGATGATTTTTGTGATAGTATGTATACTTTACCCATCAAACAATAATTTCGGTTGCAAATCACTGACTTTTCATTTTCCTGGCCCATCAAATTTGTGTTTCCAATGTCATTTTTCGTTACCGAGTGCATGAATTTTGTTGACACACAAACAGAAAGACAGGCAAATCTTTATTCTTGAAGCCCTAAGTCCCTGTTTTCGCCTAGTTATTATACACACCTGAGTATTTAGCGAAGAATTACACCACTGTCTTCCGGCTGACTGTACGACTAGCGACAAGTGTACAGAATCACTAGTCAACAACCTGTCGTCAAACAACTGTACGACTAGTGTCACCATAACAATGTATTGATGGGCTGGATTTCGTTACTCTAGTTAATTGCTTTGTAGTTTTGTGTTTAATTTTTTCTTAGGAAATGTAAGCAAAGGGTATGAGGCATTTAATTAACAGCCTTATACTCCATTTCAAGATGTGTTCATTCTCCGTAAACCAGCAACCCTTAAATTGTTAATTGACGCTTTTTACATACTCAATATATACCTCACGAGAAATGACCTGGCAGAGCAGCCCATGCCAATCGAATGGAAAGCTCTGCCAGGTCAATTCTCGTCCGCTATATATGTATCAAGCAGGCATTCTGAGTATGAGTGATGGCCAGACACTATGTCTCTAGGTCAAATAATCTGAGTGATCTTCTTTCACAGAATCAAGTCAGTATTTTTCGGTAAAAACGAAAGTGGATAGCGTTCACGCGCACAGATTTTTTTTTTTGCTAGAATGTTATAAGAAACCACTGGGTTCGGGGCAAAGTCGAGTTACAACCTGGAGTGGCCCTCTCAAATGCACGTACGGCGAACTTTATCTCGTCTAAATCCATAGAGTATAAGCTGCGAAATTAAACAATGTAAACTCTTCCCAAAAGTCACGTGTGTTGTCCAAGTTGTTATGTCAGTATTTTCCTCTCCTACAAAATTTGGGAAATGGGGGTACAATATTAAAATATTACATGTATGTCCGTGAAGGAGAGGTAGCGCGAGTAGGCCTATTGGTGCAGTAACCAGGAAGCAGAATCGAGAAGGACCAATCTTAGCTTTAAGAACTTGATTCCCAATCGATGTAAAATAAATACATAATTATGTAATTTACATTTTGTAAACATAATTATGATAACCCTAACTGTCTAAATTCATCTTGTTTCGTTTCAGCACAGATGAAGAATGACGTCTGAACACGGCTTTAAGTGTTATTTCTGCCTACTTACATTTATACAACTTATCAAGAAATTGCTGATAATTGAATTAAGGTAGTCCAAGCCTAATGAGATTCATGCAATTTCAATTTTTTTCGAGCAACATCCTAACATTAATTACGTTATCGAAATTTATATATGTTCGACGTTGTAAACATCCCTCAGTGAAACGTTCCACAGCCACATGTTAACAAAAATACCAAAATAATTCCAACGTCCCGTGAATCTCATTAGGGATGGACTACCTTTAGAATATGATGGTAATGTCGGCTGTACTTTGTTAGATGAATAACTGTATTCGGATATTCTGCTTTGATGATTTATGGCTTTGCTGAGGTATGGTAGAATGATACATATCCGCTTTGCCAACTTATCAAGAAATTGATGATAATTGAATTAAGGTAGTCCAACCCCAATGAGATTCATGTGACATCGTAAACATTTGTTACCTAATCCGAACTTATACGTGTGACATCGTTAACATAAGGTGGTGGAACGTTGCGCCCCTGCATGTTAACGACATTGCCGGAATAATTCTGACGTCACATGAATCTCATTAGGGATGGACAACCTTAAGAACATGTTTGAAATGTCGACTGTACTTTTTCAGATGAATGGCTGTATTCTAGGATTCTGCTTTGATGGCTTATTTGCCGACATCTGGTAGAATGATAAAAGTATTAGTCCGCTTTGCCAACTTATCAAGAAATTGCTCATAATTGCATTAAGGTAATCCACCCCTAATGAGATTCAAGCGCATTCAAAATTTTTCGAGCGACGTCGTTAACCTTTGTAACGTAATCCGAATTTATATGTGCGACATTGTAATTTAATTCCGCTGTGAAACGTTCCACAGCTGCATGTTAACGACATTGCAGAAATAATTCCTATGTTGCGTGAATCTCATTAGGGATGGACTACCTTAAGAGCATGTTGGAAATGTCGACTGTACTTTGTCAGATGAATGGCTGTGTTCTATATTCTGCTTTGATGGCTTATGGCTTTGTCGACATATGGTACTCCGAGGTAGAATGATACATGTCTGCTTTGCCAACTTATCAAGAAATTGCTCAAGATTGAATTAAGGTAGTCCAACCCTAATGAGATTCATGCAACATCGTTTACATATGTAACCTTGTCCGAACTTATATATGTGTGACGCCGTTAACATACGGTGGTTGAATGTTGCACCGCCACATGTTCACCACATTGATGGAATAATTCCTATGTCGCGTGAATCTCATAAGGGATGGACTACCTTAAGAGTATATTGGAAATATCGACTGTACTTTGTCAGATGAATGGCTGTATTCTGATATTCTGCTTTGACGGCTTATGGCTTTGCCGACGTATGGTAGAATGATAAAAGTATATGTCGGCTTTGCCAACTTATCAAGAAATTGCTGATAACTGAATCAAGGTAGACCACCCTTATTGGGAATCATGCTACATTGGAATTTTTCGAGGGACATCGTTCACATTTGGTACCTAAAACTTACGCCTGCAACATTGTAAACATTCGGTGGTGGAACGTTCCACTGCCACATGTTAACGACGTTGCCTGAATAATTCCGACGTCGCGTTAGTCTCATTAGGGATTGACTACCTTAAGAACATGTTGGAAATGCTGGCTGTTAATTGTCAGATGAATGGCAGTATGCTGACCAATTGTCTGTGAAAAGTATTTGATCCTTTACTTAATTCTTTATACATTTAACATTCCGTTCGGGATCGCGAGTTGGAACCCCGGTTCGGCCAGTTTCCATTCTGACATTTGACAAAAGTCATTTGTCACTCGCAAATGGGTGACATCTATATGAGGGAGCAACTGGAGGCTAGGTTTGGATATTGTGATGGTACTGGTGAGAGAAATATAAGGAAACCATGGTTAGATGTCCCAGCCGCTGTGATACGACCATAGCAGTTGAAAACGGCGTAAAAACCAATAAAATCAAAATCTAACATGCCCCCAGTTGATCAGGTAGTTTAAATCTGGTGTTAAATTTGGTCGTTTTTTTTTTCTTTTATCGGCGATTAATTTAAAGCACGACACGACAATTTAAAGCACGACACGACAAAAGTGATCAAACATGTTTGTGATGTGTATAATTGAAGTATTCAGTCCAATCGCCGGTGAGATGTCGCCAACGCTTTACCGACTAAAATGCCGCGGATTTTTTGTTTGATTTTGCTTGATCGGTTTCTGCCGTCATGAATATGAACGCTCTCAGGCGCCTGCAATGGGGTTTTGGTAATATCAGGGAAATTCTCGGCGATTAATCGGAGATGCATAGTCGATTGATCGTCGCATTGGCCGACAGAAATAGCAGTTTTTGTATGATCGGCGACTTGTCGGCCAATTTGCACATCAAGTTAAAATCAACCGATCAATCAGTGGCATTTTGAATGTCTGAAGAAGTCGATGAAGCGTCGATGACTACACGTCGACTATTTGACGGGATACTGTCGACTGTCTGACGGTGTACAGCTGACTTTTTCACATTGCTGAAGTGTCTGATTCATTTTTTTCAATCATCAGTGACCTATCGTTGACATCTCGCTGGGTCCCTCTCTGATGCATTGCATATGCCCAATCAGTTTCATCCGATGACTTGCATACCAGCCTAATTGCAAAATAAAGGCAATAAGCCACTGCCAAGGCGCGGCTTTAATGTGGCTGATTGGAAAACCAATCACTTAAAAACAAATCGGCGTCCGTCGTAAGTCAATATTTTCTACTGGTCAGACAGCAACAAAACGAGCGAAATCGCTTATTAAACGGCGCAAAAAAATTTTATGTGATTTTTGCCTGGTAGAGTCACATAGGCATTGGCGGTATGGGCATGTGTGCGGTTCTAGGTTGTTTCTTTGCTCAAATTACAACGTAGAAGTATACCAATGTAGTCACTTGACTGAGGAATGGTTTGGTTGAGTAGTCACAAAAAGCGACACCCCAGCGTTGGTGGCTAATTTCTTTGATACCGGCCGATTTAAGAAAGTCGGTGTTACATGAAATTGCCTGGAAGTTGGAATGTCGACGATGTATTAAATATTTACCGGAGTCCCTTAGATGTTCTGCAGAATCCCAACAGATTTTCAGCAACTAATCAATGAGACTTCACCGACTTTTTCAAAACAGAGAAAATTCAGCCGATTGATCGGTTGGTTTAAAGTAGCAGAATATATTGGCAGACAAGCTGCCGATCATGAAAATATTTTGTTTTTGTTGACTGATGCCTCTATCAATCAACGACATACCGCTAACTAATTTTCAATAATATCTCAGATTCTACTAAAATATGCAAGTACCACATCTCCGGGTCGTCCGAACTTTTATGTGAAACCCCCTGAAGACGCAAAGACGCCTGCGCAGACACAAGGGCTGTGACATTAACTCCCCGGACATGAAGTCCCGGCTCACTTGACCAGGCATCTCGGATTAATTGCTGTAAATTTCCATTTCCATAATATGACAAAAAAAAAAAACGACAAAAACATCACCTGCGTCAAATGACGTCATCAATAATGTCACTAAACCACCAATGCGTTTCCTATGCTGAAAACTAGATCATGGCAGAATTTCCACAAAACAACACATTTCGAATGTGCGTTTTTTATTTAGAGTGTTATAATGGAGAATATAACAAGTTTAGAGGTCTCTGTTTGCCAAATAAAACCTCTGTGCTCTGAACTACATGTTCAGGCAAATACCTCGGCGCTGAGCGCCTCGGTTTTTACCTACACTGATTATGTAGTCCGTCGCATGTATCTGCTTTTATTTGGCGAATAAAGACCTCTAAACTCGTTATTATTTCATAACTAGAAATCGATCAACGAAAATCAACAGATCAAACAGTGGCATTTCTTGTGCGATACACAAAGTCGATAAACAGTCGGTGACTACTCATCGGCGAGTAAATAGGAACAAAACGAATCCATACTACAACCTAATTTCGTGATTTCGAATTGGAATAGTCCTTTAACAAAGAAAATGTTGGTGGAAAAAGGAGAATGTTCTATTCATCATTAGTTTCTCCCTTTTCTCTTTGTTTTGAAAAGATTTATGGGGAAAAGGTATGCTCTAATGTCACAAAAGCGGCTGTGGCAACATAACACTTCGTATCATATCACACCACCTCTCATTTCACATACAACTCGATTTTAAGCATATTTGATAGTTTCGTCTTTTAAAAACATTACATTTGAAAAATGTAATAGGATACGATGTCATGATATGGTAGTTGGAACTACTTTGCCACGCCCCCTTCCCATTTCCAAATTGATCGACCGGATAATGTGGTTGTAATTTGTACTTTTGAGATGTAATTTAAGATAAAATACATGTTCATATCCTTGTTGATATGTCTGTTAGTATCATATGACCGAGGGCAAATAAAGAATACATGTATATCCCCGTGTAGGTCTAATGAACAGTGTTGGCACCATTGAAGAATTCTGTCATTTCCCTTCCTGATAAAGAAAAAGAAAATAACTTGTTCGAAAGGGACACATTCTATCATTCTTTAAATATATTTCAATCGCTACATTTATTTCAAAACAATGTTGTTTAACATACTTGGTAACCATTTGATGAGGACGATGAGCCTACTTCACTTCGACTTAGGCAAAAATAGACTTATCCGATGTCGACAAACGAGTACAACTCTGTATTTTTGTTAGAATTTGACAAACCCAAAATCCAACCTTGTTTAGTTTCAACATATTTATTTTATTCGTATGATAAACATACATGTATAATACAACAGGGATAATTCTGACTCTGAAACTGCTTGAGAGAAAATGTCTCATTCAGCCCAAAACTAATGAGAGAAAATGAATTTTCAGTGAGAGATTTGACCAAATTTCTTCCTATTTTACATTTTTCTGTGAGATTTTTCTCCCATTGAGCAAATTTTAGTGAGATTTCTGGCAAAAAAAAAAAAATGAGAGAATTTGCCAAAATCTCGCCCCAAAATGATCCCTAATACAAATAATAATTTTCAAAATGAATAGGAAACATGTCCCTCTCCAATGGTTTGATATCGTTAACCTATGTGGGCGAGCAGCTAGAGGCCCGGTTACGGTGTTGTGCCAGTACTAGTATGAGAAACAACAGGTGTCTATGGTTAGGTGCTCCAGCCACCGCGATATGACCATAGCAATTGCAAACGGCGTAAAACCCCAATAAATCGAACCTAAACATGCATTACATACTGGACACTAGTCATACAGTAACGAAGAACTAGTCGTACGGTAACGAAAAACATTTTGGAAACTAGTCGTACAGTTGTTGGCAACAGGGTGGTTGCTTTCAGAAGGCTTTTTTTCAAATATCCGAGCTCCCGTTGCAAAACGGAGAATTGGGTTTTCAACATATTAGATTAAACGACTTTTCCATCAGTAAACCACTATGCATTGTGTGTCGAAACATACCTTTCGGGAGAAAAATCTGTCACAACCACGGCCAAAATGGAACGAAACTCGGGTGATTGCGAGTGCTAAATCCTGATTTGTAGACAAAAGCGCCGTTTTAGGGTGTAACGAAGAACAAAAATGATAGGTATGTTCAGTTCGCTTTTTATAATCGCAAACCGCGTTCAAAAACGATTAATAGATAAAAAGTTACCTCGATACGAAAAAAATGACTGTTGAATTATTTGATGTGAACTAGTGATATCTGTGCGTACAGTCGGTGGCACTTCCGGTTTGGCTCACTGTACGGTTATACCCAGTGCGTAGTGGACTTATAAACCTTTATTTTTCTTTAAACCCCATGTTGTAGGTACCTATTGGAATCGTCTCATTGAGACGATTCAAAGGAGTACCCACCACATGGGGTTTGGAATTGTTGTTTGTTATGTGTCTTTATCTTACAGTAGGTCGA
Organism: Fragum sueziense; assembly: GCA_963680895.1. Taxonomy (NCBI): domain Eukaryota; kingdom Metazoa; phylum Mollusca; class Bivalvia; order Cardiida; family Cardiidae; genus Fragum; species Fragum sueziense. The sequence goes on from OY804601.1 coordinate 49,899,723, forward strand.
TCTTTGTCTTGATTTCTCGGGACGCTAACAGCTTACTAAACCCCTGTTATATCCCTGCTAACCCTAATACTTTTCATTTAAGGGGCAATACCCCAGATTCTTTAGACGAGTATATTTTTAAATGTTCACCGATCAATGTTTATCGTACGGACATTTTTTGAAACGCCGTTTTCGGCATAGGCATTTGTGAAAATATTTTTGAATCAATAATTGGTGAACACATACATGTTCAAAGTCTTTTAACATGTATGTGGACACATACATGTTAAAAGATTTTGAATATGTATGTGTCCACCAAAAATTAATTTAAAGATATTTTGACCAGTTCGTATGCCGAAAATGACGTTTACATAAATGTCCGTCCGATAAACATTGACCGGTGAACAGGTTGAAAAATGCTCGTCTAAATAATCTGGAGCATTATCCCTTAATAATTCATTATTTGATTGTTGGATTTTTGTCATGTTTTTGGAAGAGTTTCAGCTACTGGCGGCACATGCTTTATGTCAAAGTTATTGAACCTTTGTAGCAAATATATTGATAAGATTGGGGATGGGTTTGAGTTTAATGGGGTTTTACGCCGTTTTCAACTACCAGGGTCATATCGCGTCGGCTAGAGCACCTACCCATGGATTCCTGTTGTTTCTCAAACCAGTACTACCACAACACCCTTACCGAGCCTCTAGCTGCTCGCCCACTTAGGTTAACGATTTCAAACCCATTGGTGGATGACAATTTTGTCAGAAAGGGTATTAGCCGCGGCCGGGTATCGAACCCGGGACCTCTCGAATGAGGGTCAGATGCGCTACCAACTGCGCTAAGGCCGCGGCCAGATGGGGGATGGGTCATGCATTCTAAATGTGTTATGTCTAATCCAAACCCTATATTGTGGATACTCACTTGATTCGCCGCGAAGGGACTATTGAAATGACTATCAATAGCATAGGGTTTGGTTAACATTGCGTCGCTTTTCTACGAAAACGTCGTAACTGCAGCTTGTTTTAAGCTGCAGTTACGAGGTGTTCGTTGAAAAGCAGTCGTTAGATAATATTTTGCATTTTGCATTTTGAAAAACCTTTACGACCGCTAATCTGTGAATGTTTGACTGTTGGACTCGGATTTTTTTCATTTGGTAGGGTTTCAGTAACTGATTGTAGATACTCGATGTTGAAGTTATCTAGATGTTGGATTTAATAAAATTATGCTCTTGAGCACTTACGTACATGTTAATCCTTTCTTGGTTTTGAAAACATTGGGACAGAAGAAGAAAATGCTGGTGACCACCATTTTCTTCTTTTACTTCAATATCGCACAAATAAAATTTGCATTACCTTATTTCTTGTCTTCTCGAGCAGTTTTTGAAGCGGACTACCCTGAAATGGCAATTTAATTTGTGCTAATAATAGAATCGGTTAACTTTTTTATGCCCCCGATAGGGAGGCATCATAAATTTGACTTGTCCGTCCGTCCGTCCGTCTGTCCGTCTGTCTGTCCGTCCGTCTGTCCGTCATTCCGTCCAAAAACTTTAACATTGGCCATAACTTCCTTATTACTTAAAATATTCGCTTCATACTTTACCACAACATTCCTTGGTACATTACCTTTCTGTAGGCACATACTTTGGTGACATTGACCCCTGGATGACCTTGACCTTGAACATAGATTGGCCATAATTTAAAATCAAAGCGGTGTCGGCGGCATTGCCATCTTACAGTGACAGCTCTTGTTTTTAAAAAAAAATTGCCAAACCGTTAAAAATTAGTTTTCCTTATTTAAAAAAATTCTTTTAGCCACGGAATGTACCAAAAAGTGGATTTTTAGTCACGAGTCCATACGTTTCACGTATGTTACACCAACACAACACCAAAATACCATTGCTAGGGTAGTACTTTGAAAAATATAACCTTTTTTTACCAAAATCTGTCCCAAACGGTGTAAAATCAATTGTCCTTATTTCAAGCCGTCTTTTAGCCATGGAATGAGGCGAAAAGGGTCAAGAATCATGATGTTCTATGTATGTAACAGGAATACATCACAAAGAAAACCGTTTTAAAGGTAGTGCCTTGAGAAATATAATTTTTTGAAAAATGTTTCCAAAACGGTGTAAAAATGAATTTTCCTTATTTCAAAATTTCTTTCCGCCATGGAATGTACCAAAATGTGGATTTTAGTCATGTGTACATAAGTCGCACGTATGTTACACCAAAACAACGCCAAAATACCATTGCTAAGGTAGTACTTCGAAGAAAGATTTTTTAACAAAAATCTGTCCCAAAGGGTGTAAAACAATTATCCTTATTTTAACCGTCTTTCAGCCATGGAATGTACCGAAAAGTGTTTTTTTGGTCAGGCATTCTGATGTTAAACGTATGTTACAGGAATGCAACATAAAGAAACGATTTAAAAGGTAGTGCCTCTAGAAATAGAAATTTTTGAAAAATGTTTCCCAAACGGTGTAAAAATGAATTTTCTGTATTTCAAAATAATTTCTTTTAGCCATGGAATGTACCAAAGATGGATTTTAGTCGCGTTTCTACATGTATATGATGTACGCTTGTTACACCAACAAAACACTAAATGACCATTGCTAAGGTAGTTCTTTGAAAAATATACTCACCGTCATAAAAAAGTAGCCACTTTTCAAATAACCCTAATGTTCACAGTTATTAAAGACTTTTTGTTTTTACACATCCATACGCATTCCCAATGGTTCCTTTTCACTTCTCAACGGTTAATTGCTTTCAGCACACCCTAAAACGTGTTTAGTTGTTATATGGGTTCAAAACAGTGTTTTAGGATACAAAGTTCAATTTTGTTCACATTCAGTTGTCATTTTCTGCATAAGTTGACGCTGTTAAAGCACAAACAAAAGTCCCATTTCAATTTTACAGTCAATCGTTACGTTGAAATGATACAGGTTTGTGAAAATTTAGCACTACCAGTTTTGCATATCTCAATATCAAATGTTTGATAATAACCGGCTGATGATAGTGTTGTTGTGGTGGTTATGATAGTCACTATTTGTGTTGTTGTTTTGTTGTTGATGTTGTTCTGATACAGGTTGTGATAGTTGTGATGTTGTTGTGATGGTGATGAATGTGATGTGGTAGTGATGATTATGACAATGTTGTTGTGTTGAAAATGTTTTGTTGTGAATGTGATAAGTTTTATGTTGTTGTTGTTGTTCCGATAGTGATAATTGTGATGTAGTAGTAGTAGAACTGTGTTAAGAAAATAAAGCAATAGATCTAAAACAGTGTAAATGGTACCTCGATGATCAGGTGAATATATGTACAGATAGGGACATTGCAATTTTCAAATGGTCTTTGATAATGATATAAAGAATTAGAATTGTGTATTGTAAATACACGGCACGTTCACAATTTCTTCTTTGTGTACACATCCGTAGATGGAAGGATACTGCAGTAGTACTGGTATGACGAATCCATTTGGAAAATATTACAGTAACAAGTGAGGTTTAAGAAAATACAAAATAACTTTAGATGTTTATTAAATCCATTCGGAAAGTGTATGTGTATAACAATAATGAGTAAGGGTCCAGAAAATACAAAAAACTTTCAATTTTTATAAAATTCATGTGGAAAGTATTCAAGTAATGAGTAAGGCTTTAGAAAATGCAAAATAAATTTCAATGTGTATAAAATTCATGTGGAAAGTATTCAATTAATAAGTGAAGTTTTAGAAAATGCAAAATAATTTTCAATGTTTATCAAATTCATGTTGAAAGTATTCAATTAATAAGTGAGGCTTTAGAAAATGCAAAATAAATTTCAATGTTTATAAAACTCATGTGGAAAGTATTCAAGTAATAAGAAAGGCTTTAGAAAATGCAAAATAAATTTCAATGTTTATAAAATTCATGTGGAAAGTATTCAAGTAATGAGTACGGCTTTAGAAAATGCAAAATAAATTCCAATGTTTATAAAATCCATATGGAAAGTATTCAAGTAATGAGTAAACCTTTAGAAAATGCAAAATAACTTTCAATGTTTATCAAATTCATGTGGAAAGTATTCAATTAATAAGTGAGGCTTTAGAAAATGCAAAATAACTTTCAATGTTTATAAAATTCATGTGGAAAGTATTCATGTAATAAGAAAGGCCTTAGAAAATGCAAAACAAATTTCAGTGTTTATAAAATTCATGTGGAAAGTATTTAAGTAATAAGAAAGGCTTTAGAAATTGCAAAACAAATTTCAGTGTTTATAAAATTCATGTGGAAAGTATTTAAGTAATAAGAAAGGCTTTAGAAATTGCAAAACAAATTTCAGTGTTTATAAAATTCATGTGGAAAGTATTCAAGTAATGAGTAAACCTTTAGAAAATGCAAAATAACTTTCAATGTTTATCAAATTCATGTGGAAAGTATTCAAGTAATGAGTAAGCCTTTAGAAAATGCAAAAATAACTTTCAATGTTTATAAAAATCATGTGGAAATTATTCAAGTAATAATTAAACCTTTAGAAAATGCAAAATAACTTTCAATGTTTATAAAATTAATGTGGAAAGTATTCAAGTAATAAGTAAGAATTTAGAAAATGCAAAATAAATTTCAATGTTTATAAAATTAATGTGGAAAGTATTCAAGTAATAAGTAAGAATTTAGAAAATGCAAAATAAATTTCAATGTTTATAAAATCCATATGGAAAGTATTCAATTAATAAGTGAGGCTTTAGAAAATGCAAAATAACTTTCAATGTTTATTAAAATCATGTGGAAAGTATTCAAGTAATGAGTAAGCCTTTAGAAAATGCAAAATAAATTTCAATGTTTATAAAATTCATGTGGAAAGTATTCAAGTAATAAGTAAGAATTTAGAAAATGCAAAATAAATTTCAATGTTTATAAAATTCATGTGGAAAGTATTCAATTAATAAGTGAGGCTTTAGAAAATGCAAAATAACTTTCAATGTTTATTAAAATCATGTGGAAAGTATTCAAGTAATAAGTAAGAATTTAGAAAATGCAAAATAAATTTCAATGTTTATAAAATTCATGTGGAAAGTATTCAAGTAAAAAGTAAAGCTTAAGAAAATGCAAAAATAACTTTCAATGTTTATCAAATTCATGTGGAAAGTATTCAAGTAATAAGTAAGCCTTAAGAAAATGCAAAATAAATTTCAATGTTTATCAAGTCCATGTGGAAATTATTCAAGTAATAAGTAAGGCTTTAGAAAATGCAAAAATAAATTTCAATGTTTATAAAATTCATGTGGAAAGTATTCAAGTAATGAGTACGGCTTTAGAAAATGCAAAATAAATTCCAATGTTTATAAAATTCATGTGGAAAGTATTCAAGTAATAAGTAAGAATTTAGAAAATGCAAAATAAATTTCAATGTTTATAAAATTCATGTGGAAAGTATTCAAGTAATAAGAAAGGCTTTAGAAATTGCTAAACAAATTTCAGTGTTTATAAAATTCATGTGGAAAGTATTCAAGTAATGAGTAAGCCTTTAGAAAATGCAAAAATAAATTTCAATGATTATCAAATCCATATGGAAAGTATTCAAGTAATGAGTAAACCTTTAGAAAATGCAAAATAACTTTAAATGTTTACTAAATTCATGTGGAAAGTGAATAACTTTCAATGTTTATAAAATTCATGTGGAAAGTGCATGTTGCAATTATGGTTATTACAAAAATAAATAGTTAGGCCTGTAGGAAAAACGATCGTTCCTGTAGGAGTTCCTCTAGGAGTGGTCCCACATGCACAGTCTCGATGCAACCCATCTGTAAATAAAGGGAGATAATAGCAATGAACTGTGTGCTAATAATAGACAGGATTACACCATAGTTACAAGATTTAATAACAACGCCAACGAAATATAATTGTTATTACAAAAATACACAGTTAGGCCTGTTGGAAAAACTATCGTTCCTGTAGGAGTTCCTTTAGGAGTGGTCCCACATGCACAGTCTCGATGCAACCCATCTGTAAATAAAGGGAGATAATAGCCATGAACTGTGTGCTAATAATAGACAGGATTACACCATAGTTACAAGATTTAATAACAACGCCAACGAAATATAATTGTTATTACAAAAATACACAGTTAGGCCTGTAGGAAAAACGATCGTTCCTGTAGGAGTTCCTTTAGGAGTGGTCCCACAAGCACAGTCTCGATGCAACCCATCTGTAAATAAAGGGAGATAATAGCCACGAATTGTGTGCTAAAAATAGACCTGATTGACGTTATGTTTTGATGAATCGTAGGTGTCGTTATAAAATCTCGTAACTACGGCTTGATCAAGCCGTAGTAACGAGATTTTATAACGACACCTACGAAATACTATTTTGGTCTGAAAATACGTCACAGTTGATTGGATAAAATCGTTTCCTATAAAACTGCCATTACGATATATATATATATACCCAACCTAGAAAAGTAAACGTCTTGCAGCCCCTAAAAAGTCCTCCTATGAACCAGTAAACAAATCATTATTTTATACCTAGTCAACGTCTTAGAGCCAAACTAGCCACTCCATGTGACAGTAAATTATCACTATCATATACCAAGTCAACGTCTAAAAACCCAAACTAGCCATTCTATACTGACTGCCATTAGAAACGCCTCAGTGAAATTCGTCATTATTTTCCTTAAGCCTATTACAGTATTACTGAAATATATACTGTATACAATATTTTTGACCAACAGTTACGCCAAATAAATAAATTTGCGTTTCTATTCATCAAGATGTTCATTTCCGGTGACTGGTCACGTTTTCTACGTGCGCTTCGTGTTTATTTGTCATGTGGTGAAATTGGTCTCATTTTACACAGTAACATGTGTTAGTGGATAGGCAATCAGAAATTTAAAGATTTTCTTATCAAACATCCGTATTAAAGGATGGCAAGGCTAAATTCTGAAAAGGGAGCTCACGATATGGCCATTTTCGAATGCGAGAAATACGCAAACAAGTCGCCAGACAGTTTAACGCATTGTGTGCCCCAATTCGGAGTCTTAATCGACGCGTTTGAGTTTCGCAAACGTTTATCGATCGACCACGCTCAGCTGGATCTCGTGTAACGTCTTTAAAACGAGAAAATTCCTAACGTCAACGTCATGTACGTTTCAGGTTTGTGGCGTTGGGATCGACGTTGTGTTGAGTAGTCGATTACTGCGGTGGCCTAGTAAGTGTTATATGGCATTTTTGTTGTTTCAAGTAACGTTTGAAACAGATACATTGTTCGGAAAATAGAGCTCGTATATGAGTCATTTTTGAATACGGGAAACTCAAAAACAATCCGTCGGACGTTTTGACGTCTTACATTGCACGACGAGTCATAGTTACAGAAACATTTGCCAATCGGCAAACGTCAGATAGACCTCGGATAACGCCTGTCATATAAGAATGTTTCTTACGTTAACGTCATATGCGTTTCATGTTTATGACGTAGGGATCGACATCGCATTCAGTATTCACTAATTGTGGACGCCAAATAACACGTTTCCCGGCACCTGTTATTGACGCAATTAGAGTTTTAACCACGTGCAACTGATTTTTAAATGGAAATTCTGATACCGCTCTTTTTAAATGTGCTATTTTTCAAAACTGTAGGAATTTGATAACTACTTTACAATCATTTTCAACGCCAGATAATCAAATTTACAGATCGAAATGAGTTTTTGTAATTTCAAATCAAATATACTGAATGATCGGATATCTAATAGGACTGAGGCGTTTCTTATGGCCGTCAGTATATGTAGCAGTAAACTAATCATTATCATATACCTAGTCAACGTATTAGTACCCTAACTAGACCTTCTATGTAGCAGTGTATTTATAGCTGATATAAACCTAGTCAACGTCTTTGTACCCTAACTAGCTCTCCTATATAATAGTCAACTTATGAGCATTATGTACAGGTCTACTTGAAGTCAACGTTTTTGTACCCTTACTAGCCCTCCTATGGACCAAGATTGTTCTTGTAATTTCCCATTATGTCAACAGTTTGAAGGAGAGATGAAAACTTTCGACACCTCTGTCTGACTAAATCATTACAAAAATCGAGTGATCTACAGGGGCTGTCTGAGGTCAAGGGTATCTGACCCTCATTCGAGAGGTCCCGGGTTCGATACCCGGCCGCGGCTAATACCCTTTCTGACAAAATTGTCACCCACTAATGGGTTTGAAATCGTTAACCTAAGTGGGCGAGCAGCTGGGGGCTCGGTAAGGGTGTTGTGGTAGTACTGGTTTGAGAAACAACAGGAATCCATGGGTAGATGCTCCAGCCGCCGCGATATGACCCTGGTAGTTGAAAACGGCGTAAAACCCCAATAAACTCAAACTGAGGTCAAGGTATACTGAAAAAAGTGTATAAGAATTGTTCCTTGAGGAAGGTCAAGTGACCTAACATATGAAATGGGATGGAATAGAAATACAATATAAAAATCATAACAGTTTATACTACGATTCTAACTCCTTTCTAAATTACGGTCAATTATGTATAGAATTACTATTGTTGGCGCAAGATCGTATGGCACATATTTACATTTTATTCAAAGTAAACAAAACATTGTGGTTTAAAACGTGGTGAATTCTATCACTCTGCATAAACGTTAAACATATTTACGTCACTACTTATAAAGAATTTATTGTTGGCACAAGATCGTATGGGACATGTTTAGGTTTTGTTCAAATGTAAACAAAATATTGTTCGATAAAACGCAGAAAATTTTGAACAGTGAACAGACCGCTCTATCACTGTACCTAAATTTTCAACATGTCTACGTCACTACTTATAAAGAATTTATTCATGTTTTATACAACTCGTTTTGTTTACATTAGGACAAAATGTAAGCATGTGCCATACGATCTTGCGCCAACAATATGCCCCATTTAAAAGGAAATGGCGTTATATTGTTTCGTAGTTGTCGATCGGTCGGTCGGATAGTCGGTCCATCGACCGAATAACAAATCGTCGGTGGGAAGTCAAATCCTCGTAACTCCAGCTTATTCAAGCTGTAGTTACGAGGTTTTGACTCCCCACCAACAAACATCAACTTACGGTTATTCAGAAGTATCATACATGACCTTTTCCCACATCTGACGCTTCTGATTCTTGGATCACCAGGCGATGACTGGAGACACCATCGTACACCGTAGACATCTGAAGAATGAGAGACCGGTCCAAGGGAGATAATCACGGGATACAATATTATCAGAAAATCTTCAATTGACTTCTTTCAATTATCGTTTTAGTCCGTACCTATGCATATGAGCCGCTTCCGGTTTGCAAACAATGGTTTTATGGGAAATTAACATTGTATACACACAGATTAGCAACACATCAGCTGGTTTGTTTATGCCAGATCGAGGCTCTGACCCATTTCCGAGCAAAGCATCCAACGTGCAATGGCAACGAAATGTGATTGACCATAACTGTCATCAAAGGACGATTTCCGGTGGCAGTTGTGTGTGTGTGTGTGGGGGGGGGGTCTTAGTGGAAATAAGCTTATAGTTTTGTTAATACTTGATCTACATGTATTTGAATTAGGTTTGAAGCAGAGAATGTGGAAAATGCCAGGAATAAGTTGGACGTAATGGATTTTTGAAAAACCAACTGATCAAAAAGAAACTGAAGGTCAACCAACATTTTGGTTGATTTTCAATAACTTATAAATTATATGATTTTTCAAAAATCCACCACATCCATACAATGCTTGGCGTATGTCTACCTTTTTTTTACTTCTTGAAAACGAACTTCAAATTTGTCGATTATTTACAAAAATATTGAAGATTTTCTGAAATTTTGAGTCGCTCGATTATCCATCGGGCGGCCCTTACATTGTATCTAATGTAACAAATTATATACTTGCCAAAAGTCCAAACCAACCACTTTAGAAATGACGAAAGCATTCTATAAAGATATTACATTTTAATCAAATTCTATATTTGAATTTCTAAGCATAATTTCCGTGCATTTTTAGCTCGACTTTTCGAAGAAAATGAGAGCTAATATTGTCACCCTGGCGTCGGCGTCGGCGTTGGCGTTGCAACAAAGGTTAAAGTTTTTTTTCAAACATCAATAACTTCCATACTATCGAAGGGATTCAACCCAAACTTGGAATACTTATTCACCATCACACCCTCTACCTTACTATCAGGGCCCATGACCCTGGGATCACTCTATTTGGAGTTATGCCCCCTTTATACTAAGCACTTAGAAAGTCGAGCGCGCTGTCTTCGGACAGCTCTTGTATTGATGAATTATCAATGTATGTTAAATTTCGATGTGCAATAAGGGAAAAGCTAAAAAAAAAAAAAAAAAAAAAAAAAAAAACAAAAAAAAAACACTAAATCCAAATAGAGCCCGAGCTATTACAATTTCAACAACTCAAGTTCAACATGGCCTACGTTGTAACCCAGACCAAAAATAGAGAAAAAAATGTCAATTTTGTACGATTTCAACCACAGAAGAAACTGAATAAATAGAAGACTTGGTAAAATGGTGTTAAAATTCATTCGGCAAAACATTTTATCTTACAAATATGCCCTAAATAAGATATAGCGAAGAAAAACGATACGACAAACAAATCTTTAAACATAACCTGCATATTGAGGACACAAGGAATCATAAGTCTTTTTTTTAAAGCATTTTCAAAGAAAAACATGTTTTAGACGTTGCGTTTAGGAAACATTTTTTCAGCATACATTAAAGCTCTTATAAATTCTTCTGGGCCATATCGCTGCTTTTCTACGAAAACCTCGTAACTGCAGCTTAAGACAAGCTGCAGATACAAGTTTCGTGGAAAAGCGACGATATGCTACTTACACTTATCAAGTATAGGCTGCAGCTAACGATCAATGATAATCTTATTACTGCATTGTCAATAATCCGAGCTTTGTTTGAATTTATAGCTTTTTAACCCATTACAACTCAGAGGGTTTGAGTGAAGGGTGGTTTTGATCAAACAGATGTTGATAAGAATTATTGGTTTTTTACCCTTTCTGCACCTGATCTTAAAACAACTGTTAAAAAATGCATTGTTCATTGTTTTACACATTTTTGATATATGTAAAGTTTTTAGAGAATTTAAATACCTTTTCAATGATATAACTTTGGAGAAGACGAAATAAGCCCTTTTTAACAAAAATGCTTTTGCAGAACAGTACCCTTTCATGTTTGGTGTTGAATTTAATTTTTCTTCAAACATAAATAAAACAACTATTTTATACATTTTTATGATTTTTTTCTTATTATAAGGAAACAAAATATTAAGGAAATGAATGAGGTAGAAATTATTTGAATTAGATGTATTTTCATATGAATTTTCAAGCAAATTTGAAAAAGTTATCAGACCCCAGTTGTGTTTAATTGCAAATTACCCTTTTTTTCAAAAAAAAGTGCATATTTTCTTTAATGGTCTTAAAAGCTAATAAATGAAACTTACTAATCATACAAAAGAAATGTGTAATTTTCAAAGGATTGTCATACTTTTTTAAGGTTGAAAATGAAAGGAGTTAAAAAGTGTTAAGTACTGTTTGTTTAAGACCAAGGAGATAAAAAGAGCTACTGAGTGGTATTGGTTTAAGCATTTTCCATGTGCGCTTTAAAATCAATACGGCAACGGTAAAATTTCACAAATATTATCAGGGATATTGCTTAAAAATGCATTTAAAATTCAACCACTACAGAAAAAATATCTTTGTTTTTGAAGTGGCCGGTAAGAACTTTTGACCCGTATATAATTAGTGACGAGATAACAACAAACAATCGTAGGAACTGAATAGCATAATTACTTCTGTAATAAACAAGATGAAAAGGTTATAAATTTTCTGTTTTGTATGGTTGGGAAGCAAATTTTGCAAAATTTGCTTCTCTATGCAACCGCCTCTCTCTGCCTTTTACCATTCTCTGCATACCACACAACATCTTCCGGTCCTCCTCAATATAAATAGTTCTATTAAAAGCAAAGATAAATGAGTTAACAGTCATTCGAATAGTCAATATGTAAGTCTGAAGTCATACATGTAGATATTGAATTGTGTGACTGAAAATGAAACATTTAATTAATCATGTCTCTAAGAGAAGATAAGACCGACATAGTTATTTGCTTTATTATGGTTTAAAGATCAGTCCAATGGCCTTCCTTGTAGATGGGTCAGTCAAGTTTACTGAACTATGAAATATATTTAAGGCTATGAATAGTTACACAAACAAATGTTGTGCTAAAAATAGATACAACAGCTCCAGCATGGAATCAAAGTATCCAAGGTATTCAAATGGATAATCAAAGTACCTAATCAAAGTACTCTACGAGTCAAAGTATTAAAGGTTTTCAAAGGGATAATCAAAGTACCTAACCAAAGTACTCTACTTCTGGACAGGCCTACATTATTAACAAATTTGCTCTCCAACAGTGCTTTCAGTACTTTGATTTTTAATCGAAACACGTTTCAGTATACCAATTATTTCCATTTTCATCGATTTTAACTTTGGTGGGTGGGGTATAATGTAAAGAATCTATTCATATCTGGCCAATATGGAGTACAATAAAAAAAATCTAAAATGATGATTCTCTTTTGGTTGACTAGAATTTTTTATAAGTAGGATTTCAGAATATCAGTATCTGATTGCGTTTGAAGATAAAAATTTCTGCGAAATCCGAATTTATAACAAGTTATAGTTACGAGATTTTCGTTGAAAGGCGACGATTGTCTCGTTTATGGTAAGGTACCGGTATTGTTTTGTTAATGAAAAGATAAAATGGAAGATTATAACATAATAATAGCTATATATTTAGGTTATTTTTACAGATCTAAAGACACACTGAGAAATAAATGAAAATAAGTACCTGTTAATAAAAGAATAACAAAAAATAAATCCAAAATTTGTACGTAAATGCGGGTCTTCATCACTATAAAGATGCACGCCGTTAAATAATACTCATCAAGTACCTTTGGAATTACATAAATTTACTATCCCATTACCAAACGACAAAATTTGAGACTGCTCCAAATTCAAAGATGTTGCAGACGACAGTTTCAAGTGAATGAAATTTAAAAAAAGCTTGGTCATTTTGGGTAGACAACATTGTGGGAAATGAAGAAATTGCTTGTCACAAGCAATTTCTTCATTTTCCACAATGTTTTCCAAAGCCATTAATTTGTAGGGAGTCAAAAAGAGTCACTGTGTGGTAATGGGTTATAGATGACCCCACCTTCCTTTTGATATCGTTTTGTTAATTCGTGTTATATAAAAAAAGGGGTTAAATATCAACAATCATCGCTGGCAACAAAAACCTCGTCAGTGCAGCTTCAAACAAGGTGCAATAACGAGGTTTTCGTTGGAAAGCGACGATATACGATCAGATCCGTGTGGACCAAAATTAGCCTGTACTAGACCCATATAGCGGACGAGAATTGACCTGGTAGAGCATTCTATTCGAATAGCATGGGTTGCTCTGCCAGGTCATTTATCGTGAGGTATACTTACATGTACATGTAATTGTCAACGAGAATGAGCGAGACGTTTAAATGTAAATCAACTAACGATTTCTCACTTTCATTCGCGCACCCAATCTACAAGGATTGCTGCTGAGCATCAGCATCCTGATCACCCGTTTATAACGCGCCAACGTCAGGATAATAACATACGTCAACGTCACTTACGTAATTGGCTTACCACAACGCTAAATCCACTTCAATTGCAATTCAGAGCGGAATTACTCGTTATTTAGTAGAGAGAATTTTCAAAATCCGTATGCCGCCTCTATTCAGATTGCTATAACTCAGGCATTGAATCGAATTTTTGTCTGAAATTTTCAGGACATGTTTTGAAGATGTCAAGCTTTTGTTTAATATAAAACGCTACAAAGTTGATTTTCTATTATGAAAAGTATTGCAGGATCAAATTAAGTTATGCGTTTTTCTAGTCAGTTAGTACAGTAATACATAAGGCCCATATTGTTATGCTATAGCTTTCCCATCACTTTAATATAACGATATAGATCCAAATCAGCCCATGCATTGGTCTATTCAATATCCATAATATTATGCAACAATTTCTCCTGTTTAGGAAGAAACTGCAGTATGCCATCATTGATCAAAATCAGCTTGCACATACAGTCCAATTAAGATCCGCACTATTATGAAATGGATTCTCCTTTTGCCTTAATGTTTTCTGAGCTATATTTCGCATTCATTTTACCTTAAGTAACATCTATTTTGTCGTCTGCTGCAGCTTTTGAAATTGGATTATTCTAAAAAACTTGTCGTTTGGGAAAGGGCTAAATTTTATATAATAACATAAAGTGCATGAATCACAGCATAATTTTGCTCTTAAATCTTTACCAAACCATGCCATATAAAGTCTTTTCATAGAAAAAACACTTTGTAAGGTATAAAGATAATACAGGACAATGCCGATAACGAAAATTATAGCTCTCGATAAATGACCTGGAAGAGCATCTCTAGCTAATTTATCGATACTGATGCTCTGCCAGGTAATTTATCGTGTGCTTTACAAATGTCGACATTTTTGTCAACAGACTAATACAAATGTGACCCGTCACGCTAAAAGGGACCCATTCCGAATACCAAAAATCCAAACTTTGACAAACTTTTCAGACTCAGCATAGGTCAACCATATACTATATTCGAAAACTGAACGTAAAGTAAGATATGGAAAACATTCAAGATATAAAAAAATACATACAAGTGAAAAGTGTCGGCCCTAGTCTGGCTGCGCGGACTGCGCAGACTGACTAGGGTCGATATTTCTCACACACCCGATAAGGTCCCTTTTAGCGCGACGGGTCATAAATATCTGTATGTTTTTCCCAAACGATAAAATTACCGTGTGGTCCAATTTGAGAACTTCTAAAGACAACAAACTAGATGTTAATATATGTTTAATTCGGGTACAACATGGTCCATAGAATATTAAGGCAAAAGGAGAAATTGCTGGTTATTAGCAATGTCTTCTTTTGTCGAAATGTTTTCTCAACCCTGTCCTATTTGGGACGTCAAAACCAGGTCTTGTTTGGGAAAGGATTGATAAGGGATCGTGTAAGAATCCGTGCAATATCCAGAAAAGAGGTGTTTTTACCATAAGTGCAAGAGGCTATTTGTCGAATGCAAACACCGATGGCTGTTTAAATCAAAATATACTAAATTGTTGGCGCAAGATCGTATGGCACATGTTTACGTTTTGTTCAAATGTAAACAAAACATTGTTCGTTAAAACGCAGAAAACTCTGAACAGTGAACAGACCGCTCTATCACTGCACCTAAATTTTCAACATTTCTACGTCACTACTTATCAAGAATTTATTCATCTTTTATACAACACAGTCTTGTTTACATCTGGACAAAATGTAAATATGTGCCATACGATCTTGCGCCAACAATAATGGACACAAGTCTTGTCCATGTCTAAAAGTGTAAATAATTCGGTAACCACTTGAGGTAAGTCGATCAAAATTTACATGCATCATGTGCATACGAGCGTACTTCAAAAAGTTCTGTTATCGGACATTTAGAACAAAATAAGAAAAATGCATAGGAAAATGGTTTATTTCATCCCTTCAAAATATTCACCACCTACAGAAATACTCTTTTGTAATCGTAATTTCCGCTCTGTCTAAATGCATCAGAGTCTACCCTTGGTACCAGTCTCAAACACTGGTATACAGCACTTCCAAGTGCGCCTCTGGTGGTAGGTATATCGGCGTCCAGACAACATCTTTATTAGCAGAGGAAATAGAAAAAAGTCGCATGGACATAAATCCGGCGAATTATCGTTCCCTGTGTCACACTTATGCCTGTCGTGCTCCTGGCGTTCTAAAAGACGCAGAATGATCGTAGCAAAGAATTATCCAGTCAATTCTTTGCTGCGTGCAGTCTGTGTCGTAGTTGCGTCCACCAAAATCGTAAGTTGCACGTGCGTGCATCGCACGACTAAACGTATGTTTTAGACACAGACCGCACGTACTACAGGTTGTAAGAGAGGCTTTAATTAGACTGTGTTTGCAGACTGATTTTGATTAATGCTGTTATACTGCAGTTTCTACCTCAATAGCTGAAATAATTGCATAATAGTATGGATATTGAATAGACCAATGCGCAGGCTGATATGGATCAGTGCCGTTAAACTTCCGTTTCTACTTATAAAGGAAAAGTTATCAGACAAAAATACGGAACTTAAACAGACTGTATGTGCATGCTGATCTGGATATATGCTGAGAAATTTCAGTTTCTACATGTAACTGAACTGCTATAACACAAAAATACACTGTATGTGCATGTTGATCTGGATAAATGATGTTATACTGTAGTTTCTGCAAGTACAGGGAAGGATATCACAGAACAGACAGAACCTAAAGGCAGACCAATGTGTACGCTGATTTGTATGGCGCGCGAATAGGGTCTAAAGTCAATATAGCGCTAGACCTATAATTAAAATGGGGCTAGACTGCAAAAAATAGAGGTCAACCGTAATATTTTTAGCGGTTTACTGATAAAAATATAGGTCTACCAACAAAAAAAGGTTAGACCGCTATTTCAAATAACGGTCTACCGCTAAATTAACGGTAGACCTACATTTTATCTGTAGACCTCCATTTTTAGCCAATCATAGAGCTTGTACTATATAGTTGTTGATATCGTCTATTGAAAACCTGACCATAGTATCTCGTATTTTTTCGAAAAATCTTTTTTTGCTTTATTTGGTGAATAATGCTTAGCTCCATATCCTCCCGAAATTTCAGCCCTGTATCTTAAATACTTTTTAAGATATTGAACAGAGATCAAACCTCGTATCCAAGATTGAGCACAAGTTCTAGGAAAAGAAGAACGTATTTTCAAATACGTTTACTTTTTTCAGTTTTAGCAACAAATTGTTCTGCCAAATGATGGCAATTGTGGATACAGCGTTATGGCTTTTACGCATTAATAATTTTTTCCAGGAAATGTCCAGCCAGATTGAACCATATAGTGATACACTGTTATGGTTTTCGCATGTCAAACATAAATTCCCCGTCTATGTCATGCCAGAACATTGTATCTAGCGATAATATATGTTTGTTAGAGTTTTAATCTTACATGGTCCAGACCATACTATATCATTTAGCTATAGGTGACTTTGGCTTTTTCATATACTGTGATTGAAACTGATTTTTTTTCAAACCAGTCAATTTCATCTGTAAATAATATGTTTTTCATTCCGAATATCTCAACGCGGACGACTAATTGGTGTTGATAACAATGTATCAGAGCACTGATTTAGCTTGACATCAATTTATTATCATGACCTACTCCATTAAATGACAGCTGCAATTTCTATTAATATTACCGACATAGGGTCATTGCAAGTAAACAATTTACGATTTCTTTAATAACGAGTAAAACTGCATTTTAAAGTCATTAAGTGAACCAGTTATGCTATAATTGTTAAAACAGAACTTTGCAGAAAAGGGAATTCTTACAATGAGTCGCATAAATCTTACAGAATTATCGGTAACATTTGATGTATTCAAAGATTATAATAATTACATGTACTAAGCAGTTTGTTTAATTTCTTTTGAAAATCGCTAATCAGAAGCTATATAATAGTTTCAACAAACCTTGCATAATGAGAAGCCATGTCCTTACTTTAATACATTTTGTCAATTGTTTTAGAAACACACGACTTTAAGCTGTTTAAATTTGTAAATATAGTCTGAGGAAGAAGGTGGTAAAATAGCAACGCAAATTAAACAGAACATCCTTGAGGCAGGACCAACCTTTTCACTGTCTAACAATAATGCTGAGCGTATAAACAAAGACAAAACAGATCTCGATGAAGAAAGGCATGTGCAATTTGGGTATGACTTGGTTACAACAATTCTTTGTAAGGAAGATGATTTAAAAGACATGAAAGAAAATGAATAAAAATCCGCGGAAGATATGGAATACTTTGCTTTGTGACGGTGTTGTAGGGACTGAAAATATAAACGATGTAATTGATGTTGATATACCTGAACGATATGGAAATAAAACTGTTTCTAAGGAAAATTCTCTGAAAGAAGACACTACAAGAGTCCGTAGTGAAAAGAAGGATAACGTGACTGTTATTTCGGACAACTTACAGGCTACCAAAAAAAAGTTCCTCATAGTACAAAACGTGCAACAAGGAAAGCACAAACACACGAAATGAAGGGGTTTAAACCGAGTTCAAGTTCTGATGATGATGGCGGTGATGATGATGATAACATACCTCTTTTTGTGTTCTTGTTAATCGATTTACTGAAAGTTAAACATCTAGTTCCTAGGATGAATCATATATCCCAAAGTCTAAAGTGCTTAATTCTTCTGACTCAGAATACTTTTCTTGTCTGTCTGACAGTGCATAAAAGCAGACGGAAAAAGATGATGCATCCAGAAAGATGTGGACTGATTCTGTGTATAAAGTGAAACCAAAACCACCAGATATTTCATGTGACAAGCATGCCATTACGTCAACTGTGACTGATCATGAGATCGCCAGAGATGAGCAAGAAATTTCTAGGCAAAAATAGATAAGTTACCAAGAGGAAATTATCAGAAACACTCTGATAACGGAAAATGAAGGCCGACTAGATAAAATCTTGAATAAAGAAGGATTATCTCGTGTAAGAGTGTTTCCACATGGGAACTGCTTCTTTGAAACAGAAAAAAGCCTGTCATTCGTCTCACAAATCGGAGAGTCGTATACGCAGCTCAGACAGTCGATTTGTTCTTATTTAGAGGTAAATGCCACAGAGTATGTCGGTTTCCTCCAAAACAAACATAACAACTAAACTTCGGAGAACTGTTTTCGCTGAGATTCAAAGTCTTAAGAAAGATGGCTATTGGTCAAACAAAGTTGCTGTCATGCTGCCAATCGCCCAAGCAAATTACACCAAAATTGTTAGTTCTCTATAATATTATAACAGTTTCCGAAAATTGTAATAATACCTACTTTGAACCTAGATGAAAGAAGCAGTGAAATAAATATCGCGTACATATCTATCCCAAATGCCATAAAGCATTATGAAGCTTGTTGCTAAAGTGGAGGTCCAGAGATATATACTGCAATACCTATTCTGAATCTAGAAAACATCGACAATTCTAACCCAGAAGAAGCACAAACTGCGGGAGAAGCGCCAGTAGAAACACGAAAAAAAATCAGCAAAATTCGTTTCTCCAGCAAAAAGACGAACTGTTCGCAAAAGAAAAGCCACACCTGAAAACTGGAAGAAAATGTTCGGAAGCGACTTACAAAGAGTACCTGCACGTACATTCGATCTACAGTCGGTTCTTTACACTCCATATTCATGGGTTAGTGTACTATTGTCCAACAAGGTTAACCCGGGACAAATTAATTTTCGTGCGCAAAGTCCGTTAGTTGAGCGTCTTAACAAAACAAAGCCGAAGTGGGGTCATTACATATGCAGATTCCCGGGTTAATCTTGCTGGACAATAGTATTATATTACATGAGAAAATTTTGCTGTTACAACTTGTCGGTATACAGTGCAGGTGACAAACGAGTTCATGCTATCTTTGGTCAAATGAAGTTTCAAATTGCTTGAATCTTTATTTCGCTGGCCTTGATACAGATGTGGAACATGTTATACTGTATTCAGACGCGTGTACAGGATAAAATCGAAACCAGGTCGTGGCTACAACTCTTGTACTCCTTGTCAATAATTCCACATCTAAAGATAATCGGCCATAAGTTCCGTAAAAGTGGACACACCCAGATGGAATGCGATTCTATGCACTCTGCTATTGAATTCGCAAAATCCAAAACGAAGATATTCGTGCCTAGTCAAATGGAAACGGTAATTACAATGTCGAGAAAGAAAAATCCCCACAATGTCATTTCCTATAATATTATGACTTCAAAGGCTTTAAATCGACGATATTTAAAAGCCCGAAGACTAGCAAAGCAGAGAGTGGGGAAAAGGCTAGATTGGCCAGCATGAGGTGGATGAGATTCGTAAAAGAAGAATCAGAAATGTGCATGTACAAATATGATCATGACAACGACACAGATTTTCAGAGAGTGAGAATTTTAACAAGCGAGAACAGTATTGATACACATTCATCCCTTTACATAACTACACATTTCAAGTGCAAAGAAGAAGGACTTGGTTCATTTGTGCAAACAATGTGTTATTCCCGCGGAATATCAGTTTTACAAGGGACTACAATCCAGCTAGAACATTAAACAAAGGCTCCCAGAGCCAGACATGGAAGAAAGTGAAAATGACACTGCCATTGACTAAGAAATGTGCTAAATGGATTCATATCGAATATAGATACTACACTTTAATTTTGTGTTGGGTGATAAAATTGGACTATTTTGTGTACCAGATGATGCTAAATGTAGATACCCTATTGTGTCTCATATTCTTTCCACCTTTTACATAGTTTAGAAATACCATATGAATGTATAGACATATAAGAGTGTGTGGCAATAAAAATGTTAGTCTTGCGTTTTGTTTTACTTAAAACCAGAGTATCTTACAGCTATACGCAATGTTTTTACTATTCTATATTTTACAACTTTGATCCATTTCATGAAAACCATACCCTAGTACAGCAAGATACAATGTTCTGGCACAATATTTGTTTGAAAATATCAATCACATCCACAAGCCATAACCGTGTATCTCAATATGCGATGGTCTTACTGTCTTGAAGTGTAACAAATTGTATGTTTGCACCAAAGTCAGAACCTCTTATCTCGAGAACAGATGTTTTAGCTATTGGAAAAATGTGAATTTTAGAGCTGTTTTTCATTCTAAAGGCAAAATTGACTAAATCTCTCTTTATGTAATGTACAATGATAAAACTGATATACTGCTGATTTAGAATTGTATCAGAGCAAACCATAGCGGAATATTACCTTAAAATGCCGTTCATTAAAAATTTGCGAACGTTTTTCCTTTCTACTGAAAAATTTGAACATAATGAGATACGAGGGTCTGGTTTTAAACAGACGATATAGCTTATGGAAGGAGGGGGACTACGTAAATGACTGATGTAACTAGCCATCTGATTGGCTTTTGACATTTCGAGCAGAAGGGTAAAAAATAATTAGCGGTCTACCCATAATTTAGCGGTACACCGTAATAATTTAACGGTAGACCGTTACTACATTTTTACGGATGAACCGCTAAAAATATGACGGTAGACCGCTATTTTTAGCGGTCTACCCCTTTTTTAATTATAGGTCTAGCGTTATCGTGACTTAAGACCCTTTTCGCGCGCCATAGATTTGTATTGATACCGTTAAACTTAAGTTTCTACAAATACCAGGGTAGCTATTAGAAGTATATGTCTTGTTCAAACCATAATTATGTGCAGGCTTATTTCAATGCAATCTGATCTGATCGTCGCTTTTCAACGAAAACCTAGTAACTGCAGCATATTTTAAGCTGCAGTTACGAGGTTTTTGTTTGAAGCGATGGTTGTTGATAATCCTTTTTTATATAACCCGATTACCACATGGAGACCCTTTTAACTCGCCATATGATGCCATATTACTTTATTGAAAACATGGTGGAAAATGAAAAAAATTGCTTGTGACAAGCAATTTCTTCATTTCCCACAATATTTTTTTTACCTAATATGCCAAACAAAATTACATTTCATTCACTTGAAATTGTCGTCTGCAACATCTTTGAATTTGGACCACCCTAAAATGTTATCGTTTCGAAATTGTTTAAAAGAAGGAAGGGAACATCCTTATCTAATTCCAAACGAGGTTGACAAGTATCATTCAACTTTGTTCAGCTCTATAAGTATGAAGACTCATATTTACTTTTGTAATTCTATTATCAACAGGTAGACTTATCTTTATTAATATCTAAACCTGTCCTTGGATCTGTAAAATGTAATCTAAACATTTAGGTACACTATGTTCGAATCTTCCATTTTACCTTTTCGTGAATAATACAATGACAGGCCCGTAGGAAGCAATTTCATATTGGGTGGGCTTAAGACCCTGAGTCTGAACATGAGTGGGCGGGGTTAAATTTGATTTTCCCTTAATGTGTAAAATAAGGAAAATTTGGAATTTTAGCCCAACAACGGTCGGGGGAGGGCGACCTAAAGGGGGGCTAAGCTCCCCAAGTCCCCTGTTCCTACGGGCCTGAACTATATCATGTCAGAATCTTCAATTTTAACTTTTCATAAACAAAAGAATACCTTTTTATAAACAAGGCAAATTGAAAGTGTCGGCGTACATGTACCTAATAGAAATTCCGTAAGAAAACATTGATAGACAAGAGCAAACCTTTGCAAATTCTGAATTCTGAAGCTGAACCAATGATAAAGGAACTTCCCTGATGATTTTTGTGAAACTAAATTTTACCGTTGCCATATTGAATCTAAAGAGCAGCATGAGCAATGCTAAAAAACTCTAATTTCACGCAATGCAGTCAAGAATATTGTCAATGTAGTAACTATATACCGAACAAAAATGAAACGCTACGCCTATATTACTTTTCATATTTCTTCTAATTACAACAAGCACAAAAATCGAATAAAAGTGCTTCACCTTGTTCATTAACTTGACATTGATTTGCCAAGCACTTAAAGCACTTTTTGGATCTTAATTAGAGGATAAAAACGCACCCTTTGAATGTGACAGGGTTCCGTTTTTCAGGTGTACAGCTTGAACGGAAATTTTACACAATTTAAACCTTGGAAAATTCAAAGTAGAAAAATACCGTAGGGGAGACCGGGGCTATTTCGGCCCCCTAATTTCGATTGCTCATATTTTGAATTATATGAAAGTTATTTGGACGTAATTTATATATTTAAGTTCGACAGGCGAAAGCCTTTCAAACTGCGTCTCTCCTTTTTATATTTTTCTTTTCAATAAAGAGAATTTCAAATTTTAGAGTTTTGATCGTGGTGGCCGAACTTACCCCATACATGGGGCAAGTTCGGCCCACCCTTGGGGCAAGGTATGCACAGACCTATAAATCCTTATATTTGATTTTTAGACTGTTTAAATTTATAGGAATCTGTATACAACTTCCAAATGAAGGTATAAGTTGAAAAAGCATTATTATAACAGTCAAATCATCGTGAGTAAGGGGGGCATTCGGGATAACAAGTAGAGGATGGGGCAAGTTCGGCCTGTGATTTTGAATTTGTCCATTTTTTACATTTCTGTTGGAGCTAGGTCTGAACAATTGAAATATTCGGAGTCGTCAAGAAATGGCAATTCTAACAGCGATTATTCTTTTTATTCATGGGCAAGTTTGGTAGTGGCCGAACTTGCCCCAACCCCAAAGGCCGAACTAGCCCCAGACAGACCTGGTGTCAACATCACGCCATATCTTCTTTTAGATAACATGAACACTTCACCTTTAGTTTTATTATGAAAGAGGACTTAATCAGAATTGTGTTCTTAATTCTATGTTTTTGTATTAAATTCGACCAAAAACCTTCTGCGAAAAGCTTTCGTCGTGAGTGACATTAAAATCCTGGTCAGAGCTCTCTATCTCTGTCGACAGGCTCAAGAGAGCCACTAGCCGAACTTGCCCCGGGGCCGAAATAGCCCCGGTCTCCCCTACTGCACGGAATGGTAATCTGCCAACTTATCAGTCTGGAAATGTAAAGATGCTTGCATAGCATTGTTTGAGCGTTTAGAAAATGATGTTTGAAAAACAGAATTTTCATTATGCTGCAAAGCTTGAAAACTTTACATTGTAATCTTCATAGGAAACTAAAATCGCTATTGCATGGGAACAATCCTAGCCGAAGAATTGGTTCAAAATCCCCTGTTAAGCCTACACTATGTTGATAAAAACCCAATCGAAAACCGTGATAAATTTGTTGATATCAAATATTTTAAATTCCCTATTTCTTTATGTCAAACGGAGGTAATTCACAAAATTGACAAATTAGACTTTGATTTTTTATTGCAAACCGGATATGACCAATTCCGAAAAAGTAACGAAGCGTTTTCTACGCATGAGCTATGCGGCATTTAACTCATTAACACATTAAACGCATTAAGGGCTGTAACTCTGATATTCAAGAAGACAAGGCAATGAAGTTTCGACAAAGTGATTGCTGAATGCTTAGGAATTGAGGTCAAAATATATTGCATGCTTTTAGTTCGATATACCTCACGATAAATGACCTGGCAGAGCAGCCTATGCTAATCGAATGGAGTGCTCTGCCAGGTCAAATCTCGTCCGCTATGCCTTTCAAAAAAAAAAAAAAATAATAATAATAATAATAATAAAAAAAAAAATCTTGCAGTTTAGGGATTTCACTTTTGTCCAGTATATTTCTATGGATCGTTAGCTGCAACCTAGACATTGACAAGTGTGTGTAGCAAACGGTCCGAAAAAAGCATGACAGAGCTTATGTATGCTGAAAAATGGTTCCTAAACGCACCATCTGAAACATGTTTTTCTTTGAAAATTCTTTAAAATTAAATACAGACTTTTGATTCCTGGTGACCTTAAAATGCAAGATATGTGTAAAAATCTATTTGTCGTATCGTTTTTTCTACACCGGACCCTAAATGCGCAAATTCAGAGGATGAAATGTTTTGCCGAATGAATTTTAACACCATTTTACGAAGCCTTCTTTTTTTCCCGATTCTTCTATAGTCAAAAGTCGCACAAAATTGACAATGTTTTCTATTTTTGGCCTCGGTTACAGCTTACGATATATGGAAGCTGATTTGTTGAAAGTGCAATATCTCGAGTTCTATTTGAATTTAGTATTTTTAAGCTTTTCCCTTTTTGCACATCCAAATTAAATAATTATTGATAATTGATCATTAAATACATATAAATTTTGCTCGGAAATTCACATATCAAATTTGTTTAAAACGAAATATTTATCTTAAGAATGCTATCGTCATTTTTCAAGTGGTTGGTTAGAACTTTTGGCTAGTATATAATTTGTGACATTAATGTTAAATACCCGTAATGTGACCATTTTGAGATTCACAAAACATCGAATTTTTCGAACGGCGTCGTTTCATATCCGAACATATTTGGGCGCGGTCGTAAACATTCGGCGGTGGAAAGTTTACGACCGCGCCCTAATAATTCCGATGGACATCGCGCGAATCTCATTAGGGATGGACTACCTTAAAGGCAGAATAACACTTAACATCTTGCAAATTTTCCGAGAACTTCGTACAAAAAAATAAATATATATTATTAAAATATGGTCTTTAAATTGCATATATGCCAAATCTTAGCTTTCTACCTTGTGTATTGGCTTAGATGTCGACGGATTTAAAACCCCATGATTTGTTGTCCCGGGGATAATATTTACAATAATGGAACATATGGGGTTTTAAATCCGTCGACATCCTAGCCAATACACAAGATAGAAAGCTAAGATTTGGCATTGATGCAATTTAAAGGCCATATTTTCATAATACATATTTATTTTGTACAAAGTTCTCGGAAAATTTGCATGATTTTAAGTGCCATTCCCCCTTTAAGGAATACGACCCATCATTAGCTCTAAATGATTCGTGTAATGTCGGCTGTTTCCGCAACAACGGAAATAATCGAGCATGTTCGGATTTACGGAGATTTTTTAAACCATTTTTTGTAAAGAGACTTCTACATTAGATTTGAATTTATACGAGCAGTTTCTACAACGAATCCCAGCCGATGAATTTATAAAAACGTCAAATTAAACATCAAAAGACTAAAAAATCAAAATATTTTGGCATTTATAATGACCTCCCTTTCCAAAATCAACAACTACAGCGCACCCAGTGATCTCCCCTGAATCAGAATTACGTACCTCTGACGTAATATGTCACTATTTGGAGCTTGATTCGCACCATAAATATTTCGTTCCATAACTTGTTACTTTGTTTACCATAATTTGGTCTTTTTCTTTGGGAAAAGGTAAGCTTGACCTTTGCCATTTCTTTCTGTTTCTCCCTTTCCGAAACAACTAGACACAAGATAAGACCAACTGATGCTTTCTCTACGCTAGGTTTGCGTGAAAAAAGAAACCAATGAGAGAAAAGAAGCAAATACTGATACAAGCAGTTTTAATTATTTTCTCTGTAGAATTTCTATTTGATTATATATTTTTGTGTTTCTGTCTCGTCTTTTCCATCTCTTTAGCTACTAATAAGGCAGCAAACATGATTCAAACATGACATCAGAAAACTGATATTCAAAAGTTGCTTGTTCACCTAACCCTTTCCCAAACAAGACCTAGTTTTGGCAGAGACCTATCTTTCTACAACATTCCTGGCTTTATTTATTTATTTATTTATTTTCAAAATGTTTCTTGTGATAATATTACCGTCCTCAACTCACACTCAGACACACAAAATTTCTGAGGCATTTTAACAATTTTCGACATAGGCATGTTTGGCTAACGATTTACATGCAGATATTATGTACTTGTAACATTTTTGTTAAAGTATTGAAACTTTGCACACATGCTTGTGGTCAGTCATGTATATATTCCTTATTAAGGATAAAGACTGTGTAAAGATTCATTACCCTTTCAAACTTCTGTTTGGGTAGACTTTTTATTCTTTTCATCCTATGAAATGTCACAATCCAACACTTTTTCGTTGAGCTATCCTGTCCACTGACAACTCTTGTTTTATAAACAATTTTGTTTATATATATGTTTTTTTAATAGTAACATTTACTATTATATAAATATTTCAATACAAACAATAAAAAACCTGTAAAATTCGTATGGAACAATTTATTTAAGTATGATGAACAAAGAGTGCCATTTTCCTTAAGAAATTGGGCGGTGGTAAAAAAGGGGTTGTACTAGTCAAAATGATTTTTTTAAACTTGTGTACGGCGAAACTGTTTAACTTTTACTTTATTTGAAAGAATATACACATAGGAAAATTATGATCTTCCTTTTGTGCCATGCATTTTGATATATCGTTGGAATGAATGTTATTCAAAATTGACTATTGTTTCAGATTCGTCCGAAAAGCCTGTCGAAAGTATGGTATCCATATGTATTACAAAAGCAAAAAATATATTTTGTTGCTGGTTATTATTTATTTACTTGTTAGTCCTTTGTTGGGGATAATATAAGCTATCGATTAGATGCAGACACTTGTGTTTATTGCTTTTAATCATGCAGTTTTTGTGTTTAAAAGCTCACTTGGGGTGTTTGGCATTTCATGATTTTGTATGACCCTGATGCAAGATATAAAATTATCAAAATTTCACTAACGAAACGATCAAAGTTGACAAAAATTGGCAATTAGATGCGGGATACCATGCTGATGTTAAATATGTATAGTTACTTATGTATCTTTATGATTCTATTGATGGGTCGTATACCTTAAATAAAAGGCTCGTTTCTTATTACTCAGGTGTTTATGCAAGGCTGTGTTTCCAGACAAGACCTCATGATTATCCAAGACTCGGAGCCGTCAATTTTGGACGAAGGTCGTGTATGTTACTTATAAATAGATGTAAGTTCGTCGATTGGAGGTCAAAATCTCGTAACTACAGCTTGAAAAAGCTGGAGTTGCGAGGTTCTGACCGTCCTCGGACCAACTGATATTTGCCATTCCGTTCCCTATCGACAAAACTATGCGAAATGCAAGGGGGTGGGGGTCGGTTCACGTGTAACTACACACAGGTTTTTTGGTAACTTTACACATAGAATACCTTCGACCCATTAACTACAAAAATATAATTAACTTTTATTCATAGAGTGTACTTATAGGCTTAAAATGGCATGTTTTTTGGTACCCGTCTTACAAAAATTCATTATTTGCTTTCTAGATATTAATCTAGATATTAATCTCCATTTTTTTTTGTATCAGAATAGGAGGAGGGGTCATTGTAGAAACTTTTGATACCAATACTGTTGGTACTAACATGCGCAAATAATATTTCTCAAAAGTGTAGGTCAGAAATTGTCAGAAAAATGGCATAGGAATTTTTGAAACATAAAATTCAATATTTTTTTATTTGTCAATCTTTTAAATTAATAAGTTGGTCACATATGCTTTCTGTTCGTATGGAAAATGTGTTGAAAATGTGAAACCGGTAAAGTTGTAAAATAATGAAAATTGTGAACAATTGCATCTTGAAATGATCCCGGTTTTCAATGGTACCCGTCCAGCAAAAGATCGGAGTTGCCTACCTAGTTTTGCTGATAGTCCCAAATTTTTAATCAAAAGAGCAATAAGAGTCCTTCTAGAACATTTTGGATTTAAATATTGTTGATACCAGTTTACATGCACAAATAATTTCTCAGAAATTTATTTAGTTAGAAATTGTCAGAAAAACAGCCCAGAAAACTTTCGAAATCTAAAATTGAATCAATCTTTTGTAAGTTCCAGTCATTACCAACATAAGGTCGACCACGTTTAAAAAGGTCGTAACTACAGGGTATTGAAGCTGTAGTTACGACGTTTTCGAATGTGGCCGACGATATGTAATTAATAAGAAAGTATGACATATATGCCATTTGCTTATATGCAGAATTCGGTAAAATTTGCAAACCGGTTAAGTTAGCATATACTAAAAATATGAACAAAGCTAATTTTTAAGACTCCACATGATATCAACATTTAAAACCAAAGTATTAATACACAGACTTTCTTATTCTTAATTAGGATTTGTTTTATTATGAGAAACCATAAAGGAAAATCCATGTGTAAGTAAAATATGTCCTTCAATTACAAGTAACACTGGTGGTGAACTAAAACAATTTTCGCTACAACAAGGTATAGATATTTTGCGTTTAAATGTGAGTTTATAGATTTTTTTCTAATGATAATTAACTTGTTCAAAAAACAGACCGGGTTTACCGTTTTGTATTGACAAACTGTCGGTGCTGTTAAAAAATCTAGTAACTACGGCATCGATAAAACCGTAGTTACGATATTTTATAACAACATCGACGGAACACATTGTTCGCGAAAAAACGTCCCTCGCTTTGGCCGAGTTCCCCACCAGTGAGTAATGTATTAAGAAAAATTGTGCAAATACATGTTTTTTTAATGTTTCATGCATGAGTCGAAAGGTCCCCTTTTCCATTATCGAACGTGACATTTGTAGTTGTTATTATACACGGTAATCACGTGATACAACAATTTCAGAAAATCTGCAATAACTTTGTTAATACGGGACCGATTTGAATTCGGTTTGAAGTAGAGAAGGTTGACAGATATCACGCATTAGAAAGATGTGGTGTACTTTTGAAAAATCAACTGATAAAAAAGTTATTGAAGATAAACCAAAATCTTGGTTTATCTTCAATAATTTTTTTATCAGTTGATTTTCAAAAATCTACCCCGTTCAGCTTATTTCTGGCATTTTCCCACATTTTCTGCTTCAAGCCGAATTCAAATTTTTCAAGTAATAACAAACATATTGAAGATTTTCTGAAATTCTGAGTCATGTGATTATCCACCGTAATTATATTGTTTTTTTAATATCTTTTTTACAGATGGAATGTATCGCGGCTGCGCATGTCGACCCAGTCGTACAGGAACTCACTTTGTTCGAGACTTTGTGCTTTATGTCTGCAATACTAATTTCTGTAACTATGCCTTGCCATTGCGGTAAGACCTGGGTAATGGGCTATGTGACCAGTTATGTAACGAAATTTGAATGGCGCGAATAGACGATCTAAAGGGAAATAATTTCCATTGCTCTCAAATTTTGAATTTTTGTCTTTTGTTGTGGTTTTGCTTACTCTTCATACAATTTAGAAACATTTTTACAAAAAATTGTTTAGAATATTCCCCGGAAATCTGAACACGCTCAATTATTTCCGTTGAAATTACGAAAATATGCGATATTGCATCTAACGGTACTTTAAAAATAACCAGACTTACGGACGTCCCGGAATAAGTTGAACTATAATGATTATACCGGAAGTGCATTACTCAGGTCTTACCTTTAGGTTTGATAAACATTAAAGGGACATTCGTATCCCCATGGCCTAAATCTCTAATGATCTACAGAAGTTGGCTTTTAGCATCTTGTCGCACCGTTTATAGACTTTATAAGACAGAATTCAAGATTCATACAGTAAATGGCATAAGTCGATTATCAGGTAGCGGTGTAAAAGTATGTAAAAAAGTAAAAGTGGGTGATCGTGTTTACGAAATGATGTGATATTGGGTTTTAAATCCGTCGTAATCTAAGCCAATACAGATCAGACAGAGCTCAAATTTTGCACAGAGGAAAACTAAAGGCCATATTTTAATTATGTACAGTTATTTTTTTTACAGCAAAACACCGCGAAAATAAGTAAGTAACTGTAAATATACTGAACAAAAGTGAAAACGCTACACTGCAAGATTTCTAATTTCTGGAAAAGTATCTAACTAATAGCTTGAAATATAATTTGACGTCATTTCCCAGGCTTTCAGCCATCGTTTTGTCAAAATTTCATTGCCCTGTCTCCTTTAATGTCAGAGTTATAGGCCTTAATGCGTTTAAAGCTAATTTCATCTAATACCGCACATGCGCATGCGCAGAAAACACTTCATTATTTTTTCGGAATTGGTCATATCCGGGTTGTCGAAAAAACACTTAAAATCTCACTTATCTCTTGTAGCAAGCTCTAAAATCAAGGTCTAATCAGTCAATTTTGCAAATTACCTCCCTTTAACATAAACAAATAGGGAATTTAAAATGTTTGGTATTCACAAATTTATCACGGTTTTCGATTGGGTTTTTTGCAACAACATGCAGGCCTTACAGGGGATTTATGAACCCTTTCTTCGACAAGGATTGTTCCCAGATTTCCATGCAATTTAGCGATTTCAATTTCCTATGGAGATTACATTGTAAAATTTTCAAGCTTTGGAACCTAGTGAAAATACCACTTTTCAAACATCATTTTCTAAACGCTGCCACAATGTTATGCAAGTTTCTTTTCATTTTCTGACTGGTAACTCGTCAGACTACCATTCCGTAAAGTATGGCATAGTTTGCATTCTTCTGCATGGATTTTTGAAGGTTTAAATTGTGTATAATTTCCGTTCAAATTGTACACCTGAAAAAACGGACACCTGTCACATTAGAATGGCCCGTTTTTCATTCCCGTAATTAAGATCCACAAAAAGTTTAGTGCTTTGCACAACCAAGTAAATGAACAATGCGAAACACATTCATTTGATTTTTTTACTTGTTGTTTTTAGAAGGAATAAAACAAGCAAAGTAGGTGTAGCGTTTTCACTTTTGTTCAGTATATGTATCTTTAAAAGTTATTTAGTACTTTACAACTCCTGCAACAACTCATAGTCATCCAGACTTTGTGGTATCATATCTGCAACACTATACTCATCGTCATAAAAAGTAGCCACTTTTCAAATAGCTCTATTTTTCACAATAACGTATGTCTTTTTGCTTTTACACATTCATACGCTTTCCAAATTATTCCTTTTTAGATCTCAATGGCTAAATGCTTTTAACATGCTCGAAAAGATGTTTAGTTGCATTATGGGTTCAAAACGATATTTTAAGATTCTGAGTATAATTGCATTCACTTACAGCTGTCATTTTCCACCTACGTTGACGCTGTTGAAACACAAGCAAAAGTCCCATTTCAATTTTACAGACAATCATTCCGTTGAAATGTTGTATGTCAACGAAAATTTAGCTCTACCAGTATAGCATGTTTCAATATTGAATGTTTGATAATAACCGGAAGTGGTTGGTAGGTAGAGTGAAGAAAAACATTTTCTTATCGTGAAACTTGCTAAAGACCAAACAGAAACAAAATTTCAATGAATAGAGCATTTTAGAGGAAATTGGAGGTTTGTTAGGCTAAAACCGGAAACTGCCATTTTACTGGGGTCTTTGGTGTAATGAAAATCACTTATTAGTCACTAAGCTTCTCGAATAAAAACAGTGTAATAAACACATATAGCCTAATATCCTTATTCATTTTGCCCCTTTTCTAGCCCTATATATGGCCGTAAATTTTAGTACTGTTTACCGTATCAGTTACGTGTTTCCCGGAACTACCAACAAGCTACCATAGCCAATCGGGTAATTCAACTGTTTTCGAAACTTTCACGAAAGCATTTTTACATGCCATGTTGCAATGTTTTGTATCTATTTCGGTAAGTTTATGAAAAACCCTTAAATTGCCATCCATTTGCATTTGGCAAGTGGCTACTTTCTTATGACGGGGAGTATATTTCTTTTGTAACTATGCCTATCCAATAAGGTTTGATAAACATTAAAATTTATTATGTACTTTCCAGCATCTTATGTATGACTCTTATAACCGAGGTGTCGACTGATTACTCCCTGGCTTTTCAACAAAAACCTCGTATCTGCAGCTTATTTCAAGCTGCAGATATGATGTTTTCGTTGAAATGCAGTGATATAATGGGGACAACAGTCAGTTCTTTCTCGTTTCATCCTACTGTATTGGTTTGTCTTTGTAAGTCCATATCATTTACACAAAGTTTATTAAAGCTGGAGGGTAACAGATGGTCTAATTGCAAAAAATGAATTTCCTTGAAGAAATATGCAAAACTTTTGTGTTGACCACCTCAGAATGGTTAATAATATGCGATTCAGACAGAGATTGAGTCGAAATTGTAAGAGAGAGTCATCATGTATGTTGTGACGTCATTTAAGAAAGTTGCATGTCCTACTGTTTTTGACCTACTTTCGACATCGCTTCATGAATTTGGTATCAAATTGCAAAACAAAAATCAGTCGTTGCTTCAATAGTTTGTCGTAATCATTTAATCAGATCATATAAAGCTTAATAAGTGTAGATCTACATTTCGTTTGTTTTTGACAATTTTTGGGTCCAAATCTGGGAAATAGTAGCTTTAAAACTATATTACTGTTCATTATTTAAAGTGACATTTCACGATATTTTTCATAAAATTTAACTATTATCTTTATCTGA
Source organism: Fragum sueziense (assembly GCA_963680895.1). Classification (NCBI taxonomy): domain Eukaryota; kingdom Metazoa; phylum Mollusca; class Bivalvia; order Cardiida; family Cardiidae; genus Fragum; species Fragum sueziense. The sequence goes on from OY804601.1 coordinate 49,932,598, forward strand.
AAGAACATGTTTTCTTATGAAAATTCTGAAAATTTCAAGTCGAAATATTGCGCCGTTTACGAGAAATATATATTTTGGCCTAAAATTAATCAAATTGTTGCCCACAACAGTTCGGATTTATATCGTCTTTGCAATTTCTGTCTCAACTTTAAAGGCGTATTCTTTTGCTTATAAATAATAACTTAAATAAACTGATAGCATTTATACGAATTAGAACAACCAATCTTTGCATCAAGACATACTTTTAAAAAATGAAATTGGAATGGTATGTCGCTTTAAAACGTACAAAGTACAAATAAATACAGCAAAGATTATAAAGTAATCTTTTTCTTGAATAGAGAGACATGTTTAAATAGACTCCTTTCATTTATGTTTTAGTCCGTACCCGCAGAACACTTCCGATAATCCGAGTCTTCTCTGAGGAAAATTCGCTCGGTGATATTTGGATGTCGCTATTTACAACAGAACGCTGTCCCATTCAAAAACAAAGGAAAATCCCGACACAGCGACATAACTTGTGTCGGAATTTTCTTTTGTTTTTGAATGGGACAGCGCTCTTATATAAATAGCGACATCAAGATATCAAAGTGCGAATTTTCATCAGAGAAGACTCGGATAAAATTCCGCAGGCAAACAATGGGTTTATGGGAAATTAACATTGTATACATGTGAATGGTTGGATGAATGGATGCTGGCCGAGCCAGGGTACGAACTCGAGACCCGTGGACTGACAGACTCGGATGTAACCGACTGAGCTATCCGGGCTCGGCAACTTTCTAGTGAAGCTGAGTATATGATTTATTGTTATCAATGACAATATGACTTATTTATCTCCGAGACTATTCAAATGAGTACCCACAACTTAGGGTTAGGATTTAAAATGTCAACTTCAGAATGTATTTCCCCCTCTTATTTGATGCTATTCCGGGTACAGGTCTATACGAATTGTGCTTTCTGTCGAGCATGAGTCTTTAACCCATTACCAAACGACAAAAACTTGGGTTAGTCCAATTTAAGAGACTGCAACAGACGACAATTTAAAATAAATGAAATTTTACTCTTTTAGTCTTTTGGGCAGGAAAACATTGTGGGAAAGGAAGAAATTGCTTGTCACAAGCAATTTCTTCATTTTCCACAATGTTTTCCGAAACCATTAACTTGTGAGCAGTCAAAAAGAGTCGATTTGTGGTAATGGGTTAACCGTTTTCCAAACAGCACAATTCTACGATATTCCGATTTGAAAGCTGACGCAGGCAACAACATCGATGTGGATAAAGATATAAGGGACCTTATCCGAATACCCAAAATCCAAATTTTGACAAACTTGTCAGACTCATCATAGGTAAATCAGATCCCGTATGCGAAAAATGAACATATAGTAAGACAGGGGAAACCTTCCGGATTTAGAAAATTACATAAACGTGAAAAGTGTCGGCCCTAGTCTGGCTGCGCGGACTGCGCAGACTGACTAGGGTCGATATTTTCCACACACCCGATAAGGTCCCTTTTAGCGCGACGGGTCACATATGATTTGTGTTCTTCTTATGTCTCAATGTTTTTTTTCTAAATCTTTTTCTATTAATGACGTCTAAACCGTTCTTGTTTGGGAAAAGGCGAAGTAACGAGATATTTCAGTTATGAATGTTCTCTTAGAACTATCCTTTCTTAACCCTTTCCCAAATGGCAAAATTTTAGGGTGCTCCTATTCAAAAGCTTCTAGGTCCAACAAAATGAATGTTGATAAAGATTGGATAAATGTACCATATTGCATAGGAATATTGAGGCAAAAGAAGAAAATGTTGTCCGTCAGCCAGCATTTTCTTCGTTTGCGTTGATGTTTTCTCAATCTTTTTCTAGAAGGGACGTCTAAACCATATCTTATTTAGGAAATGGCTTAACTTAAAGACATTTTAATAATGAATATCTCTTAAACCCTTAACTGGTTTTGAAAGCCACTAGATAAATTATTTTTCTTTCCTAAACTTTATAGTTGGCTAAAATCAGGAAATGTGAAAATTGTAGGAAATGGTTGAGAGAAAGACGACACAATTTTAACACTTGTGATAGGCATTTTGTCCCTTCTATCAATATCGTCCGGAAGGGCGAAATATTTAATTTTACTCGAGGGGTTTCCTCTTTTGCAAGTTTCATGCTTGATGTCGAAATCTTTAGGCCTATGCCTATTCAACAACAAAATGTATATAAAAATCTATAGCAAACGCATTTTAAATGATAAATGTTTGGGGGAAAAGAGCACAAACTTCATTTCTTTTTACCCTCTATTGAGGTCCCCCCAACCTTCATCTATAAATATAAGACTCCAAAAATTGTATTTTGCTTTTATGGAAAAGCGAATTTCATTTTTGGACTTTACCAAAGGATGAGTGTCAATTAGTCTCTTTCCGTGACCCAGTCCGATTTTCTTCATTTTCGCCACACATTACCACTAACATATTGACCTTATGTAGGCAAAGTATCAATTTAAACGGTGCGTTGGTTTGGAAGATATATTAAATCAAAGTGGGTGGGGTAAGTCACTCACTATGCTAAAAGATGGAATCAACTTCTTATACAGTTTTACTAACAATTTATATCTTTAGAACTGGTAATGCAGTGAAATGAATGTGTCATGCACTTTGAGTACACGTTGTTGTTTATTCCATTGGATGCCATGTACAGGAGAAAAGGGGCATTAAACACGTTTATGATTTTTTTAGGATTTTGGGATGGACTAACTTTACGAAAAACCACTACAGACTTTTTTTTCTCATTTCATTTGATTTATCTTTCTGGTGGTGAATGAAGATATATAGCCATAATTTGTAATATGAAAATTTTCAAAATTGCTTTTGTATATTCTGGATTACATGCCATTGATTCCTTGATAAAAATGCCAAAAAATATAAAATAAAAACTATTTCGTTTCTGAACAAAACATTTCTTTATTAACACCATGAAATACCAACAGGAGGATGATATGAGCCTTATGTACACAATCACATCAGGTAATGAGGTTGCAATTGCTATCTTAACAGAGTGGGTGGAGGTAATATACTCTGAAATTAATCGTGAAACAGACAGGAAATTTTCATAGTCAGAATTGCTTGTTTAGCATCTTAAATGTACGGTAACGGAAATCACAGAAAAGTAATTTAGATTTAAATGTAAGTATTTACAAAGTAAATATTTAGAAAAGTGCGAAAAGTGGGACTTTTTTATTATTTGCTCACCTGAGCAACATGCTCAAGGTGAGCTTTTGTGATCACCCTGTGTTCCGCGTGCGTCGTGCGTCGGTCGTCGGAAGTCGTCAACAATTGCTTTAAACATCTTCTACTCTTTAACCGCTGGGTCAATCCTGACCAAACTTGGCAGGCATGTTCCTTGAGTGGCCCCTTTAAAAAATGTTTGTGAATTTTTGATCCGTCAAAACATGTGGGCGTGGCAGGGCGGGGCTTATCAGACTTAAAGAAATCATTATGTAATTCTTCAAAAATCTTCTCCTCAACCACTGAACCAATTTTTTCCAAACTTGGCAGAAATGTTCCTTGGGTAACCTTTTTAAAAACTTGTTCGGGAATTTGTGATTCGTCAAAAATTGTGGGCGTGGTAGAGCGGGGCTTATCAGACTTAAAGAAACCATCGAGTAATTCTTCTAAAATCTTCTCCTCCTCAACCAATAGGCCAATTCTTTCCAAATACGCAGAAATGTTCCTTGTGTGATCCTTTTTAAAATTTGTTCATGATTTTTTGATTTGTAAAAAAAGTGTGGGCGTGGCAGGGCGGGGCTTATCAGATTTAAATAAATCATTATGTGATTCTTCCAAAATCTTCTCCTCCTCAACCACTAGGCCAATTCTTTCCAAACTTGGCAGAAATGTTCCTTAAGTAACCCTTTTCAAAACTTGATCGTGGATTTTTTATTCGTCAAACATTGTGGGCAGGGCAGGGCGGGGCTTATCAGACTTGGAAAAGTCATGAGAAACTTCTTTGAAAATCAACCATATGGTATTTATATCATATTGGCCGGAATGTTTCTTTAGAGGCTGTCTTCAAAACACTTTCATGAATTTAAAAATATTCTTTTCCTTAATGGGTAACCCTTTTCAAAACTTGTTCGCATTTTTTTTGATTCATCAAAATGTGTTGGGGTGGCAGGGCGGGGCTTATCAGACATAGAGAAATCATGAGAAAATTCTTTAAAAATCAACCATTTGTCCAATTTGTACCAAATTTGCCTGGAATGTTTCTTTATGGACTGTTTTCAAAACCTATTCATGAATTTTTGTTTCGCCAAGAATGTGGGCATGGCTGGATGGGGCTTATACGACAAGGAGAAATGATGAGAACATTCTTTAATCAAAGTGCCGAGAGCACTGTAATTGGACGTCTCTGATTGATTGAGCGGGATTGTACATGAACGAAAGATATTTTATTCATTCTTCTGTGTTAAATTCTATAAGATCGGTTTCGGACATACGAAATCGGCTTTATTACCAGAAAACCCTTCTCAGGCTTCAATTTGATTTGATTGCCGTTTCAAGACAACTGATTTGTCTCTATGAATAATCACTATTAATTTGACTACCCAATTCAGTTAAGGCCATGTGATTAGCACTTTTGTCTTCTGTTTCGGTTAACTATGAGTGTTGTCGTCAGTTACACCTTTCGTTGATTTTATAAAGGACGATACAAAGCAAAGCAATTTATTCAAAATGTAAGCCAACGCGCTACATAAATGAAAGCCGCGATAGCTCACTTGGCAGAGCACTCACCTTGTACTATTTACACATGTCTATATCTGAAAGGTCCTGGGTTCGAAATCTACTCAGACATTGTTCTTTTTCATCATATTTTTTTCGACTTTTATCTCCACCATCGTTAGGGAAAAAACGACCGCAGTGATTTAGAATCGATATAAACACAAATTTAGCGACATAAAGTAATGAAACGCCGATCATTTACATACAATTCAATCAATCAGAGACGTCTAAATATAGTGCTCCAAGCACTTTGATTTTTATTCGTGTTTAGAGTAAAAAAGAAACAAAAAACACGGCAGCAGTTTTCCCTGGTTGTGGTTACAAAACAAATTCAATACATACTTTTCCTGAAATAAAATACCAGATGAATTGGAGCACCTAACCATGGATTCCTCATACCAGTACTACCGCAGCATCCTTACATCTACAGATGTGCATACAAAGACGAAATTGGGAACGTGTCGTCGGGAAAATGGCAGTGGATTAGAACACGCAATTTAAATCTTAATAGCATTATCAACGAACATTTGAGAATAGCAGTGTCCCTATCTGTACACATATTCACCCGATCATCCAGGTACCATTGTGACTGTTGCAGATCCATTGCTTCATCTTCTTAGCTCAATACACGTAAACGGTTCAATTAAACGTAATAAATACAGATCGCTGTCACTCGATCATAGACTAGTAATAATCATATTTGTCATGATCATTGATCAGTATGTAAATAGGTCATGATACTGTCGAATATCAGTGATACAGATGCTGGAGATTAAAAAAACCTCGTAAGAGCAACTATTTTTCTGAATAGGTCGAAATCACTAGCGTCTCATTTGAGGCTGTTCAGATGGAACCCCGATTTTTCAACGAGTCGAACCCGAGTTGCGAAATGAACTCACTCCCCGATAATCAATTTTAACACTGTTTCCAAAATACGTCTCGTGGAAACCCCGTTCCTTTAAATATGTCAAAGACTTTGACAACAATGATCAAAGAAAAAGAATTTATCATACACAATACGTGCATTAAATTGAGTAATCATCCTAAAATGTCTGTTTTCAGTAAACACTTCAAGAAAAACAAACGTTTAAATAACAAACGTTATACGGAAGAAATAATCCGAACTGGTTTCGAACCAACGGCGTTCCAAATTTCATACTGAAAAAAGGTTGCAAGGTTAATCCTTTCCCGTTTGAGCTATCGCTGCTGCTGATGGTATAGTATGCATGTATCGCTTTCTTAAGATCTTACCCTTTACACAATATTACGAAAGTCAAATCACTACAAGAAAATGGTTAAATCAAAAAAGATCGTAAAGTTGGTTAAGACGTGGCATGAATTGAATCGGCCGATGAATCTTATAGTGTTTGTTAGCGAACACATAGAAAGCAGGAAAAGATACGACAGCTTTCCTGTATGGTAGCAAAATCTGTTTTGAATTTTGGTCAACTGGCAATTGAGTCTGAGAAAGGGTTTTTTGGTAATGAAAATTCATTTCGCCTGTCGAAAAGTGGTTATAAGAATTGGACGTCCTTTCGGACGTCCAATTAAAAATCAACTGTTGGGCCAATTTGAACATTCTTGGCAGGGATATTGGTTGATTGACTCTTTTTAACAATTGTTTGTGATTTTTTTTTATTTGTTAAAGAATTTGAGTGTGACTGGACAGGGCTTATCAGACTTCAAAAAAATAATTTATACATGCTTAGAATATCAACCACCGGGCCAATTTAAACCAAGCATAGCAGAAATGCTCATTGAGTGACTATCTTCAAACACTTGGTTGTAAATTTTGATAAATGTTGACAAGACAAGGTGGGGCTTATCATATTAAGCATATTATCTACTTGTAATGTATCATTCTGATGTTTCAAAGTTTAATTTCCAAAGTTTAATCTTGATTATAAAATTCCAACTGGAACAACACATGATATTCAATAGTAAATACATGAATGTATGCAGGTGATACTACATGCAATATGATTGAATACTAATGTGACCTCATTGCATTCATTGGAAATTATGAAACTTAATTTACAATAATTTAATGTGGTATATGTATATTTGTTTACAACAAAATTATATTGTACACAATCAAATACACGAAGAACTCAGGTGAGCGATACCAATGCCTTTCAGGCACTCTTGTATTCTAAATGCGGCATCCGATTTATTTCAAATTTATCACGGTGTGGATTGTGCATGATGGGATGGATAACGAATACGGACAAAATAATCTCGATTCTGGTAAGATTTTTTGCAATAACTTCCTTACTTGTGCGTCAACTTTCAAAAGGTTTGTTGCATGTACCCTGCCTTACCGAGCTCTTTCACCGGATGTATGACTTATAAGATAACTCGTGGTACTTTTTCCAAAATATTGTCCCAACCGACTAGAAAGCAAAATGGTAACGACTACGGCCAAATTAACCACGCTTCAGGTAAGCATTTGCGGAATAACTTTCTTATTTTAGCGTCAATTTTCATGCAGTTTGTTGCATGTACTCCATCTTACTGAGCCCTTTTCTCAGATGTATTACTTATCGGGAAACCCCTTGTACTTTTCTCAAAAATCGATCCCAGCCGACTAGAAAAATGACCTGGATTTTTTGTCGTTTTTCTGATCGGTTGGGATCAATTTTTGGTCAAAGTACAAAGATTCTACAAACAAGTCATATATCTGAGGAAAGAGCTTAGTAATGCGGGGTACATGCAACAAACTGCTTGAAAATTGACGCAGAAATAAGAAAATTATTGCACAATTTCTTACCTGAAGCGAGGCAAATTTGTCCGTATTCGTTATCGATCCCATCATGCACAATCCCCACCGTGTTTATACAGTATTTAATTTAAACACCTTAACACTGTTTAACAAACATACAATGTATACCAAAATAATAATATTTCTACGCAATATCAAATGAAAGGAGTCTCTAGTAAGTACGGAATCCTGTTACCGCCATCCACTTTTCTAAGAAAATTGAGTTTGTGAAAAGTCGAAATGTCGAAATCAAGGCGACTAACTTCTACTTTTATCAAAAGTTTTGTCTGTGACAATTGTCAGAAGTTAGTGTGACTAACTTCAACTTTTCGACTTTTCACAAACTCAATTTCGGTAGAAAAGTGGGAGAAAGTCGCACTAATTTCGACTTATCTATCAGAATTAATTTCGTGAAAAGTCGAAAAGTTGAAGTTAGTCATACTTACTTCTGACAATTGTCACTAACTTCTGACAAATTATGTCACAGACTAAACTTCAAGTTTTCTACAATTCACAAACTCAATATTCATAGAAAATTGGATGGCGGAAAAAGGATTCCGTAGGTAAGGGTACCTGGCGCACGTCACTTTTCAACATGACAGACGTTCACAAATCTGATAGATTATTTTGTTTTCTGAAATGAACGATACACCTTTGTGTAGCTCACGATAAAGTGATAATTGGCTGACATTTTCATGTATGTGACATCATTAATGTAAATGTTTTGTGAAAATGTTTGACTACACCTTCGTTTGAAATTGCGACGTCGGCGAAATCCGCGGCGCAAAAAGTATTACAAAATATTGCATCGAGCGAGGAATGACACCTTAATAAATGAAAATAAGATCGGACTTGGGCAGAATAGCGGAAAAGAGTTACTCCTACACTTGTGTTCAAACAGCACAAGCATTTTGTCGTGGGCTGCTACTTACAATGATGGACAATAGAGCACGACCCAAGAAGAATAAATCTGTAGATAAAAAATTAAATTAGAGCGTTTCGACGTCGGCCGACGTCAAAAAAGTGAGCCTTTTGGATAACCAGGAAGCAGTATATCATGCTGTTTATAATACAATTTTCGGAAATCTACAAACAGGATAGCATGCGCTAATCCAGGCCGGGGACCCTGGGCGTCATCTCCTCTCAAATTTAGCATAACGGTGGTTACAATGTACACAATCACATCAGGTAATGAGGTTGCAATTGCTATAGTTTTGCTTCATTTTGCTATGCTTAGAGCTCGGTCGGAGATCACCATTACCCTGGCAAACTGTCATTTTGAAAAACCTCTTCCCCTTACAAAATGCATGTTAACGCCATTGAATAACGTGTATAAGCTGTGATTCGATGTTTGAATGAAGATGAGATTTTTAAAGAGCCTGATTTGGCTTCAAGGCTTGGTATTTCGCATTTCCTTGCTTTGAATTCGAATTTACATGGGATTTCATTTTAAACTGCTTATAAACTTTTTTTTTCGTTCAAAGATTTTGAATTAAGATTAGAAAATTAAAAAAAAACATTAGTTCAAGAACTTGTATAAAAAAGTATGTTCATGGTTGCAGAAAGCACACTGGAAGCAGAGGACGGTACATCCAAAATAGTGACTTTTTGTGCATGACGTTACGTTACCGTGCGCCTCAACACTTTCACTAACAAGCTAATTTTCCTTTTATTCTTGTCAATTTATGAGATATCCACTCGAAAATTCTCATGTGAGTCGCAAACATCTTGTATCAAATGGTGATAAATTTACATCAACGTACGTTTTCTATTGTATTAAATACAAACATTGTCCCACTTTTTCTGGGACAACCCACGTATACATGTAGTCATTTTACTTGTTCATTATTCCTAGCCAGATAAGCACAGAAATCAATCTCTTTTTCATGCCGTTAAATAATTCCATACAAGACGTCTTGAATCTCCGATCCAGCCAAGCGTAAATAATCGGGTTAATAATATTGTTGATGAAGTAAAACCGGAATAGAAAAGTGATACCGAGCAGCTTTTCTGGCGACATCAGGAATTGTTTGGTTACGAAGAATGACAAAATGGCGTACAGGAAGTACGTCACGATGAAGACAAGCGTCAGAATGAGCCAGATCAGGGTTTTATATGGAAAGCCTGTGGATGTAACGGAAGATTGTCGTCGTCTAAACTTTGCTCTAAACGAGGACACGCTTGATTTTCGTTTACTAAGACTGATTCTTGCCTGTTTCGAATCGCTATCTAGCGAGACACTGCTGCTTTGCCTCTGAGATTTCTTTCCCTTGTTTGGTACATATTTGACCTTTTCGCCGATGTAGATCGGCATGGCTTTCTCTTTTCTTGGTGGATCAGTTTCTGAGTTTGCATCATCGTTGGCTAGAACTTCATCCTCAGTCTGAGTGTCGTCTTTGATACCTTCTGAACCGTCCACAGACTTATTCACCTCAATATTAAAGCTGCCCATGGTCTGTCGGACTCTAGACTGACGAAACACTATTCTACCAATTAATATATACATGACGACCATCACCACTGAAATGCTTGATAATAAAACCGCCAAGCTGAGTTTGTATATCTTCGGCAACGGACTTTTCAGGAACTTTTTCTCGGCGATACAGAGATTGACCATGGTGCGTGTTCCATAGATATTTGGTTTGGGCACCGTAAGGACTCCACACATAATTGGGGCAGGAATTGCAACTATTGCTGAAAACAATATTACGAAGACGCAAAGCTTCAGAGCCAAACCTGGTCCAATTTGTTTCTTCAGTGGCTGGCATACCTTTCTAAACCGATCGACGCAGATCGTCAGGAGCGTCAGAGCTACCGAAACGTTGAAAAAGATGTTGAAGAAGCACTTCATCTTGCAGGGAGCGACGCTTGGGAAGTAGAAATAATGCCTTGTTTTGGCGATTTCAGCTGGTATCATGGTAAGGCATGTTATGAGATCCAACAGCGCTAGACAAAGGACAAAAATCTTGAAATTGGTGAATTTGTATTCTTTGCTGACGGAAAATACGATCAGAACAATTGTATTCCCAATGATGCCTATCAGGGCAACGATAGACAAAACGACAACGAGTGGAACAAAGGCATCGGCATATCTGTCATTTAGGTCTTCCAATGTCTCAATAGACTGGTTGGTAAGTGTTGTGCTGTTCATTGCGCTTCTCAGATGTATTTATTGTCCTGGAAGATAAAAACATATATGTGACCCGTCACGTTAAAAGGGACCTTATCCGAACTCCAAAAATCCAAATTTTGACAGACTTGTCATACCCAGCAGAGGTCAACCAGATCTCGTATGCGAAAAGTGAACATATTGTAAGATATGGACAATGTTCCAGATTTAGAAAATTACATAAAAGTGAAAAGTGTCGGCCCTAGTCTGGCTGCGCGGACTGCGCAGACAGGCTAAGGCCGATATTTTTCACACATCCGATAAGGTCCCTTTTAGCGCGATGGGTCACATAATATTAAAACTATGTTAGAGAATTTTCACAGACTTTACATTTAATTCACACCTTGAGGACGCTTTTCAATTTAATTCAAACCTTGAAAGAAAATTGTGATATTTTTTCTTCGCATGAGTAACAGTTCTGCATTAAATCAACGCAGGGAAAACTAAATTAATCATTGATTCCCAAAAGGTCTCCGATTAAACTTTAGTGGGGCGAGTAACTGGAGCCTCGACAAGGATATCGTGAAACAAGACTATAAATAAGAGGATAAAGTGCACCGTACGCACCTCGGAGAGATTCATTCCCTGTTCTACAAAATGTAACTCACTCTGCACCGAATCCTACGGTTTGTTCAAACATTAGAAATATAATCCTTTCGCTTTCAGAATGTTTGAAAACACATGGCACTTTGGTGCATAGTGTGTTAGACTCGGGAATGACCACCTCTCATTCACGAACGATGCACTTTATCTCGTCAAAATCTGTCGAGTATCAGCTGAGAAAGTAAACAAAACAAACTTGAAGCGGACGATTTTTCGGTGTGAAAGCTTCCAAAAAGTCACGTGGGTTACCCACCGTGACATTAGACTGGATTCCCTTGGTACCATAGACATATAACCTCCCTTCATTATTTGAACAATTGTACAAAGGCGTTTAATTCAACACGTCAAAGCTATAAAGTACAGAACCCATTTAACCCTTTCCCAAACAAGACCTGGTTTTGACCTCCTTATTAGAAAAGGCTTAAGAAAACATTGAGGCAAAAGAAGAAAATGCTGATAATCAGCATTTGATCCTTTTGCCTCAATATTTTCAATACTATATTTTACACAAGTCCAGTCTTTTTGAACATCTATTTTGATGTTTGCAGCAGCATTTGAACTGGACTACCCTTAAATTTTGTTGTTTGGGAAGGGTTAAAATTAAAAGAAAAAGTAAACGTAAATGTACCTTGATGTCCAAGTTGTAACAAACTGTTGAAATAATTCAAACTGTAGATCACCGAATCCAATCCTGCTTATGGAACAGAATTACATTTACATAATAAGCACAGTAGCTACATTTACATGAACACTTACTTCCTTTGACGTTATTATTATTTGAGGAAACGCAATTATAATTAGTGTATGTCCTTCCTCAATGGCAATGATTTTTGTGCTAAACATAGATTTTATTTACTGTTATTCTTAGATAAACCGTCGATGTTGTTATAGAATCTTGCAACTACGGCTTGAATCAAGCCGTAGATACAAGATTGTATAACAAAACCCACGAAATACTCTTTGTTTGTCCGAAATTGCGTCACGGCTACCTAGATAAAATCGTTCCGTATTCGAAACTCAATTTAGATGACTTAGCGCGAAACGGGTGTACATAAATCTGCTTTTTGTCGAAAAACTCGTGACTGCAACTTTAAACTTTACCTTTTTTTAAAACAAGCTGCATTTACGAGGTTTTCGAAGAAAGTCGACGATAAGTTGTAATCTCATACACGGAAAATAAAATATTTAAGACCGTAAGACTTTTTTAATTGACCGAACAGCCGTTGATAGTTTTTGCTCTCCTTATTGCGTCACGATTCTCTTGTTAACAATAACAATGTTACTCTTATCAATGCATTGTAATCATGAGATATGTTTCTGAAATCAGCAATTCACATAAACTTTGTTTATATCGCGGTTTTAAGAAAAGTTTTGAATTTGAACCATATCTTACGAAAATAACAAATACAAAATGGCTTAAGACGTTCGCAAAATTTAGGTTAAGTTCACACAAATTACAAATTGAAACGGGCATATATTCAATCATACCACGAATTGAAAGATTGTGCACTTTGTGCAATTCAAATTGATTGAAAACGAATATCATTTCCTTTTTTGTTTTCAAAAAATTTAATGAAATAATGAAAAAAAAAAACACTTTGGTAAAATATTATGGCCCAACATATACATGTTCAATAGTCAAGTACTAATAAAACTTTGTTAATCAAAATCTGCAAATATTTAACATAATCATTTTTGAGTCGAGAAGACACATTGTCTTTCTGATGCATAAGAACCATATTGAATACCTATATGTATTGTATAGTATTTATTCCGTCCTCTATGTTCATGTACATGTATTACGTAACATCAATACAACACCAAAATATCATTCTAAAGCTAGTACATTGAGAATTAGAAATCTTTGGGAAAATATATCCCAAACGGTGTAAAATCCAGTGTCCCTATTTCAATTAATCTTTCAGCCATGGAATGTACCGAAAAGTGATTAAGGTCAATGATCCTGATATTACACCTATGAAACAGACAGCAATACAACACAAAAATATCATTTTAAATGAAGTTCCTAGAAAGCTAGATATTTTTGATAAATGTTTCCGAAATGGTGTAAAACTGAATTTTCCTTTATTCAAAAATTTCTTTTTAGCCATGAAATGTACAAAAAGTGTTTTTTGAGTCACGGGTCCTTATATCATTAGTATGTAACATCAATAAAACACCAATTTAAAATACCATCCATTCTTAGGGTAGTACATGAAAATGAGAATTTTTTGTTAAAATCTGTCACAAACGCTGTAAAATCCAGTGTCCATATGTCAAATTCTCTTTTAGCCATGGTATGTACTAAGAAATCGATTTTTGGTCATAGACCCTGATATTTCATCTATGTAACAGCAATACAACACAAAAAATGCCATTTTAAATGTGATTTCTTGAAAAGTAGAATTTTTTGAAAAATGATTCCCAAACGGTGTCAAAATGAATTTTCTTTACTTCAAAAATATTTTAGCCATGAAATGTACGAAAGAGTGTTTTTTTAGTGAATGGTCCTTCTATCATACGTATGTAACATCAATACAACACCAAAATACCATTCCAAAGGTAGGACCTTAAAAGTAAGAAATTTTGGGAAAAATCTGTCCCGAACGGTGTAAAATCCAGTGTCAATATTTCAAATTCTCTTTTAGCCATGGAATATAGCGAAAAGTGTTTTTTTGGTCAGGGATCCTGATGTTCCACCTGAGAAAGAACAATACCAAATAAAAATACCATTTAAAGGTAGTTTCTGGAAAAGTAGAACTTTTTGAAAAAAAAATCAAAATTGAAAAAACTGAATTTTCCTTATTTCAAAAATTTCTTGTAACCATGCAATGTACCAAAAAGTGGTTTTTAGTCACGGGTCCTTATATCGTGCCTATGTAATGTAACATCAATACAACACCAAAATACCATTCTAAATGTAGTACGTTGAAAATTAGAAACCTTTCGGTAAATCTGTCCCAAACGGTGTAAAATTGAATTTTCCTTATTTCAAAAATTTTCTTTAGACATGCAATGCACCAAAAAGTGTTTTTTTTAGTCACGAGGCCTTATACATTTAACACACGTATGTAATTTTAATACAACACCAAAAGACCATTCTGAAGGTAGTTCATTGAAAATTAGAAATCTTTGGGAAAATCTGTCCAAAACGGTGTAAAATCCAGTATCCATGTTTCAAGTTCCCTTTAACCATGGAATGTACCGAACAGTGTTTTTTTGGTCAAGGATCCTGATATTCAACGTTTGTAACGGCAATACAACACAAAAATGCCATCTAAATTTTAATTCCTTGAAAAGTAGAAATCTTTGAAAAATGTTTCCCAAACGGTGTAAAACTGAATTTTCCTTATCTTAAAAATTTCTTTTAGCCATGAAATGTACCAAAAGGTGGTTTTAATCGCGGATCCTTATATCGTACGTATGTAACATCAATACAACACAAAAAAAATACCAGTCTAAAGGTAATACATTGAAAATTAGATTATTTTTTGTGAAAATCTGTCCCAAACGGTGTAAAATTGAATTTTCCTTATTTCAAAATTTCCTATAGACATGCAATGCACCAAAAAGTGTTTTTTAGTCACGGGGCCTTATATCATACGTATGTAACTTTAATACAACACCGAAAGACCATTCTATAGGTAGTATGTTTAACATTAGAAATCTTTGAGAAAATCTGTCCCAAACGGTGTAAAACCCATTGTCCATATTTTAAATTCTCCTTTAGCCATGGAATGTACCGAAAAGTGTTTTTTGGTCAAGAATCCTGATAGTCCACCTCTGTCAAAGCATTACAACAAAAAATACGATTCTAAAGGTAGTTCCTTGAAAAGTAGAAATTAAAAAAAATGTTTCAAAACGGTGTAAAATTGACTTTTCCTTATTTCAAAAATTTCTTGCAGCCATGTAATGTACCAAAATGTGGTTTTAAGTCACGGGACTTTATATCATACCTATGTAATGTAACATCAATACAACGCATAAAAATACCATTCTAAATATAGTACATTGAAAATTAGAAGCCTTTCGGAAAATCTGTCCCAAACGGTGTAAAATTGAATTTTCTTATTTCAAAAATTTTCTTTAGACATGCAATGCACCAAAAAGTGTGTTTTTTTTTAGTCGCGGGGCCTTATACATTCAACACGCGTATGTAATTTTAATACAACACCAAAAGACCGTTCTGAAGGTAGTACATTGAAAATTAGAAATCTTTGGGAAAATATGTCCAAAACGGTGTAAAATCCAGTATCCATATTTCAAGTTCTCTTTAACCATGGAATGTACCGAAAAGTGTTTTTTGGTCAAGGATCCTGATATTCACCGTATGTAACGGCAATAAAACACAAAAATGCCATCTAAATTTTAATTCCTTGAAAAGTAGAAATCTTTGAAAAATGTTTCCCAAACGGTGTAAAACTGAATTTTCCTTATTTTAAAAATTTCTTTTAGCCATGAAATGTACCAAAAGGTGGTTTTAATCACGGATCCTTATATCGTACGTATGTAACATCAATACAACACAAAAAATACCAGTCTAAAGGTAATACATTGAAAATTAGATTATTTTTTGTGAAAATCTGTCCCAAACGGTGTAAAATCCAGTTTCCCTATTTTAAATTCTCTTTTAGCCATTTAATGTACCGCAAAGTGTTTTTTGTCAGGGATCCTGATATTCCACCCATGTAACAGCAATACAACACAAAGATATCATTTAAAAGGTAGTTCCGTCTAAAGTAATTTTTTTGGAAAATGTTTCCAAAACGGTGTAAAACTGAATTTTTCTTATTTTAAACATTTCTTTTAGCAAAGAAATGTACCAAAAAGTGGTTTTTAAGTCACGAGTTCTTATATCGTACGTATGTAACATCAATACAACACAAAAATCCCATTCTTAAGGTGATACGATGAAGAATGAGAATTTTTGGAAATCTGACCCAAACGGTGTAAAATCCCGTGTCCACATTTCATATTCTCTTTTAGCCATTGAATGTACCGAAAAGTCGTTTTTGTCAAGGATCCTGATATTGCTCGTATAACAGCAATACAAAAAAAATTAAATAAAGTTCCTTGAAAAGTAGAATTTTTTGAAAAATGTTTCCCAACGGTGTAAAAGTGAATTTTCCTTATTTCAAAAAAATCTTTTATTTTTGTGTTGTATTGCTATTGCATACCTAGAATGTCAGGATCCTTTACTAAACACACATTTTCGATACAGTCACTGGCGAAAAGAAAATTTGAACTGAATTTACACTGTTTGGGACATGTTTTTCCAAAAAAAACTATTTTTCACGGCTCTATCTTTTGATTTTTTGTTGTATTGATATTACATACGTACAACTTAAGAATTGTAGGCCTACATAAAAAATTAAACATTGCAAGATTTCAAAGAGACAGGGAATGTACCGAAAACTGTTTCCGAGATAAAGATTCTCATAATGTATGTAACAGCAATGCAACACAAAATACCACTAAAAAGGTAGTATTCGTTAAAAAGATTTTTTTTTTCAAAAAGAAATCTGTCTCAAACGGCGTAAAAAAAGAATTGTCCTTTTTTTCTTTTTAACATGAAATGTACAGAAAATTGTTTATTAGACAAAGATTCTTTTATCATACGTATACATGTACAGGTTTTAGATCCAATCTTATATCCTCAGCAGACCATTAAATGAATGCTATAATGGAGAAAATAAAAGCTATAATGACGATGAAAATGATGGTGGTACTTATGATGATAATCTTGCTGCTACTACTGCTGCTGCTATAGCAAATGATAAGGTTATGTTCGGATATATAGGCAGCAAGTATTTATTAAATTTTTATGCCCCCGATAGGGAGGCATCATGAATTTGACTTGTCCGTCCGTCCGTCTGTCCGTCCGTCCGTCCGTCTGTCCGTCCGTCCGTCATTCCGTCCAAAAACTTTAACATTGGCCATAACTTCCTTATTACTGAACATATTCGCTTCATACTTTACCACAACATTCCTTGGTACATTACCTTTCTGTAGGCACATACTTTGGTGACCTTGACCCCTGGATGACCTTGACCTTGAACATAGATTGGCCATAATTTAAAATCAAAGCGGTGTCGGGGGCATTGTCATCTTACAGTGACAGCTCTTGTTCTTCTTACTTTTCTCGAGATGAAAAGCGTTTAAGAAACTTAGAAATAAAGAGAAAACTTTTTATGGGGCTCTATTTTGTTGCAATCAAAGTCTTTAAGTTTTTTCAATCACTTATTGTAGTTTCGGAAAGAATAGATTCCCTGCACCACTTTTACAGCTTTATATACTGAGGACATTTAAAGACGCAGAGTTTTCAAAGCCTTAAATCAAGATGTTATAAGACGTTATAAGAAATAAAAGTATATATTAAAAATCTCCCACAAGTTTTTGAATGTGAAAAGAAAATATTGGAGTCAATTATTCCGAAACGTTTTACAGCGCCATAGCCAATGCATTAAACACGCTGACGCTGCATAAATTCGATGCACGTGAAACTGGAGTCAAATTTTAACATGTTTGTAAAGTTTGTTTATAGGGACACTATAAAAACAACTTTTATAAAAAGATTCTCAATTATAATATTAACAGTATGCCTCGTCTTCTTGAAAATTTGAGGAACCAAGCTTTTGGAACGCATTTGCTTGTTTTGTTCAAACTCGAATATTTCACGGCAACTAGGATGCTGTAACTCATTAATATCACGACTAGTGATACGATGGCTTGGCCACATAATGTGGTTACACACTACTGGCCTGATATGTGCCCCGTAAATTATGTTTGGAATGGCCAGAAGAGACGCGTGTATTCACGTACCCCACCACCCAAAACGTTGCAACAACTTCGTATTCCTGTTATTCAAGAGCGGAACAAAATGCCACAAGAGGTTGTATTGCGAAGAAAGTCCTTTCTGTGCGACGGCAATGTCAGGCTTTAATTCAAGCTTTAGGTGGACACAATCGTTATTAATTGATTTGACTCATCTCAATTAAAAATGATCAAATTTTATTCCGACGTGAATTTAGAACATTTTCAAACCTTTGAGTTTATGGAATTAGATGAATCAACGAAAATAAACCCGCATTACGTAGCCTTTGCTGGTCTTTTCCATCCTATAAGCGAACGTAGTATCTCTGCGGAATTAAATGTACTCAGTATAGTTATTGACTTGACATTTCCAGAACGGTTGACATTGCAAATTTAAAAGTTAACAACCAAATAATTAGTAACAGATCAAAGTGTTTCGAGAAAGGGAAGAAAATTCTGACCGCCAACGCTTTCTTCTACTCGCACAAATCTATTTCTAAAACATTATATATTAGGGCAGTCAGAACCAGTTATTATTTAGTAAAATGCTCACCGGTTTTTATTGTTAATTTTTGAAAACAACATTTTACAGACAAATGTTTAAGATGACAAAATTATTTCAGACAAAAATAAAGGTGTACATTATTACCCATAAAACATTGAGGGCAAAGTAGAAAATGCTAAAAATGAGCAATCTCCTATTCTCTCAATTTATTGATCGGTCTGTTTTATGAGCACCAAAATCACATTTTGTTTGGGAAGGGGTTTTACTTTGTCCACTTTGCAACATCTTGTAAAATTTTTCCGTCCCGGAAAAACAAATCATACCAGCCACTTTACGTGGAATACTTAAAAATGAGGATGTTATAAATTTCGTAAACATTTTGATCGGGGCCATCATTTAGAGTTGATGTGATGATGCAGTAAATTTGGCTTTAATTTCTTGATGCTAGCTGTAAGTATATATCGATGCTTTTCAACAAAAACCCATCGTAACTGCAGCTTGTTTTTAGCTGCATCAACCAGATTTTTGTTGAAAAGCAGCGTTTTTTGTTAAAATTGAGTTATAGGGAAATCATTTATTATATGACACACGTTATGATTGTTAAAATTCGAATTAACTTTTAAACTATAATGTATTATTTTCTCATTTGTTTTTGAATACGATTTATTTAAATGACTAACTGTAGAGATCAATAAAATGGACGACGTTTTGGAGCAGAAAGAATCCTAGAAATGAACAACGCATTATTGTGTGCATTATTGTGTGCCTCCGTTCATTTGTCAGCTATTGTCCAAATTCTAGTGATTAGATTTAATAAATAAGATAAATTATAATTTGCAGATCACAATTAGATTTACTTCCTAATTTTTATAACATTTATTACAGAGCAACTATCAGAAACACAAAAATGGAAAACACCACGATTGCAAACCTGATAGTCGAGACACTAGAACACCTAAACGGTAGATATGCGAACGCCTTTGTTCCCTTCGTTGTAGTTCTGACCATCATGGCGGTCATCGGTGTCGTCGGTAACACCATCGTGCTGCTAGTCTTCTGTCTGAGCCGGGAATACAAGTATACCAACTTTAAAATATTTGTTATATGCTTGGCTTTGCTGGATTTCTTATCCTGCGTTACGATAATACCAGCAGAAATCGCAAAGACACGGGACTACTTTTCATTTCCCAGTGCCACTCCTTGTAAAGTGAAATGTTTCTTCAATGTGTTCTTTAACACTGCAGCTGCGATGTCCCTACTCACCATATGTATCGACAGATTCAGGAAAGTCTGCCAGCCGCTCAAGAAACAGATACATCCAGGATTGGCTTTAAAGATCGTCATCATCGCTCTGGCATTCTCGTTTATAGCATCTCTCCCGGCGCCCATCATGTGCGGCATCAGCGAGGCGAATAAGACCAACATATACAACACGACCACGACTGTGTACCTCTGTACCGCAGAGAAGAGGTTCCAGAAAAACATATTGAGGACCATCTACAAATACAGCCTAACGTTCGTCCTGACCGGCACGTCCATCACGCTTGTCGTAATGTACGTCCTGATTGGGAGGATTGTTCTCCGACATTGGAGGTTTAGAGAATCAATGGGAAGTTTTAGTATCGAGTCGAATAAGTCACCGGATCCATCTGAGAAGATTGAAGGTGACAGACAAACGGAAGATGTCTTCATCGATAATGATGATGCCAATGGAGAGCCGCAGTCACCAATCGGAGAACCAAGTTCTCCTATCTATAACGTGCAAAGCGTCAAATACGTTCCAAACAAGGAGAAAAGGCCACTCAGAAAGAGCAGCAGCGTTTCAGTGAGCAGCAACTCGACACAGGGACGCTTCAGCATCAGTAAGCGTAAAGGAAGCCTGTCGCCGTTTCAAGCACGCGCCAGACGCCGGAAGTCATCCGTGTCACCTTCAGGTGTCCCCTATAAAACCCTGATCTGGCTCATTCTGACGGTTATTTTCATCGTGACGTACTTCCTGTACGCCATTTTGTCGTTCTTCACGACAAAACAATACATGATGTCACCGGAAACGTTGCTAGGATACACGTTCCTGTTTCGTATATATTTTGTAAACAACATAATTAACCCGGTTATTTACGCCTGGCTCGACCAACGATTCAAGTCCTCGTGCAAAGAACTGTTTCATAGATTCAAGAACAAGATTATGTGCTCTTCTGGGGATTAACCCGTTCCAAAACGACAATACATGTACAGTCGACACTCGTTGTGTCGAAGTCGGAGGGGCCGTCAAAATACCTCGACATATCCGGAGTTCGACTAATCCGATTTTGTTCGGCTTCGATAAAGTTGATATTTGACCGTTTTTTAAAGTAATCAAGTACGATTATTATTGAAATATTGTAGGAAAAGGAAAGAAATTGCTTATTTCGATGACGCCTTTTGACGACCTAAAAGATAATTAAAATCAATTTCTTTATTTTCCACAATGTTTTCAATTTTTTTTTATCTTTTAGGGACTAAAAAAGAGTTAACTTGTGGTAACGAGTTAAGCACAAGCTGTCCTGCCCTGGTTTCTCGAAAAAAACGTAAGTACATACTCATGAGTACATGCTCAACTTCGATGGAATACTCTCTAACGTTGAAGGGTATTCGATTGAAGTTCACGTGGATTTCGTGTGATTTGAGTACGGTGCTCAGATTTGAGTCCGAGAACGGACATAAGTTTTTTCGAGAGATCGGGGCCTGGATTTATAACAGTTGCAATTGCTACTAGGGTCCCTTTAACCCAGTGTCATTTATGGACTCTTCTGACGTCAAATACGATAAGGCTTTGGAAAACATTGTGGAAAATTAAGGAATTGCTTCATATCGCACAATGTTTTCTATTCCGGAAGACAAAACACTAAATCAACAAATCATTCACTTTAAATTGTCATCTGCAACACCTTTGAATTTAGACCAGTCTAAAATTTTGCCATCTGGTAATGGGTTATGTGATAGTTCAAATATATCTCGCAAGAAGAATTGAAACACTGTTTTGCACATCTGTCTAGAATTTTGGATGCTTACTCGTTCAAAGGCCTATCCGAATTGCTTTACAGTTTTTGCTCTTTGTGCAATAAAAGAACTGATATATTTTTATTATATCCATTATGTGACTTTTATTTTTCATTTTTAGCGAGCCGGGACTTTATGTCCGGGGAGCTAATGTCACAGCCCTAGTGTCGTCGTCGTACCGTCCCGTCCCGTCGCGTCTTCACTCGAAAAACTTTAACCTGGTCTATATCTCAGGCACTATTAGAGATACAGCCTTGATATTTCATACATGGATACATCTCGACAAGACCTTTCATTTGGGACCATGACCTTTGACCTTGTGACCTTGACCTTGGAGTTTGACCTACTTTTGAAAAACTTTAACCTGGCCTATATCTCATGCACTATTATTGATAGAGCCTTGATATTTCACACATGGATACCTCCTGCCAAGACTTTTCATTTGGGACCATGACCCTTGACCTTGTGACCTTGACCTTGTGACCTTGACCTTGGAGTTTGACCTACTTTTCAAAAATTAGTTGTTTGGGTGACAGGCTCCCGTATAGGCGAGCTACGTTGTCCGCGGACAAATCTTGTTTAATACTGACCCCTTTCTTGGTTCTATAAACCTTATACAATAGATTAAAAGTTTATAAGACAACAAAATTAGAGTCGGCTTAACTTTTCCTAGCCATTTTCACCTATATGTGCCATTGAATTTGCTTCGCGTCTAAAAATCTGATCACATACACATGCGGTTCCGCATCTTCATTCCAGCCTGAGCATGTCCTCAAATGGTCAGTAGTACTATACTAGTATATCGCTGTTTTTCAACAAAAACTCGTAACTGCAGCTTTAAACAAGCTGCAGTTACGATGCTTTTGTTGAAAAAAAAGACGATATTTTGGGCACGACGCGAAGTTGACCTGGGGGTGTTCTTGTATATGACCAGTCGAAGAGTCGAAATTTCTGTCACATTGAAACAAAATTTAAGACTTGTCCTATTTCAAAGATGTTGCAGACGAGAATTTCAAGTGAATGAATTAAAATTTCGGGTCTCTTTGGGTAGGAAAATATTATGGGAAATGAAGAAATTGCTTGTCACAACTTTTACCTTATGAGGTGTCAAAATGCATCACCATGCATGAATGGGTTAACAGCAACAAACAAACTTTATGACTAAATTATAAAAACACATTTTAATTATAATCATCATAATCATAAACATTAGAGAGAATCTAAAGAATAAGTCATATTGTACAAAATGATCAAGATACCTATATCAATTCAATAGACGTATACCTAAAGATAAACGACTTGGCAGAGCAGCCCATGCTTATCGAATGGAATGCTCTGCCAGGTCAATTCTCGTCCACTATATTTTACTGTTAGTCAAATAACGAATACCCAGCAACTCTAAACATTTTCAGCCCTCTCCCAAACATCAAAGCATCAATCCATTGGACTGTTCCAATTTGAAAGCTACTGCAGACGACTTAACTGATGTTGATTTATATGGCGTACCAAATGGGTCAAAAGTCTATTTAGAGCGTGCACGCATAAAATATACGCGTCGACTCATAAATTTTATGCGTCGATGCATAAAATTTACGCGAGCAGTTGAAAATTTATCCGTCGACGCGTAAATTTTCAACTGCTCGCGTAAATATACGCATCGACGGTTATTTTTTCTATTAACCAATCAGATCATTCGTTTCATCTATCAATTTTATGGTATAAAGGGGAAAGGTTTCCCACTGCCTCTCCCGTTGGCCAGCCTCGGTTTCACATTGTTTACTCCTGCTCGAGTAAAATTTACGCGTCGATGCATACTTTTTCAACTGCTCGCGAAAATTTTATGCGTCGACGCGTAAATATGCGCGCCGACGTATAAAATTTATGCGTCGACGCGTATATTTTATGCGTGCATGCTCAATATAGACCTTTGACCCATCTAGTACGTCATAGATTTACATGTAGAGTTAGTGTACAGTAGTGCATACTAAATATTGATGCGAAAGCAGAACATGCTTATGATTAGCGTTTTCCCATTTTGCATCAATGTTTCTCAGGACATTATCTAATAGGTACATCAAAGCTATGTCTTGTTTGAGAGAGGGAGGAATAACGGAATTATTACTGCTTTTGACGTACCTAGAAGGGGGATTTAACCCTTTCCCAAACGGCAAAATTTTAGGGTGATCCAAAAATTGCCACAAATGACAAAATGGATAATATTAAAGATAGGATTTGTGTAAAATATGGCACAGAAAATATTGAGACAAAAGGAGAAACTGCTGGTTATCAGCAGTTTCTTCTTTTGTTTCAATGTTTTCCCAAGGTTTTTTCTATTAGTGACGTCGAAACCAGGTCTTGTTTGGGAAAGGGTTAAAACGACTTAGGAAGTAATAAAAGGAAGATAACTACGTGAATTTTTCTTTGACTTTTCCGGGAAATGTATCAAGGAAATTAAATCTATGGTGCCCCCGGCCAAGGCGCAGTCGGTAGTACATCGGACTCTCTCTCGTGAAGTCCTTGGTTCGATCCTCGGTCGGAGTAAATATCATTTCAAACAAAATTGTCTACAACCAATGGTTTGAAAAGTTAAAGTTAGTTCTATTAAACAATAAAAGTTGAAAACCAAATGTTTTATAAATATGTATGGCACTTGATCTTGTAGAATTCCTTTACACATATTTCAAGAATGGGTCGCTTTCAACGACACACAAACTAATTACTAGAAATCGTATATTTCAAAAATGAAACAACTTTAACAGTTTAAATATTTCAAGAATGCATCGCTATCAAAGATACACTGATTCCAAGAATGAACATATTTCAAGCATTTACCGACTTCATCAGTGAACATATTTCCATTTTTGTGTGATTAAAGATATGTACATCTTCTAATAATACACTGATTTAACCCTTCCCCAAACAACAAAATTTTTGGATGCTCCAATTTTAAATCTGCTTCAGACGACAAAATAATTGCCAATCAAGGTTGGATTTAACTACAATATAGCTAAGAAAATATTGAAGCAAAAGGAGAAACTGCTGGTTATCAGCAGTTTCTTCTTTTGTCTCAATGTTTTCTCAAAACCATTTCTCGCTGGGACGTAAAAACCAGGTATCGTTTGGGAAAGGGTTAAAGAATGTACAGTTAAAATGAAAATATTTCAAGAAATCACTGATTTCAAGAATACAGCGATTATAACAATGCAATGATTGTACGAGTGCGCAGAATTCAATACTAGTATTGCATTGATTTTAAAAATGCGCCGATTTTAACAATACACTTATTTTAAGAAAGCACGTGTGTGCGTGTCCATTTATCCGTGATAGGTCACATAATGTTAAATAACCTGAGATACAACATTTATTAAACTTCGCTGATTTTCGTAAAAAACCGTAACTTCAGCTTTTAATTAGCTATGGTTACGAGGTTTGGACGAAAAGCAAAGATAAACAGTTGACACTCATTGCCTCGAAAACACCTCGGTGTCTATTTTTCGAGATATCCAGGGTTCAAGATGCCTAGTGTTCGACCCACCCGAATTTCTATTTAATGCGTAGCTTTGTTTAATTCTTTTTTTAAATATAGTAATGAATAGTTTAAAATTATCAAGCAAGGGATGAAATTTGTTCGAAACGAGAAATGTCTGTCACTTTTCTACATTATTTCTTTTGTGAAATTTATAATTTTCTAATGTTTTCTTTAACTGTTAATTTCAAAAGATAAAAAGTACGACCAAATTAAAATTTCGAAAAAAAAAAGTCATTCAAGTTACACGATGTCGAACCAATGAGTATCAACTTTATTTGAGCCGAAACCTTGAAAAGGGCCTTTATGTCCTTTGAGACCAACATCGATCCAGATCAACATGCGTATACACACAGTCTTATCAAGATACGCGTCGTCTCACAAAACGTCTTCATAGGTTAAATCCACTAGAAGAGAACAGCATGGATCCCGAACATATTGTGCGCACGCATGTTGATCTCTATGCTATAAAGACCCCCTTTCTAGATGTTGGCTCATTTATTTGCGGGGCTAACATATATCTAGCATCCAAGATGGCGGATGGGGTTTAGGGTAGCCATTGACCACGTTATAACTGCCCGGATGTACCTTGTAGATTCTGAAATGAAGGAGGACAAATGTCAACATCAAACATATTTATTGACTAAATTCTTCAAGAATTTACTTTACTTCTATGCAAGTCAGTGTATTCGTTCAATTCAATTCAATTACACAACATCGTGTTGAATCAAACTGTATCTCAACCAGGTCTTGTTTGGGAAAGAGTTTTTAAGACAGACCTATCTCTTACGTTTTAAAAGTTACAACCAGTATTAAAAATTCAATACACAATCCGCAATACAGACTGTGCAAATTCCATCGTCGTTAGTCAAGGAAAGTAGTTAAATTTAGAAAAATGTATTGTTTTCCTTAGTTAATTAAGCTTCTTTATTCAAAAAATATAGAATTCTATCGTACCTGTTCTGTTGCTTCGACTTATGAAAGCGTAGGTACATGTATATGTGAACGGTCATGCAAAAAAGTGACCTTATAGGAAGTGTGAATAATATCGACACTAGTCAGTCTGCGCAGTCCGCTCATCTCGACTAGGACCGACACTTTCACTTTTATGCACTTTTCAAAATCCGGAAAGTTTTCCATATCTTACTACATTGTATATGTTCATTTTTGGCATACGGGATCTGGTTGACCTGTGCTGGGCCTGACACGTTTGTCAAAATTTGGATTTTTGGGGTTCGGATAAGGTCCCTTTTAGCGTGACGGGTCACATATAAGCATGAATTTTTTTAACGTCCGTCTGCAGACTTAATCTTAGCAATGTAGGTTTGTGGGAAATATAAATTCTTAAAAAATCTAAGTGACATGGAAGCTACATACTTATCCTTCTTAAAGAAATAAATATATCCATCCTTCCATCGCAATGCACCAATAGGATGTTCCGGCAAACCCATGAAATATTCTTTAGTTGGCAGGGGATATCCCTTCATTACTACGTCACGTCCGGTACTCCATTCCCAGAACTGTTGTTTCTATAAATAGAAACACATATTGGATTACCATATATAAATTTCCTTGCATGGAATGACATGAGTTAGTTCTTTAGAAAGCCTGCGACACATGTATATGATTATGTTTTCTTCTATTACAAAAGATACACTTCTGTGAAGTTCAAAGAAAGGAAATTTGATCAATTGAATAATTGGTCGTATCTTTTTACACCCTTCTCTTTCAAAACTGGCATGTCGAATCTATAGAAAAACGCATCGTGAAGCATAAAACGCATCGTGAAGCATTCAAAAGTATTTCCACGCTACATGTATACATATATATTTGCTTTTCTTTCTGAAAAAACATATCATCTACATGTACTCGCCTTAGTGGTTCTTTTTTCATTTAGTCTATATTTAGATTAGTGTTGTCTTCGTGAATGTATTGCTGCTTTTCAGCACAAACTGCGTAACTGCAGCTTATAACAATCTACAGTTCAGAGGTTTTTGTTAAAAAGCGACGAAATGTAGGCAACGGTAAATGACCTGACAGAGCATCTCTAGCTATTAGCCAGGTCAATAATCGAGACCTATACTTACTCCGAACAATAAGAGCCGAGTTATTCCGTACTGGTCCCGAATAAAGGCCCCTGCATTAGGGGTCTCCGGCATCCCCGAAATATTCTTTGGGTATCCAAGATCTAGGTCAAAGTTCGTGTACCGCCATAGCGTGTTATCTGAAAATAAAGACAATTTGTGTTTGTGTTTTAAAGGGACCCATGCTAGGTTGTCGGAAGTAAAATGTATTCAAGTAATAACGTATGGAAAGGTCAACCTACATGGATAGATCATTTATGTCCAATGTACTTTCATATGAACTTCATATAGTCATTCTAGATAAAATCTGTACATAATTGATTGACCCGCCATTTATGTTTATAGTAACATTTATGGGAAACTGGACCTTCATAAAATAGTGAAAACTCCTTTCCTTTCTATTTGGTCCTAGACAATGCAATGCGCAACACAACGAAGCAAACACTGCCTGTCCCCATGTTGTTCTGATCCCTGAAATATCTAGCGTGTGTCCATTTAACTCTACAACATAGCGATACTTCGAGTTTTAACTTGGCTATTGACGCTCGCGAGTCTTTTAGTAGGCCTACCGCGAACACTTGAAGGGTATGACTTCATAGTTAAATATGCGCAAGGAAGGCTTCCGTCAAATTTGATGAATGTGAACAAAATGTGCAGTCATGACTTTCAAGTGTTTCCTAGAGAGGAAGAGAAATTGTATTTAAGGTAGAATACCCGTATTGTGGCCATTTTGAGTTTCATAAAACACCGGCTTCTTTTTTCAAGCGTCGTCGTTACGTATCCGAACCTATTCGGACGCGGTCGTAAACATTCGGCGGTGAAAAGTTCCACCACCGCATGTTTTCGACGTCGCGCGGATAATTCCGACGTCGCACGAATCTCATTAGGGGTATTCTACCTTAACCCTTTTCCCAAACAAGACCTGGTTTTGACGTTCCTATTAAAAAAGGCTTGGGAAAACATTGTAACAAAAGAAGAAACTGCTGATAACCAGCCATTTCTCCTTTTGTCTTAATATTTTCTATGTGATATTTTATGCAAACCCTATCTTTAATAACATCAATTTTGTCATTTGTAGCAGTTTTTGAAGTGGATCACTCAAAAATTTTGCCGTTTGGGAAAGGGTTAACAAGTATAATTATGGGCCTTTTACTTGAAAATTTTATTTTGGCCTACTCGATGATTCATCAAATTTAACTTGAGACATATAAATTTCCTTGGTCACTGTCATTGCGTCTTGAGACAACCTTCCAAAAAATTTACAAGACGAATTGGCGATGCAAATATCAGGTTCGGCGGCGAATTGATTAGCCAAATGTATGCTTTTAGTCAGGTTGGAAATTAAAACAGCCAAAATATGTTTATGATGTATTAGATATTAGAGTCTTTTTTCTTTTTCCTTAACATCCTTAACAATATACGATTTGGAAAGTTAGAGATGCAAGTTGATTAGCCAAAATCGTAATTGAATGTAGTACTTGCAGTACTTTGAATGTGGTTGTGAATAGTTCTTAACCTCTTCCAACAAATGTCACTACAAATCTAAAAAAAATAAGATCATTGTATATTTGTTAATGCATGCTGAATTTTGACTTCTCATTTATTCTATACAACTGCATGTTATGTGTCAAAAGGTGTCAACGTGTGGTTATGGGTTAAAATCGTTGGATACCATTTATGTTGCTATATCGAATACGCAACACCATTCAATAAGGGTCTATTGTTATTGTTGGAACAATGGATTGTATTTTTGACAACCGAAAATGTAAATAAATTACGTAAATACAATTTTGATAGTGTTGACATGAGAACGGATGTTAAGTACTTCAAATTACTGTCCCAATACTTCCCTTCTTGACGAACATTTGGATTGTTCTAAATTTGCAGGTTGAAGACGATGAATTGGACGTTGGTAAAGATATAATTTATTATTCGTTTGCGAAATAGCGTATGAATTATTGAGACAAAAAGAAGAAAATGCTGTTTCAATCATTTTCTCTTTGTCGAAATGTTTTTTTTTTTTTTTTTTTTTTTTTTTTTTTTTTTTTCAAGTACTCTCGTATTAGGAAAGTCAAAACCAGGGCTTGTTTGGACAGGGTTAAACGGATACTAGTATTTGATATATTCTGTAAATCGAAGTGTGTCAAGCATCCTTGAAATTGTAAGGATTGTGAGACAGTCAAAATTTGATGGTATCTATTTCCTAATGTAAAATTTATATAATTATAATAATTATTTACAAACCCTGCAAAACTAAAATTTGTTTTGCATATCTTGCAGAATGACTTTTAACCTTTAAATGCAAATTGAATGGCAATTTCTTTATTTTCTTCCTTCTATTCTTAAGTTTTTGAAGAAGTATGTAAACCCAAGTGATTGTTTTGAAAGGATAAGACGTTTTATTTTCGATAAATAGTGATCGTAAACACAACGCAAACAATATTCCCCAAAAATGCGTATTTTATACACGGATATTATAAATTTATATTGACCCTGGAATGACATACCCCATTTAAATAATTGCTCATTTCAAAACAGGTAAATCAGGTTGAACGCGTAATTATCTTGAATCTTTGAAAAGTAACTTGTGTGTTCACAAATCTGGTTAGCTCATTGGATTGCGCGTTGGCTTTGAAACCTAGTGGACCCATGTTCGAGTCCCATGCATGAGGGTTCGAACCTCGGATATCTTTACTTCTAAACCAATTACTCTACCAGTTGAGCTATCGAGCAGTCCGCATTAATGGTGTTTTTAATGGATAAACTCGTCCAAGTAAGTATGCAAATGAAGCAGGTCATTCCGCGGTCAAATTAAAAAAATCAGTACTTGAATATTGATTGTGTCCCTCTCGCATACTATTTCACTAATCTTTTGTCCCCACCCCCTTCTATGGGATAATGACGTCTTGTGATCACAAAGACTTTAAAACATTGTGGAAAATGAAGAAATTGCTCCAGACAAGCCTACGGCTCACCAGAAAATTCCTCCGCCTTGCCAAATTAACTTGACCTATCCAAGACATGAACCATGTATTCTTTATATAATGTCTTTCTCTCTTTAACAATTACCATGACATAAACCATTATATACGTATATTAAATTGACTTGGTTTCACTTTAATCATCAATGGGCGCAACTGAAATGAATTTTCAAAATATACTTACTCCAGACATGTCAGGTTTTGTTGTTCATCACTACATCGACACTTGGAGAACATTTCTGGACTGCTTTCATATTTCAACATAACGCACAGTTTGAACACTTTTTCAATAGAAAGATAAACGTGTATATTTGAGTTAATATCCAAATGGACGTAGCAAAAGACATTTACCATACAATACCTACGCACTCTAAGCGTGCAAGTCCCTCTCTCTCTTCGATGAATGCCAATTTTCAACTCTAGTACGACGCCTCTGCGTTGTCCTTCAACACGATTACATTTGATATGCGAATTCAGCTCATATATCGATAAAATATTCAGAGCAAAATTCAACTTATTATACTTACTATAAAATATATATGTTTTCTTTCTCTCTTTTATAAATGCCACAGCGTCAACTCTCGGTGGACCTTTCTCATAAACGTCCCATATATTTACTTTGTCCTTCGTACGAACTATTTTTCCTCGCGGATCGATCTGTCGGACACGTGACTTTTTAAAAATATAAGTGTACCCGTCCGGACCTGGAAATAGAAATTCAATCAGACTATGGTTCTTTTTTATTCAAAATTCAGACTGTATTCTTACCGTTTTTCTTACGACGCAATTGTTTTGTTCACAATGTGTGAAAATTTTAATGTAGATCTACCTATGACCTTTGAATAACAAACGTTTTGTTTTTGTATTTGTGATAATATTTGTAAGTGCATGTAGTGCCCAGTCTATGTTGATATTTCATCATGACATCAATTGATATTGTTGAGTGTTTGTAATAAAACTGAACTATTTTGCATTTTCACTGAATCTGGTATGTTTCATTTCTTTAAAACTTTGACTTATCAATTGCAAAGTGGTGTTAACTCACCCATTTCTATATCGTCCATGGTTATTTTACATATAGGAGCGGGTGTTGTGGTGGGCTGTAACTTCTGGTAGGCTTCTTCACTCATTTCCGGGTTCGGCCCTGAAATGGCCAACACAATATTTTATAAAAATATTCAAAAAAATTCCGACATAAATCTAACTTTAAGCTGAATCGGATTCCTGGTATTGCTCTGACCGGTGTTACCAAAATATCCTAACTGAGCTTGCAGTTGTTCCCTCATTTAGATGATCAGCATCCATTGGCGAGAGACAAACGACTTTTGAAAAATGTCAAAAAGGATATTGCCGTGCCGGGGTTTTATCCACCCATATATTGGTACACTACAACTGTACCGACTAAGCGTTCCCGTTTCGGCTCATTCAGTGACAGTATATTGGTGTACATGTACACTGAATCAAAAAGGAAATTTTCGCAGTTGTTCAAATGTTCATCCTAGATGTACACACATGCACATGGAGTAGCTTGTTTTGTTTGCAAAATATGTTTACAAGGATATTCTATAAAAGATCAAATTGTCATAACTACATAAAAATCAAAGACAAATTATACAATTTCACGGTTTTCTTAAAAAGAATATATTTCAAAGCATCATTTGACACAAAACTTACCCACATTTGTCTAAATTTCTGTGCTTTCATTACAAAACAGGACAAAAAGATGAAAATTGCAATGAGGTTATTTTTAAAACATTTCTTTGTACAATACCGACTTATATTGGATGAGTACACTGCAGAACTAGTTTATTGACCCCTTTCCATTATCGTTTAGCCAGTACCCGCATAACACTTCCGGTACTCCGAGACTTCTCTGATGAAAATTCGCTCGTTGATATTTGGATGTCGCTATTTACACCAGAGCGCTGTCCCATTCAAAAACAAAAGAAAAGTCCGACACAAGTTAACTTCCGGTGGCAAACAATGGATTTATGGGAAATTAACATTGTATTAGATCTATAGGGAATCGAAATGGTTTTAAACTGCATCGTTTGTCATGCAAGAATCGGAAGATAAATGACGGAACTAAAGAGAACCTTCCCTTTTTCCAATTTCGACAAGATAAAACACAAGCGCAGAACATGGATGAAGGCAGTGAACAGGGATGGAATTCGGCTTTTGCGTCTGAGGGCGACTTCCGGTGGCTTGTTGTGTGTGTATGTGTGGGGGTCTTAGTGGAAATAAGCTAATTGGGACAAGGCGATATCGCCTCGTCCCAATATACTTGTTCTACAATGTACTCATCCAATATAATTCAGTATTGTACAATGACATGTTAAATAACCTTATAATACTAGAAAGAATCTTACCATATAACATCTGTATGTTCTCTATATCATCTCTACTCAGGTCAAGGTTGGTGGATACAAATGCGGGGTACATGACGGATCTGGGATCACGGGAATGGTGCAGACCCAATGAATGACCTGCAAAAAATATTAAGCGAATTATTGTACATGACGTTGCTTTTCTTAAAAAAAAACTCGTAACTACAGCTTGTTTTAAGCTGTTGTCACGAGGTTTTGAAAGACAAGCACCGATATGTAAAGCAAAGAATATTCAAAATTACAAGGAATTCATAAAGCTTAACTAATTTTGGGTCGAAAGCTTTTAATAAATTTGAATCCTAGATTATCTAGGACTCAATAGATTTCAAATGTCACTTTACTCATGATATACGAATGTGTGTTCGGTTTTTTCCTTAATTCAATGCTGATTGGAATTTTGTTAATGAATTACATGCAGTTGGAATTGATTTTTTGTATGATATGAAGGAAATCGGTAAGCCATTTTCTAGGATGGTCCTCTTGGGTACCACGGTACTAAATGGCGTCCGGAAAAATCAATAATGAATGGAGACATGAAAACGTTCCTTGTTTTCTATTTCTATAGCAATCCAATACAGCCGAAATTATTATAACAGTAATTACCGAAGATTAAAGTATTTTTTCTTTTAATTTTGCGAATACACACAGTTGGTAGGTGATACTTTGTCCACAATTAAACACCGTTTTGAATACCGCGGTACCATAAAAGACGCGGTACCGAAGCGGACTAGTATACATGGACTCCGCAGATTGGCCGGTGTAGATTTCTTTCAAACTATTTCTCTTCATTCAAATGATGCAAAATACATTTACATTTATGAGCTCTATGACTCGAACTGATTTGCAGGATTAACTTACATGTATACCAAGGAGTGACAACTGGGACACACATCGTCTCTTTTCAACAAAAACCTCGTACCTGTAGCTTTAAAGGGTGATGGTAACAGATGGTCTAATTGCAAAAAATGAATTTTTTTGAAAAAATATGCAAAACTTTTGTGTTGACCACCTCGGGATGGTTAATAGCGAGCGCAAGCTCGCGAATGGGCACGAAGTGCCCATTCGCGATTCAGCGAGTGTGAATGGCAATGCGTGAAAAAGTTCTAAATGAAATATGTTGGGCTGATTTTTTTTGGTCAACTTCCGCTTGGTGGTTGCGGAGTGAATAACTTTGGACACCAGGTTCCGTGTTACGGTTGTAAAGAAGGATATCGAAAATACCTACCAAAAAATAACCGTCTCAAAGCTGGAGAGTTAAAATAATTTAACAAATAAATGTTGTGGCCGGTTGGTGTCTCTACGATGTTCAAAATAATTTTGGAAATCGCAGCGTTTCAGATTGCCGGAAGTGACTGGTTTCCTGCTTGGAGGCAGAAAATACAGGAAGCCGGTAACTAATCCAAGGAAATTGGGTCAGTATATTTACTGGTGAAACACTTGTTTTACCAAGATAAACCGGCTTAGGCTAACTTCTGTTAATATACATCGTTGTATGCATGTAAGTCATTTCCATACACACCTAACGTATTCATTCAGTAAGGTTTCGGTGGATGTGTTTGTTTTGAATAAAAGTTGATAACGGTTACGTTTTGAATCGACGCCGGTATGTTTCGGTGGATTGAGCTCTGTTTCGGTAATTCGCTAAGACTAGTCATTTGGTTCATTTACGCGAATCTGTGTAAACAAAGCAGACGCTGCGTTTATTTCTGTTGACATTTGTCAAACGAAGCTATCTAAACAATATTTCTCTTGTTTATCAGACAAGAACAGAAGCACTGATATTTTGAAGCTGTGTCATTCTACCTTTGAAGTGAGGGATGTCCCCGGGGACGGTGATTGTTTTTTTGTTTTTTTCATTGTCTTACGTTAGCATTTCATGGCTTTTTCTGCCACACAAGAGCTAAAAAAAGGATATTTGTTCATTCATTTCTATGAACTGGAATCCTTTTAACCCTTTCCCAAACAAGACCTGGTTTTGACGTCTCTTATTAAATGGCTTGGGAAAACATTGATACAAAAGAAGAAACTGCTGATAACCAGCAGTTTCTACTTTTGCCTCAATATTTTCTGGGCTATATTGTACACAAATCATATCTTTATTAACATTTACAATGTTGTTCATATCAGCTTTTGAATTGAACCACCCAGGTCCCTAAAATTTTGTCGTTTGGGAAAGGGTTAAGGATGCCGTTCATATCTGTCACAATCACCATTTCACCAAAAAGGGCTATCAAATGGATGATTAATAAACGAAACTGGGCAACTGCCTCTGAAATCAGAGCTGCCTCACAAATATTTGAAACGAATATAAATGTATATTCGCAGGATCAGTCTAACTCTGGACAACTTTATGTATGAATCTTTTATGTTTGATCAAGGTCCTACAGCATACCCAGATGTATAGTAGTCCGCTTCGGTACCGCGTCTTTTAGGGTACCGCGGTATTAAAAACAGTGTTCATTTGGGGACGAGGTACCAACTGCGTGCATTAGCAAAACTAAAAGCAAAATCATTTACTCCAATCTTCGGTGATTACATTTTGACTGCATTTGATTTACTTTAGAAAGGGAAATCATGGAATGTTTTCATGTCCCCATTCATTATTGATTTTTCCGGACGCCATTAAATACCGTGGTACCCAAGAGGACCATCCTAAACATTTGTAACAGGTGGTGAAAAATATCGTGGCTCAACCGGGATTCGAACCCAGGGCCTCAGGAATACCGTTCCTACACTCTAACCACTGAGCTACCGAACCACATGTCGACATTGCCATACGATATAATTATCACCAAATACCTGTACCTGGCTACACATTCTTCTATCAAATAACCATTTCAGGCTATTATATTTCAAATTAATTCCCCCTACAACATTTACATCAGGGATTTTGTTACCTGCGAGTCAGAGCTTCAGATTGACAGTGGGCCCGGGCCATTTGACACACTATTTGCAAATATGGCCCATCACTTTTCAACTCCAGGGGCCAAGGGGCCCAAGCTTTTACAATTTTTTTTATATCACTATGTTTATTTTCATTGCTATGGCCCATCATTTCCAAAAATGACCCATCAATTTCCCTGCCATGGGTCATTTCGACCCACCAATCTTCAAATAAATCTGAAGCTCTGGCGAGTCCCGAGTCCCTGACTCACATTTTTTTCTGAGGACTCATTGAAAAATATTCAGTGAGTCCCAGAATGCTAACATTTTCAATGTGTAATCAACATTGTCTTTCAAAGACTCCTATGTTTCAATATTGGACTCATTATTTTGGGAACAAGTGAGTCCCAGGACTCTTCCGCATGAATTTGTAACAAAATCACTGTTACATTCAGCCTTTTTTACTGCGAGTCTTGTCTTGTTCTACCTCTGCTCTATTATGTATGGCGCGCAAAAAGGGTCTAAAGTCAATATAGCGCTAGATCTATAATTAGAATAGGGGCAGACCGCTAAAATTAGCGGTCAACCCTTAAATTTTTATCGGTCTACCGATAAAATATCGGTCTACCCATAAAATAAGGGTAGACCGCTATTTCAATTAACAGTCTAGCGATAAAATTACCGGTAAACTGCTATTTTTATCGGTAGACCCCTATTTTTTTTTGATAGCCAATCACAGAGCTTGTACTATACAGATATCGCTTATTTCCGGTGTGTTGAGGATGTAACGAGCCATTTGATTGGCTAATGAGATTTCGAGCAGAAGGGTCAAAAATAATTATCGGTCTACCAGTAATTTATCGCTAGACCGTTAATTGAAATAGCAGTCTACCCTTAATTTATGGGTAGACCGATATTTTTATCGGTAGACCGATAAAAATATAAGGGTAGACCGCTATTTTTAGCGGTATACCCCTATTATAATCATAGGTCTAGCGCTATATTGACTTTAGACCCTTTTCGCGCGCCATAATCATGTAAGAATGGTTTTATGGTGGGGGACATGTCAGTCTCTAACCAATTAAACCCTTTTGTCTGTCCTTTTTTAGCTCCGTTTACCGTAAGGCCAGTGGGCTATTGTCACAATCGCGACCCTCAAGACTGTTTGCAACCTTTTGCCGCGTTGGAATGTGGTTGCAACATGATCTCGAGCGTAATACAGTGACCGCCATATTGAACGTGAAAGTAGACGCGCGTAAATGACGTCATCAAAACAAATCAATCCTTTAGCTAACGTTATAATTCAAGTGAAATATACTGTCAACAATAGGTAGATCACATCAATTATTTTATCTGGTAAAATTTTGTCACATTTATGAGGATACAGTCGACTTTAGAACGCTGTTTGTTTCAAATATTTTTTCTGGCGTAGATTTAAATGGTTGTTTGGTCTGCTTCCGTTGTTATTGACCTGACTACCGTTGTTATGCTTGCAGAGAGATATGGGCAGGATCGGCTCATGCCGGCAACTGTAATCCGTTCGAGGGGATCTTGAGTAACGATAAGATCCGAGAATATTCGAATGCTATTGTCATGGCGGTGTGTCTGTTGTGCATCCGTGCATGCGTCTGTCTGTCCGTCCGTAAACTTTTTCCTTAAAAAACTTCTCAGAAACTACTGTATGGATTTTAATCAAACTTCACAGGAATGATCATTGGGTGACCCTCTCTCAGATTCATTCAAAGAATTTAGATTGAATTAGAATAACCTGAGTTATCTGCCCTTGAATGTCAAAAATAGCTGGTTTTGACTATTTTTACTGTAAAATCTACAAATATTAGACAATCAGGACAAAACTTTGATAGAACAATGGTGACTATAAGATCTTGCATGAGTATAATTTTCAGCTTGATCTGAATTTTGCATCATTGAGTTATGTGCCTTTGAAATTGACAAAATTGCCATTTGCGGCTCTATTTTGATTTTGTTTTCACTCTAGCAACTACAAATATTGACCAATACAGACAAAACTTTGACAAAATGATGGTGACTTTAAGATCTTGCATTGGTATATTTTTCAGCTTGATTTTAATTTTACATCATGAGTTTCGTGCCCTTGAAATTGACAAAATTGCCATTTTCGGCTCTATTTTGACATTATTTTCACTCTAGCAACTACAAATATTGACCTAACAAAACAAAACTAGGACAGAATATTGGTGACTATAAGATCTTGCCTTGGTATACTATTCAGCTTGATCTGAATTTCTTATCATGAGTTATGTGTCCTTGAAATTGACAAAATTGCCATTTTTCGGCTTTATTTTCTCTTACAAACATTAGTATTAACTAATCAATACAGAACTTTCACAGAATCATACTGACAATTCGATCTTACTTTGCTTGTAATTTTCAGCTTGGTCATGAATGCATTTGCTTGTTTGCACAGACTGAACCTTTGAAATTGCATTCAACAAGACAAACAGTCAGGCCTGCGGAGCGCTTCCAGACTGCCAGGGCTGTCTAGTTTCATCTTCAAACAAATAAATTCCCCCTATAACATTTACATTCAGCCTTTTTACTGTGAGTCTTGTCTTGTTCTACCTCTGCTGCTCTATTATGTAAGAATGGTTTTATGGTGGGAGAGATGTCAGTCTCTTACCAATTAACTGTTCTCTCAAACACTTTTGTCTGCCCTTCTTTCATCTTAAAACAATTAAATTTCCCCTACAACATTTACATTCAGCCTTTTTTACTGCGAGTCTCGTCTTTTCATACCTCTGCTGCT
This sequence comes from Fragum sueziense, assembly GCA_963680895.1. Classification (NCBI taxonomy): domain Eukaryota; kingdom Metazoa; phylum Mollusca; class Bivalvia; order Cardiida; family Cardiidae; genus Fragum; species Fragum sueziense. The sequence goes on from OY804601.1 coordinate 49,970,897, forward strand.
CTATTGTGTAAGAATGGTTTTATGGTGGGGGACATGTCAGTCTCTAACCAATTAACTGTTCTTTCAAACACTTTTGTCTGTACCTTTTTTTTTATCTTAAAACAAATAATTTCCCCCTACAACATTAACATTCAGACGTTTTACTGTGGGTCTTGTCTTGTTCTACCTCTGCTGCTATGTTATGTAAGAATGGTTTTATGATGGGAGACATGTCAGTCTCTAACCAATTAACTGTTCTCTCAAACACTTTTGTCTGTCCTTCTTTTATCTTTAAATTAAACAAATATATTCCCCCTACAACATTTATATTCAGCCTTTTTTACCGTGAGTCTTGTCTTGTTCTGCCTCTGCTCTATTATGTAAGAATGGTTTTATGGTGGGGGACATGTTAGTCTCTATCCAATTAACTGTTCTGTCAAACATTTTTGACTGTCCTACTTTATTATAGGAATGGTTTTAATGGTAAGTGACATGTTTATCACTTCCTTATTTACATTTGTATCACATTTTATATGTCATTTGTGTTACAGTTTATTAGCTTTAACTTGAGACATTGACTTTTCTATATGCTTAAATTAACACATTTACTGGTCACAAATTTGGCAATATATTTGGCTTTTTTTTACTTTTTTATTTTTTCGAAATTCAAAATTTGACTCTTCTGAAGGGGCCTCCTCGGGGCAGAGTTGGGCAATATTGCTTGTTATAAAGTTTATCTTAACATTCAATATTGGCAGACACCTTCTATGAAGTGACCCATACAATTACAAAAAAAAATCGTTCTATGGAATGTTATATCTTATGTATAATACAGTCATTCCAAAGAATTAATGCATATGTATACAATGTAGTTTTGTCGGTCCAAAGTGTGAACTGGTATGCTTAGTGGGTCTGCGCTCGCTTTAAGGCTTTGCCTTAATTACATATTAATATGCGATTCAGACAGAGAATGAGCCGAAATTACAAGACAGATAGCTGAATTTAGGGAGAATCCAAACCTAAATTCAACCCCGTCACTGATGGGGTTAGAATTATTTTTAAATTGTTGCGCATGCGCATACAGCGCGGACCACGATTCAAACGAGATTCATACTTGAATTTCAATATGACGTCATCATGTATGTTGTTACGTCATTTAAGAAAGTCGCAGGTCCTACTGTTTTGACCTACTTTCGACATCGCTTCATGGATTTGGTATCAAATTGCGAAAAAATGAGTCGTTGTTTCAATAGTTTGTCGTAATCATTTAATCAGGTCATATAAAGCTTAAAAAGTGTACATTTCGTTTGTATTTGACAATTTTTTGGTCCAAATCTGGGAAATAGTAGCTTTAAATAAGCTGCAGTTACGAGGTTTTCGTTGAAAGCGGAGATATCTATAAATTATGTTTTCCGTCCTCTAAAGAAACGTATCAAAAATGAGTCAAATATTTATACGGGTTTGGCTGGTTTTATCGCTTGGGTGATACAAAGATTGGCTACTAGGACGGGCATGGAAATGGGTATGGCTTTGGTCTTCCGTTACGGAATTAGTCCTCTCAGAAGAAAGGACACATTAACTAGATTTAAAATGATTCTAACCATGTTGCCTAATTCGATTTGCCTGATTGTATCTTTCGGATAATTTTTAACCCAGGCGGCAAAATTTTACACTGGTTCAAATTCAAAGATGTTCCAGATCATAATTTCAAGTGAATGAAATGAAACATTTTTGGAGTCGTTTTGGTGGAAAACATTGTGGAAATGGAGAAATCACGAGCAATTTCTTTAATTTCTACAATGATTTTTCAGGCCTTTGTCTAATAGGGCGTCAAAAGGCGTCAATATGTGGGAACGGGTTAATAGGGGTGACAAATAGCTAAAGATCGATTTTACAAATGGGTACGGCTGTGGTTTTCCGTTACGGATAAAGTTCTCCAGAGAAGGGAAGGATACCATGTCAAGATATATCAATATTTATGAGTTGGAATTTTAGACAATGGCACCTGTCGAATATGAGACAAACATAGATACAGAAAAGCTTGCATTTACGAGCAGTTTTATCAAGATCATCGATGCTCTTTGTCAATGGTTATAAGGAAGCTATAGAGAAAACCGTGGATATTGAACCAATAGTGTAAAAACCCGTACAGCTCAGCATCCAAGATGGTGAAAAAACGTTAACAGGACCCCTCTCCAAAAATCAGGACCCCATTTTCCAGAAATCAGGGGCCCTTTTCCAAAAATCAAACTCTTGCATATTTTGATTGTCGGTCAAAAATACCAACTAGTGCTGTGCCAATTGATGCAGACCTATTGCATCTACAAGTATGTATGCCTTACATATATAGAAATCAAATTCATCGTAACATAATCTTTTTACAACATACGATATCTTCAAAGGTTTGAATGGTCACTGTTAGGGTGCAATGCAATATACTGCAGGTTAATGGTCTCATTCATGTGACTACTGTTAAACAATACCAATGAAAGCTACCAACCTATTTCATGAATCGCCACGGCCAGTAGGTTGATGCCATCTTTAGGGTTCACACTCAGGGTCCAGTTTTCGTCATCATCCAAATGCACGTTACCAGATATAGTGTAGGTACCTGGACCGAAGGCGTGTGCCGCTTGGCCCCCTGAAAATATACGCATAACTCTGCATTTCAACAAAACCTCGTAACTGCAGCTTTAAAAGCTGCAGTTACGAGTTTTTGGGGGTTTTTTTGTTTGTTTTTTTTATGAAAGGCGACGATTAGTTTTTATGTGGTCAATGACTGACTTGACAACATGATATTAAGGTATATGACCCATCATTAAAAACACCACTTTTTAGCCATGGAAAATGCATCAAATTAAACACACTCGTAAATACACTTCAGATAAGTTGATTCACCGTGCCGGATTTCAAGATTTTGCTTCAAGAAGAAAATTATTGACAAATATCTTTTTACTCTATATTTATATGCAAGGGAGTTAATTTATAACATTTTTGTCAAATATTTCCATGATTATGCATTAATTAAAAATTCTAAACCGTTCAAAATGCTTATATTTGTATTTGGAATGGAAATATAACACAGTTTAGGAAATACTGGCACTTTTTAAATTTCGCCTCTGGCTCTTTGGTGCTAATGATGGGTTGTATACGTTAAGAGCTCAAAAATTATCTAAATTGTTTGATAAAAAAGAATAGTATCTTGTTTTGCATACCCGCCCTTTTCATTTCTCGCTAAAAGTGTATTCGAAACTGATCCGCACTGTAAAAAGAAATATTTGTATTGCTAGACGATTCCAATGAGTACACAAATTATAGGGTTTGGATTTGAAATAACAAATTAAGAATCCCTTTATGCCCCTTTTATCTGTATCACGTTGTGTAAATATTTGTGATTGAAGGAAGATAAATCTCTGTTGCAATTAGTATCTTCAGTCTTTATGGATAATCCCCCTTTGATAGCAACTTTTATTTATGATAACGTACATATTACTGATTTCATTTGACATGACACTGACATTATTGCAAGACATTTTCCAAATAGCCTAGCATCGACCTGTGAAAAGCTATTTCTTCATTTTCTATTGCTTTTTTATCCAAAAAGGCAATAGCCTAAATGTCTTTGAAGTTGGACCAGTCTAGAATTTTGCAATGTGATAATGGGTCTATAATTAGTGTTACAACAAAAGTCTAGATGACACATGTAAAAAAAGGATGATAAATAATAATCAATCCAGGATCTGGAAAAAGTCCTTTCCCCTTTCCCAAAAAACAAAATTTTAGGGTAATCCAATTTGAAAGCTGCTGCAGACGACAGAATTGATAATAATAAGGACATGATTTGTGTAAAATATGACAAAGAAAATATTGAGACAAAAGGAGAAACTGCTGGTTATCAGCAGTTTCTTTTGTTTCAATATTTTCCCAAGCCTTATTCTATTGGGGACGTCAAAACCAGGTCTTGTTTGGGAAAGGGTTAAAGGCTTTTGAGCCCAATATAATGAAAGATCAGCCTGCGTATTCACGCAGTCTGATCATTAACCATGTTGGTCTCCAATAACTTCTTCGTGGCATGAAGCCACCGTAAGTCAGCAGCATGGATCCCGGCCAGACAGCACTTAGGCTCAGACTGATCGTGAAACACGGTTGTACCAAATGCTATAAGGTGCCCTTTTCCAGAAACCGGCTTAATTGTATATGTTTAACAATAGAACAACCTGTTACTATATCTAAACTTCACGTATCGAAGTTTCACATTACATACACGTGCAAAATGCCCTTTTTGTAGGAATGATATTCGAGAATTTTTATCGGAAGCACCTCGACCCATCTTTTGCTCGGTTAAGCACAAGTATGTGTTGATTTGAAATATGAGATTCGTTGAAGTACGGATGACATACGTTTCAGTATTTTAATGTTGCAAAAAAGATTTTTATAAGAAAACTTTTGTCGAGTTAAGTGACCTTCACGTAACATGAACAACACTTGATTTTTTTTTGTGGCAAAGAAATTCGACATGATTTCGGAGGAAGAACCTTGACATATCTTGCGCTCAGTTTAGCATAAGTATGTGTTGATTTGAAACATGAGACTCGGTGACATACGGGTTAAATACCTTTAAGTATAGCGGACGAGAATTGACTCGGCAGAGCATTCCATTCGATTAGCATGGCCTGCTCTGCCAGGTCATTTATCGTGAGGTATATTCCAATGTTGCAAAAAAAGATTTTTTTTAGACGCAAACTGTTGCCCAGTACCTTCACGTAACAGGAACAACGCTAGATTATTTGTAGAGAAGGAATTTAACCCTTTCCCAAACGGCAAATTTTCAAATTTTTAATTTCAAAAGCTGCTGTGGATGACAAATGGACCTTGTTTAACCCTTTCCCAAACAGCAAAATTTTAGGGTGATCCACTTCAAAAATGCCAAAAATGACAAACATGGAAGTTATAAAAGATAGAATTTGTGTAAAATATTGCATGGAAAATATTGAGACAAAAGAAGAAACTGCTGATTATCAGCAGTTTCTTCCTTTGTTTCAATGTTTTCCCAGGACTTTTCTATTGGGGACTTCAAAACCAGGTCTTGTTCGGGAAAGGGTTAAGGTAGAATTTGCGTACAACATAGCAAGGAAAATATTGAGACAAAAGGAGAAACTGCTGGTTATCAGCAGTTTCTTCTTTTGTCTCAATGTTTTCCCAATCCATTTCTGTGAGGGACGTCAAGACTTTGTCCAGGTTTCTCAAAAAAACTTAAGTACGTTCTCATGCTCAAATCTGAGCACCGTGCTCAAATCGCACGAAATCCGCGTGAACTTCAATCGAATACCCTTCAACGTTGGAGAGTATTCCTTTGAAGTTGAGCATGTTCTCATGAGCATATACTTAAGTTTTTTCGAGAAACCGGGGACAGGTCTTGTCTTGTTTTGGAAAGGAATTAAACATGGTTTTGGAGGAAGTGCCCGGACCTATCTTGCGCGCGGTTTAGCACAAGTATGTGTATATTTGAAACATTAGAATCGTCGAAATACGGGTGAAATACATTTTCATTTTTGTGGCACAAAACACGTGTTATAAAGAGATACCGATTTCAATAAAAAAATCCACTGCTATGCACAATGAATCAAATTGTTGCCACACTCGCCATACATAATTTCATACATGTAATATTTTTGTGTAGGAATGAAATTCTAGAACTGCAAAGCGGAAGAATACCGACCATTGTTTGCTAAATTAAGCACAAGTATGTGATGATTTGAAATATGAGAATCTATGCTTTTTTGTTCTTTACCATTAAACGATTGTTAAAATGGCGTTTTTGTTTGTATACTTGAACTTCGCGTATAAATAGTGCAGTTTCCCATATCCAAGATGTGAACCAAGCCAACAACAGATGTTCTCTGGTAGAAACGACATTCAAGAGGAAAAATTTGAGATGAAACACTCCGACCTTTCCTTAATCCGGAAAACATTGGGTAAAAAGACGAAAATGCTGAACGTACTTAAGTTTTTTTCGAGAAACCTGGGCAAAGTCTTGACGTCCCCGTAAATAGCGAAAAATCAAAATATCAAAGAGCGTATTTACATCAGAGAAGACTCGGATTAACCTTTCCTGTGCTCGGTTTAACAAAAGTAGATGTTGATTTGAAATATGAGAATCCATGAAATGCGTGTTTTTGTTGTTTACGAGGAATTAAATTGTAAAAAAACGAACGAAATAATTTTCTTTATTTGCATTGTATTTCGATTTATGAAAGTGACGTTGCACTTTGTCAAAATCAAGCACTTCAGTAACATTTTTTGTTCAATAAAAAAGAACAATCGTATTTTATTTGACATGTGAAAACGTGAAATTTTCTTAATTTCAAGCCGTTAAAAAAGATACCAAATTTATCCTATTTTTGATAAGTTAGAATTTTCTTTTAACCTTTCCAAACGGCATTTCTAAAAGGCATCTGATGACGAAAATTGTTTTGCTTCTAAATTATCAGAACGTTTTCAGCATTTTCGTCTTTTCACCCAATGTGTTCCAAAGTTTTTTTTGTTTTTTTGTTTTTCTTTACCTCACAGTCAGGTCTTGTTTTGGTCTGTAGGGTCCTTGATTCAAAATGTTTTGAAAATTGTTTATTGTAATATGGATTCTCTGTAATGATATAAATGATGGTAGTAATAATAATTGTAATTTTAATGATAGTAATAAAAATGACAATATAATTTTATTTTTTATTGCTATTTTGGTGTATCTTTTACGTCGGCATTCCTTTTAATATTTCAATAAGAGATATTTATAATAGTATAAAAGCAAAATTTAAAAGAAAACAGTGTCTTTTTGTGAAATAGCTAAAGAGGTGATTATGAATAAAAGCAAAAAAGGAAGGGCTTAAAAATATAAAACCGAATTTTCTCTCTGTGCTGAACAAAAGTGCGGTTCTAAGAGCGAGTCTTTTTAATATTCTTTGGAACAAGATATTGACAAAGGTGTTTAAAATGATCCATACTTTATACAAATGACGTCAATATTGATGTCATTTGTATAAAGTATGTAGCATTTTGAAAACCATGGTCTTTAAAGTATGTAACATTCGGAACAACTCGTTTAATTTTCTCTCATTTTATTTATACAGAGCTGACCTATGGGGTTCTTCAAGAAGTACATTGTACAAGCGCTGCCATTGGGCAGCTTTAAAATCTTGTTTTAAAGAATGCTTTATCTGAAGAACCCTCATTACATCTTTCCAATAAATTCCAATGCTGATTTAGTTCCATGGAGATAACTAATGTATAAATTTCATTCTTTACAAAACATTACCCATTCGTCTTGCTCTAAACTCATTTTTCAAAACACCTATGCGGTGTCCATTACTTATCAGTAAATCACCATGTAACTTGATAGCAAAATTAGGCTAAATGATCTTATAACAAAACTTTGAAGTGTTACAAATGACCTTATTTAAGTCCGGATTGGGTTACAGGTCACGGCAAAGGGACGTTCAACCCTCTACCAGACGGCAAAAGTTTGGACTGTTCCAATATGAAAGGCGTTGCAAACGCCAATTTCAAGTTGAGGAAATTTTAAAAATGTTTCCATTTTCGGTTACAAAACATTGTGGAAAATGAAGGAATTGCTTGTGACAAGCAATTTCTTCATTTTCCACAATGTTTTCCCAAACAATTACGTTTAAGGGAATCAATAGGCGTCATCGCACAGTAATGGTGCAAGACCCCTTTCCCGGCAATTTTCAGCCATGACTTTTGTCGTGTAGAAAGACTTGAAAAATGTTCGAGGAAAAAGAAGAAAATGATAATAGCTAGCAATTTCTTTTTTCTTCTTAAAATCTTATTTGCGAAAATACAATAATTATTACGTCATGTATATCGCACAAACACCATTTTCTGATTTCAGCGCTAGCATTGCCTTTAAAATTGGATTTATAAAAAAATAACGTCTAAGAAAGGGTTATACCACGGACTCAAGTAAATAATTATTCAAATCAAATCGAAATAAGAAAGAATAAATTAGCCCTACTTAGCCCCTGATTGTGGTCCAAGTCTGTATTTAGCCGTCATTTTGATTAATATACTCTAATAATTACAGATAATTTCAGTTATAAAATTCATATTAAATTGTCAAATATTTGAAGAATTCGTAAATTCATGATTACTAAGGTAATTTCCCTAACGTGCCCAATATTTTGGACACATCTTGGACATAATTATATTGACTTGATGAATAAGCTGGTTTTTTTTCCAAAATAAATTATGAAGTGATCCCTACATAGGGGTGATAAACAAATTAACCCTTTAACTCCGCAATTTTAGAATGATCCAAATTGAAAGCTCATTCAGACGATAAAACTGATTTTGATAACAATATCATTCCAATAAGAAATAAAGCACTGAATATATAAAAGCGAGAAAATGCTGATTATCGGCATTGTCTTCTTTTGCCTGGATGTTTCTCAAGCATTTTATTAGTGACGTCAAAAGAAGGACTTGTTTGGGAAAGGGTGAGTGGTAAATTATCCTCAATATTGTACTTTTTTCTTATTTTAAAGGGGCCAATGCTAGACAATTTAGCAGCCAGAACATCGTCAGGACACCAATTACTAGGCTAAGCATACATCGTTGCGTGATGCATCGAATCAATCCGGGCAAAAAAGAAATGTATTATAGCGCATGCAACTTGTGTTGCACTTTCAATCGAGAATAACTTCTAATATAAATGAGCCAGGATCTGGAAAACGTCCCTAAAGGCTTTTGAGCCCAACATAGATTCAACTCAGCCTGTGCATACGCACAGTCTGATTAGGATCCTTGTTGTTCTCTAATAGCTTCTTCGTGACCTGTAGCAACTTAAAGAGAGCAGCATGGATGCATATTGGACTGCATATGACGACAGGCCGATCTTGAAACTCATTTTTAGCTCCACTGGCCTTCAGGCCAGCGGGCTATTGTCATGGCGCTGTGTCCGTCGTCCGTCCGTCTGTGCGTCCGGTCGTCAACTTTTTCTTTAAAAATCTTCTCCTCAGAAACTGCTGGATGGATTTCAATCAAACTTCACAGGAATGATCCTTGGGTGGTGCTCTATCGGATTCCTTCAATTAATGCTGATTGAATTAGAAAGTCAATAGTTATCTGCCCTTGAATTTAAAAAAAATGGCTGTTTTGACTTTGTTTTCACTCTAGCACTTACAAATATTGATCAATCAAGACAAAGCTTGGTCAAAATGTTGGTGACAATAAGATATTGACTGATCGCAATTTTCAGCTCAATCTGAATGTTATATCATGAGTTATGTGCCCTTGAAATTGACAAAATTATCATTTTCGGCTAAATTTTTACTTTGTTTCACTCTAGCAATTACAAATATTTACAAATCAAGACAAAAATATATTAGAATGTTGATGACAATAAGATCTTGCCTCGGTATGATTTTCAACTTGATCTGAATTTTATATCATGAATTATGTGCCCTTGAAATTGACAAAATTGTCATTTTAGTTTTTATTTTGACTTTGTTTTCACTCTAGCAACTACAAATATTGACTTATCAAGACAGGACATTGACACAATATTTGTGAACATAAGTTATTGCCAGAGTGTAATTTTCAGCTTAATCTGAATTTTACATCATGAGTTATGTCCCCTTGAAATTGACAAAATTACCATTTTTGACCTTATTTTTACTCAAACAGCCATAAATATCTCCCAATCACTATGAAACTTTCACATAATCTTACCGGCTTAAAGATCTTGCATGGATATAATTTTCAGCATCATCTGAATCTTAAATCCTGTTTTATGTGCCCTAGAATTTGACAAAATTGATATTTTCGACTTTGTTTTTACTCTCTGTATATCTACAAATATTGAACAAGCACTTCAAAACTTAAACATGATGTAGACGAAGTTAATATCTTGCATTAGTGTGATTCTTAGCTTGATAGGAAGATAAATCCTCAGTTATATGCCTTTCGATTTGAAAAAATGCTAATTGTGACTTTGTTTTCATTATGTAATCAATTCTTGGATTAAATATTAAAAGAATCTCAGGCCTGTGGAGCGATTCAAGACCTTCAGGTGAGAATTACGTGACACAACAAATGCAGAAACTCTTCAATAATTATGTAAATGCGTAGCCGATTTGAATTTTGGTTGAAGCTGATAATGTGGAAAAACGTGAGTGATTTGCTGGATGAGATAATTTCTTAATAAAAATGAGTTAATTAAAAGTTATTGACGACCAGGTAAAATCTTACTTGGCCAACAATATTTTTCATCAGCTGAATTTTCAAAGATGTATACCACCTCTAGCAAAGCCCTGATGTTTTTCCACTTTCTCTGCATCAAACCATTTTCAAATTGGATTTATTGGAGATTTCCTGGAATTGTTGAGCCAATACACGTTGTTGTAGCTTTAAAGGCGTGTGAACATTTCGAAACTTTACGAAAATTACTAATTCAGTACTCTACCACATACATGTATAACCCCGTTTTCCAACAAAATACCCGTAACTGCAGCTTAAAGGCTACCAAGCTAGGCAGTTGATTTCACCGTATATTGGAAGAAAATCATTAAATTAACGTGTTTTATAAAAGGTCGGTTGTTTTGAAAGTTTTGTTTGCTTTTCTTTACGTTGTTACTTAGATTAATACATACTGATTTTCGAGGAAATAATAATCGGCAATTTCCGTAAAATCGTCACGGTTGACGTCATACAATGGCTTTACTCCGCCCCCAATCTAGAGCATGTAATACAGACAAACTTAAACCGATATCATTAACGACATATTCTTTGACTGTTTTTAACACTTTTCTAACATTTACTAAGGTTGAATTCCGTGTTTTGAGTATCGATAGGGGAAGTCGCTTCATGACAGAAAAGTCGGACATTTAACTTTGTCAGAAATCTGAGGCTTTCCGGGAAATGACCCATGACAGCCCTTTTCCCACCATGACGTCATTATTTGGCCGGTATGACTTCAAATTGGAAGTTTAGCATTTTTTCTTCGGTAAAGATCGGAAACGACCAACATATTCAACTTAAAAGACGAAATGAAGACACTTCTAATGTTTGAAAATTGTAGAAACTTTGATATTTGCCATGGTCATTAGAAAGGTGTATTTTCGACACAAGAGTTTTATTTTGCCAATCAGCGGAAACTTTAAAATAAGCTGCAGCAGGGTAACGAGGTTTTTGTTGAATAGCAGCGATATACAGGTCAGAAGTTTGACGATTTCAGGACTCTTTAAATAGTTGATGATACCATTCCTCGTGCCGCTTTACAACATTAAGTATCAGTATCGACTGCGCTTCATTTCCAATGATATACTGCGGTGTTGGGTGTGTCTAATTTCACATTTCGAGATTTCATTACATCGAAAATAATTCTCTTTTCTATTCAACTGTTTTGGTGTCTGTTTTCATTTTTTCATATTTTGTTACATCATATAATATAGATATTGTTGTTTTGGTATTTTTTGTATGTACCTTGGGTGTAGATTTTGCAAGTTATAAATGAAGCTGGATTTGGAAAAAGGGTCCTTGTTGATTTTGAGAAAAATAAAATATCAGATGCGACTGCACCTGATTAATTTATGATAGGTATATATTGTCTTACAGTCGCTATAGTCCATGAAGAATCATTTAGAGAACAAGACGGATCTTGATCAGACTGCGTGTATACGCAGGATGGTCTTGATCCATGTTTGACTAAAACGCCACAAGCACCCTTTTCGATAATCCGACTATCACAGCTCTTTATACTTTAGCAGCAGGTGATTAAGATAACAAAAACAAAAATGGCAAAAAGTACATCTAAATTTGTGCAGTGTACTTTCGTGCATCTTATTCCTGTTTCTATTTATATCTAAACTATTTAAAATGAATAGGTCAGTCATACTTGTCTAACTTCAGACTTCGCAATTTATTATCCAACAAGATTAACCCGGTACATCTGCATATGTAATGACCCCACCTCGGCAATGTTTTGTTAAGACACTCAACTAACGGACTTTGCACACGAAAATTAATCAGTATCAGTTTAATGTGGTCAAACAATATTGTTGGCGCAAGATCGTATGGTACATGTTTACATTTTGTCCAAATGTAAACAAAACAGTGTTGTATTGTCCACCCAAATTAACCTGGGACAATTTAATTTTCGTGTGCAAAGTCCGTTAGTTGAGTGCCTTAACAAAACATTGCCGAAGTGGGGTCATTACATATGCAGATATCTCGGGTTAATCTTGCTGGACAATATAAAAGATGAATAAAATATTTATAAGTAGTGACGTAGACATGTTGAAAAGTTAGGTAAAGTGATAGGGCGGTCTGTTCACTGTTCAGAGTTTTCTGCGTTTTATCGAACAATGTTTTGTTTACATTTGAACAAAACGTAAACATGTGTCATACGATATTGCGCCAATAATACCTTTATTGTTGCTTTATTGTTGACATTAGTAAAAGAAGAATGTTTTGTGTTGCTGTTGTTGTTCTTAGTCTGAGATTAGTTCCATCACTTACATATGAGGTATGATTCTTTTTAGAATTGTCCGAGCCTGAGGTGTGCCAATTGCAAGAATAAATTAGATAGATACACTACCTTGCTCATCAAAGGCAATCGATCTCCCGTCACCATGGTTACCCTGCTCGAAGAAGATCTCCACATCCGGGTTATTGCGTGTGTACAGAAATCGGACACCGGAAACAGCCGACCACGTCTCGAACGCCTTCTTGATTGTCTTCCTGTAAAACACGTGATCACGTGACACGCGGCGGTAGGTCAACTTTCCAAAATTTAGTCAAGCAATAACTCCGTCATATTTATGACAGTGAACATATTTTGACCTGCTCATCAAACAAACATACTTAAAATCTTTTTATTGCTTTCAACTCTGAGTAAGAAATATTTGCACTGATCTCTAAGAAACAGCATTTATTAATTCAGATCTTTGATCGCCGACATGTTTGACTTTACGTTAAAGTATTGTATTCTGAACGATTTCAACCCAAATTCTGCCCAACAAAATCGGTCTTTGTCCATTGAACAATGAACAATGAACAATGAACAATTTATTCTCGATATACATTAGGCCCCCGGCCCATAATATAATACAATACATGTTATATCTCATGAAGAGTGACGTACATACAACAGGTTGAATAATACAGATATATATAATTATGATAATTTATCAATCTGTAATAGATACGTGGTGTATTTAATAAATTCTATTGTAGATCTAAATAAAAAAAATCCTTTTCTTAGCTATTTTCCAACGACAAAATCGAACGTTTACTGTATGAATTACCATTATAACAGTTATACAGAAGTAAATTAAGTATTTTACAAAATAGGCATAAGAAATATTGAGAGAAAAGCGGAAGACGTTGGTTTAAAACATTTTCCTCTTTTCAATCAATGCTTCCTAAGTCAAAGTCAAACGCTTTTTAAACTGGGACGAGTAAAATTGTTTGAAATTATTTGATATGTTCACATTATGAGAAAATGTTTTGAAAAGGCTAACAAAAATGACAATGTTTTTAGCAAAATTAATTTGCAGCTTAAATAATAATTGTTTAAACATAGTTGATAAATGATTTGTTAAAAAACAATTCAAAGTAGAATTTTCTGTGTTTTCAGTTCACGTTTCTAAAGAAGATTGTCGCTTTTTAATTGAAGCAGAAAGATACCTAGAAAGATTTAAAATATTTCTTTCGTCGTTACATTTCATTATTCTAATAAACAGATCCTTTGTTGGCAAGGACTTTTGCCAGCTTTCAGGAAAGTAAATTTTTCGTAGATCGTCGTATAGAGGACATAAAAGTATAAAATGATACTCATCTTCTACTGTGTAAATATTATTTTTCAAACAAATTTTGCAAAATCTAAACTGTTTATCGATATTTAAATGCCTACCCTTTTCTATCTCTAAAGGCAAATTTGAACATCTAAAATTTGCGAGCGTTCTCCGATGTATATAAGACATGTCTATTTCAAGATACCTTTCCGGGTTAAGAAGAGTTTTATACTCTCTATAATAAAATGCTTTGGATGTATTTTGAAGTTTTGCGTTCCATTTTTGTAGAGAAGAATCAAGTAATCTTTGTTTAAATATTTTGAGAAAAGCTTGCGTGTCACCTAATTCGTTGGAAATCCATGCGTAACCAAATCCATTTTCGAATAACAATTGTTTGAGATTTGAAGCCCAGTTAATTCTACCAGATTCGTCTAATCTTCTAAGCATGTTATAAGTATGTTTAGGATATCTGTGATTTTCCATTGAAATTAGTTTTGTCCAATATTTTACACAGCGTGTTACGTAGCTTACATATAGTGGATAACGACCACATTCGCCTAGTACTAAAATATCGGGGGTGTTTTTGTTTAAACAACATATACGCTTACAAAATTGAATATGTACTCTTTCGATCTTTTCATAATACTGATAACCCCAAACTTCAGAACCATAACAAAGTATTGGTTTTATGATTGAGTCGAATAGTTTAAATGCATCAAATCCTTTAAAATAACCAAATTGCCTTTGATATCTGTATATACTGTAACATGCTTTTATTGCTTGAGATGATTGTTGTTCTATGGTTTTTGTCCAGCAAAGACGACTGCTGAAAAACGTTCCCAAATACTTATAATAAGGTGTGATTTCAATTTCTTTCCCTTTATAATACCATTTTTCGTTTTTACGCAGAATGCCACCATTTCGAAAGACAATTATTTTCGTTTTGTCCAAATTTAGTTCCATGCCCGTACTATCGCAAAATTCTTCTATGGTATTAATTTGCTTTTGCAGTCCTAACACGGTGTCCGATACATTAGCAACGTCATCGGCAAATAACAAGGATATTATACGATCTATTTCATCACTGACATGAATACCTGTTACATTTCGCTTTTTAAGTAGTTCAATTAGGTCATTGATAAACAAAGTATAAATTTTTGGCGAGCTTAAGCAGCCCTGTCTTGTACCTATCTGACAGTCAAAAAACTCGGTAATATGTTTATTATCACTAATTTTAACAGCTGCGCTCATTTTTGAGTACATAGATTTAAATATATTGAGGAAAAGCCCCCTATCCCTTTTCTAATTAAAAGTCCATTTATATTTATGATGAAAAGTCAATGGAAAACGTCAAAAAGTATTTATGTATAAATTATGCTTACCACAGTGTGAGAGGTGAAATCTTCTTTGTATATTTACTTGCCTTCCACGTCAAGATGGACCGTCGCCATCTTGGATCTGGAATGTAACGATATAAGTGTGGCAAGCATTTAGAAAATTGCTTTTTCTTAAACAATCTCGGTAAATAAATGGTTGTGATTGCAATTCATTATTGACCAATAAAGATTTTTTAAATGATAATACCAAAATTACATGCATTTGGGTATATTATGTTTCACAGAAATAAGGTTCTTTCGATTTGCGACTTTGCATTTCAATTACATGACATTGTTAGGCTGGATAAACAACTTTGCTGTGTTTTTTCTCAAACGTAACAACGTTTATTAGACGAGTCTAATGGATGAATTAAAGACAAAGTCGCGAAATCTATGCAAAGGTGTTTTTTCTCTGGCTGTAAGATTTTTCTTTAAATTTTGTAACTATCAAAGTGATCCCAATAAGAAACTCTCTTATATTTTGGTGCGACGAGTAATACTCCAATGCAAGCATATCCACAAGCAACGGGTTCTGCCACCAATATGTTCGCTACGAACGGACGTGAGGGACAAATAGTAGGTAGATTTCTTTGCTTGCGAAGATGCAATTCAAAGGAAGAAGGCACACTTTTTACATGCATCTATTCCACTGCCATTAGCGAGTCTGATTTTTAAGTCTCGTCGTAAAAGTTGATCAAGTGTTCGACCTATTTTTTGGACCAATAAAATCACAGCATATTTTACAATTTCGCAGCTATATTTGGCATGAACGAGACTGTCGGCTAGTTTATGTGACGTCTATACATAGCCACGCCCCCGTCTCCAAGGAACTGCTAGCGAAGCGAAAAAGAGTCTGTATAGTAGATTCAATGCGATATAAATATTCAATGCACTGAGCTGTTTATTTCACATAGAAGCCTCTATCTAATACTTGGGACAGCTAAATTTTAGATATGGCATTATCATCTAGCTAAAGGTCACCGTGAAATTGAAATACTTTACTTTATTAGTTCTACTTATATTTGTGAAACTTGAAATCAAGTTGTCATATTAAATGCTGTGTTTGACCTTTTTGTGAATTTTTGTCGGTCTAGATAGGCCTATCATTCATAAACAGGCGCTACTAGTTACTATTTGAATAAATTATTACAAAAGGCCTACACGGTATTAAAGAACTTTCATCTGAAAATTCTGGTTGTCGCTAAATCATTTTCTCACACTAAAATGATCATTAAATAAGTCTGAGGGGCAAGTCTTGAAATACAAAAGACAAGAGATTGTATAAAAATGTAAACAAAGGCGTTGTTCGCTTTAGGTGTATTCTCATAAATGGAATAATCATACATTTATATGATTACTTAATCAAACTGACAAGTGAGTTTTTGAATACAATTTAACAAAAGTTTAGAAAAAAATGACAGAGGACAGATGCATAGAGTATACGATTTCAGCAAAACCCTTCCGAACATATTACAAGTGTGCAAATGATTTTCAATGTATGAGATAATAAATTTCATTGTAATGTAAAATCTTAGGAAAACGTATGGATAACTACAGAATGGCTAGTTTGCAGCATTTCTTATGTTTTATTAGATTTTTCGAAACCGGTATTCATAACGACTTACATATTTTTTTTAGTTATATAAAAAAGGTCAATGAAAAAAATATTGTGTGCACAATGAAACCTTTATTAACCAGTCATTTGAATACTCGCTACAAACTAACTTTATGACTATATATAAATCATATAGACGCTTTATGCCCTCCTTTAATTTACGGCATTTGCTCATGTCAACGCAATTTTATTTATTTTTCAATTGTTAAATAGTAATTTCTTTGACATAGCATAATTATCAATTTGAGAAGTAGTGTCTCATATTTCTGAACTTGATGGCTAGAGTCAATAGGTGACATCTTAACGAATGTAATTTTCCCATTTACAATCATTCAAAGCGATAACGGAGTGCAGGTTGTAATAGGTTAAGATTTTATCAAGTAAACCGTGACGTAATTTCGGACAAACTATAGTATTTCGTAGATGCTGTTATAAAATCTCGTAACTACGGATTGAAACGAGATTCTTTAACAATACTGACGGTTTATAAAAACATAACGGTAAGCCCAGTCTATTTTAGCACAAAATTCATTGCTATTGAAAATTATGGATATTGGCAGAATAGCGTCATCCAAATATCAAAGAGCGAATTTTCATCAGAGAAGACTTGGATTAACTTCCGGTGGCAAACAATGGGTTTATGGGAAATTAACATTGTGTTAGATCTATAGGGAATCGAAATGATTTTAAACTGCATCGTTTATCAATGCAAGAATCGGAAGATAAACGACGGAAGTAAAGACAATCTTCACTTTTTTCCAATTTCTACAAGATCAATGCAACCGCAGAGCATAGATAAAGGAAATGAACATGGGTGAATTTCGCCTTTTGCCTCTAAGGACGACTTCCGGTGTTTGTTGTGTGTGTGTGTGTGTGTGTGTGGAGGGGGGGGGGGTCTTAGTGGAAATAAGCTAATACCGATAAAGATTACTCGCATCATCATTTCAAATAATTCCTTTGCGTTTCTCCAAGGTAATTACGTCAAATTCACGACAATGTGTGGTAAGATATTTCCTTTGTTGTCATTCCTTGCTTATGACACCTGTTCTTTGCGATGGTGTCATGTTTTTATTGTCGGTGTAAAATAAAACTCAAGCAAATTGATTGATTGTTACATTTTGCTTACTCATTTTATCAAAGAAGAGTTTCATTTTCATTATGCACCTTTACATAAAATCTATATCTATTGCGCCAACGCGATATTTAAAGAACAAGACAATTTTGTTTCCTCTGTTTCAAACTAGAATATCACTGAAAGTGATCATACCCCCCAAAAGCGCAGTTTTTGTGCATTTTGAGAAGTTGATTTCATTTGAACTGGGAGCTGTTCAATTGGAAAAATAGAGCTAACAAAAAATCAACAGACCAAACAACACGTGTAAATGTTGCAAAAGATACCAATTTTCAACAAAAGGACATAGCTCATTTAACAATCCCCAAGCCCAGCCCTGCCATGCTGATATTTTTCAATAAACCAAAAATTTACAACCATGTATTGAAGACAGTCAATAAAGGTAGGCCTACATTCCTGTAAAATTAGGTTCAAATTTACTGTATAATTGATTTTAAAAGAATTTTCTCTCATGATTTTGTTAAGTCTGATAAGTAAGAATTGGCACAGTGGTTAAGGAGAAGAATTTTTTTGAAGAATTATCTAACGATTTCTCGAAGTCGGATAAGCCCCGCCCTGCCACGCCCACATTTTTGGGCAAATGAAAAAAATCACGAGCATACATTGGATACAATCACCCAAGGGTCAGTCCTGTCAAGTTTGGTTCAAATTAGCCAAATAATTGATTTTTAAAGATTTTTCACATGATTTCCCACAGTCCGACAAGCCCCGCCCTGCCACGCCCACAATTTTTGACAAATCAAAAATTCACAAACAAGTTTTGAAAAGGGTCACTAAAGGAACATTCCTGCCAAGTTAAGTAAGAATTAGCCCAAAGGTTAAGGAGGAGAAGATTTTTGAAGAATTATCTAACGATTTCTCGAAGTCCAATAAGCCCCGCCCTGCCACGCCCACAATTTTTGATGAATCAAAATTTCACAAACAAGTTTTGGAAAGGGTCTCTAAAGGAACATTCCTGCCAAGTTTTGTAAGAATTAACCCAGTGGTTGAGAAGGCGAAGATTTTTGAAGAATTATCTAATGATTTCTTGAAGTCAGATAAGCCCCGCCCTACCACTCCCACAATTTTTTGCAAGTGAAAAAATCATGAGCATACATTGAATATAATCACTCAAAGGTCATTCCTGCCAAGCTTGGTTCAAATTGGCCTGATAATTGATTTTTAAAGATTTTTCAAATGATTTCTCTAAGTCCGATAAGCCCCGCCCTGCCACGCCCACAATTTTTGACAAATCAAAATTTCACGAACAAGGTTTGAAAAGGGTCACCCAAGGAACATTCCTGCCAAGTTTGGTAAGAATTGGCCCAGTGGTTGAGGAGGAGAAGTTTTTTGAAGAATTATCTAACAATTTCTCGAAGTCGGATAAGCCCCACCCTGCCACGCCCACATTTTTTGGCGAATGAAAAAATCATGAGCATACATTGAATATAATCACTCAGGGGTCATTCCTGCCAAGCTTGGTTCACATTGGCCTGATAATTGATTTTTAAAGATTTTTCACATGATTTCTCTAAGTCCGATAAGCCCCGCCCTGCCACGCCCACAATTTTTGACGAATCAAAATTTCACAAACAAATTTTGATAAGGGTCTCTAAAGGAACATTCCTGCCAAGTTTGGTAAGAATTGGCCCAGTGGTTGAGGAGGAGAAGTTTTTTGAAGAATTATCTAACGATTTCTTGAAGTCGGATAAGCCCCGCCCTGCCACGCCAACATTTTTTGGCGAATGAAAAAATCATGAGCATACATTGAATATAATCATTCAAGGGTCATTCCTGCCAAGTTTTGTTCAAATTGGCATGATAATTGATTTTTAAAGATTTTTCACGTGATTTCTCTAAGTCCGATAAGCCCCGCCCTGCCACGCCCACAATTTTTAACGAATCAAAATTTCACGAACAAGTTTTGAAAAGGGTCACCCAAGGAACATTCCTGCCAAGTTTGGTAAGAATTGGCCCAGTGGTTGAGGAGGAGAAGTTTTTTAAAGAATTATCTGACGATTTCTCGAAGTCGGATAAGCCCCGCCCTGCCACGCCCACATTTTTTGGCGAATGAAAAAATCATGAGCATACATTGAATATAATCACTCAAGGGTCATTCCTGCCAAGTTTGGTTCAAATTGGCATGATAATTGATTTTTAAAGATTTTTCACATGATTTCTCTAAGTCCGATAAGCCCCGCCCTGCCACGCCCACAATTTTTGACGAATCAAAATTTCACGAACAAGTTTTGATAAGGGTCTTTAAAGGAACATTCCTGCCAAGTTTGGTAAGAATTGGCCCAGTGGTTGAGGAGGAGAAGTTTTTTGAAGAATTATCTAACGATTTCTTGAAGTCGGATAAGCCCCGCCCTGCCACGCCCACATTTTTGAAAAAATCATGAGCATACATTGAATATAATCACTCAAGGGTCATTCCTGCCAAGTTTGGTTCAAATTGGCATGATAATTGATTTTTAAAGATTTTTCACATGATTTCTCTAAGTCCGATAAGCCCCGCCCTGCCACGCCCACAATTTTTGACGAATCAAAATTTCACGAACAAGTTTTGAAAAGGGTCACCCAAGGAACATTCCTGCCAAGTTTGGTAAGAATTGGCCCAGTGGTTGAGGAGGAGAAGTTTTTTGAAGAATTATCTAACGATTTCTTGAAGTCGGATAAGCCCCGCCCTGCCACGCCCACATTTTTTGGCGAATGAAAAAAATCATGAGCATACATTGAATATAATCACTCAAGGGTCATTCCTGCCAAGTTTGGTTCAAATTGGCCCGATAATTGATTTTTAAAGATTTTTCACATGATTTCTCCAAGTCCGATAAGCCCCGCCCTGCCACGCCCACAATTTTTGCCGAATCAAAATTTCACGAACAAGTTTTGAAAAGGGTCACCCAAGGAACATTCCTGCCAAGTTTGGTAAGAATCGGCTGAGTGGTTGAGGAGGAGAAGATTTTTAAAGAAAAAACCAACAGACGGACCAACAGACAGACCAACAGACAGACAGACAGACCAACAGACCAACAGACCGACAACCTGACTCCTATATACCCCCCAAATTGAATTTGGGGGGTATAATTAGCCAAGGATGGTCGAAGCGGTTGATAAGTCGACAACTTTCAGTCTTACCATATACCAAATAATTTGTGGTGAATGTATTTAGAAATGCATGGCTAAACAGTATGCTACTGTTGCATATAAGTATCTCTTCTTATGATTGAACTCGACATTTCATAACATCACATTTCCATTTCATTTTAAAGGTATGTCTTGATACTACGATTGATTTTTCTAATGCGTTTAGATTCTATCAGTTTTTAATCCTTTCCCAAACAAGACCTGGGGCCCGTTTTACTAACGAACTTACGAACATTTTTGAAACAACAACACATTTGATTGGCCGAATAATTACTGTTATGATTTCTTTTTCAATCAGATGTGTTGTTACAAGGTTCTTGCAAAAATCTATGTTAGTAAAACGCGGCCCTGGTTTTGACATCCCAAATAGAAAAGGCTTTGGAAAACATTGAAACAAAAGAATAGACTGCTGATAACCAGCAGTTTCTCCTTTTGTCTCAATATTTTCTGTGCCATATTTTACACAAATCCTTTCTTAAATAACTTACCTTTTGTCAATCTCTGGCAATTTTTGAAGTGGGTCACCCTAAAATGTTGTTGTTTGGGAAAGGGTTAAATTTTTTGCTGATAAGCCGAGAAAACGCATACATTATAACGTTGAGACGGAATTGTCAAATTCGATTTACATCTAAACTGAGATAAACGACAACTATTTTAATTTTGACCAAAGTACATATTCCTCGTAAAAAGCGCGATATTTTGGCGTGAATTTTTCAGAGTTTTTATAAGAAAGCAATCTTTTTCAGATAAAAATAAAGTAAAATTTGTGAAAAAAAAAATCATGAAATTCTCTTTAAAGATTTCAAGACTAACATTTCAAATATCTACTTACAATATTTGTAAAAAAGGAATTCACGTGGTCGGGTCGTCCAATCTGACGACCAATAGGGGTCGTCAGACTAATCCAATAGGGGTCGTCCAATCTGACGACCAATAGGGGTCGTCAGACCAATCCAATAGGGGTCGTCCAATCTGACATCGGGTATTGGAAAAAATTAAATCGTCACTTTTCATCGAAAACCTTGTTTTAAGCTACAGTTACGAGGTTTTCGAAGAAATCAGCGAAACGCGACTTTTAGTATCTTTTCTCGTGATTGAATTTGGCATTTTACAATACCAAACTTCCGCACAAAAAATCTTTTAAAAGAAAATTTCAAATCGTCGCATTTCATAGAAAAACCTCGTGACTGCAGCTGGTTATAAGCTGCAATTTCGATGTTTTCGAAGAAAAGCAGCGAAAACTTCAAATCGTAGCATTCCAACAAAAACCGAGGAGCTACATCTTAAAACAGCTGCAGTTACGAGGTTTTAGTTGAAAAGCAGTTAAACACTACTTACAATATTTGTAAAAATGGAATTCTCGCAGTCTAGAGTAGGGGTCGTCCAATCTGACATCGGGTAGCCCACACCGAGGCTCCTTCATGATTTTTACCGTCTTCTTATTGAGTTTTCCTGTAGCTTTGAGGCCGTGAAATTCTTGAAATAATCTGAAAATGAAAATAAAATGGTCTTCTTGTAGATCTAGTCTTATTAATCCTTTCCCAAATAAGACCTTTGACGTCTTTAAGAAAAAGGCATTGGTAAAGGAAAAAGAATGGGATCTCAATTTGACATCAGGTAAACCACATCGAGGCTCCTTCATGATTTTTACCGTCTTTTTGTTGAGTTTTCCTGTAGCTTTGAGACCGTGAAATTCTTGAAACAATCTGAAAATGAAATAAAATGGTCTTCTTGTAAATCTAGTTTTATCAACCCTTTCCCAAATAAGACACGGTTTTTACGTCTTTAAGAAAAAGGCTTTGGGAAAAATTAAAGAAAAAGCATAGGGATCACAATCTGACATCGGGTGAACCACATCGAGGCTCCTTCATGATTTTTACCGTCTTTTTGTTGAGTTTTCCTGTAGCTTTGAGGCCGTGAAATTCTTGAAATAATCTGAATATGAAAATAACAGGTATTTCGTTATAGATCAAGTTCTATTAACCCTTTATAAAACCCGGTTTTGACGTCCCTAAAAAAGGCTTTGAAAACATTAAGGGAAAAGAATAGGGGTCGTCCAATCAGACATCGGGTAAACCACATCGAGGCTCTTTCATGATTTTTACCGTCTTCTTGTTGAGTTTTCCTGTAGCTTTGAGGCCGTGAAATTCTTGAAATAATCTGAAAATGGATAATTTGTGATTTTTATTTGTAATTTTACGAATGTATTAAACATCTTGTTGAATTTTCCTGTAGCTTTAAGGCTGTGAAATTCATGAAATATTCTGAAAATGAATGATTTTGGATTTATTTGTAATTTTATGAATGTATCAAATGTGTTGTTGAGTTTTCCTGTAGCTTTGAGACCGTGAATCTCTTGAAATAATCTGAAAATGAATGATTTTGTAATTATTTGTAATTTTATGAATGTATTTAATCTGTTGTTGAGTTTTCCTGTAACTTTGAGGCAATGAATTATTATGGATTTTTATTTGTAATTTTATGAATATATAAAATCTTTAGTTGAGCTTGCATGTAGCTTTGAGGCCGTGGAAAGATCTAGTTCTATCAATCTTTTCCCAAATAAGATCCCTTGACGTCCCTTAGAAAACATGGAGGGAAAAGAATGGGAACGCCCAATCTGACATCGGGTAAACCACACCGAGGCTCCTTCATGAAATTCTTGAAATAACCTGAACATGAAAATAAAATGTTTTCTTTAGAGATGTAGTTCTATTAACCCTTTCCCAAATAAGACAGGGTTTTGACGTCCCTAAGAAAACGGTTTTGGAAAACATTAAAGAAAAAGAATAGGGGTCGTTCATTCTGACAATAGGTATCCCCCCATCGAGGCTCCTTCATGATTTTTACCGTCTTCTTGTTGAGTTTTCCTGTAGCTTTGAGGCCGTGAAATTCTTGAAATAATCTGAAAATGAAAATAAAATGGTCTTCTTGTAGATCAAGTTTTATTAACCCTTTGACCATTGACGTCCATAAGAAAAGACTTTGGAAAAGGAAAAAGAATACTGAATCTGGCATCAGGTAAACAACAACGAGGTTCCTTCATCATTTTTACCGTCTTCTTGTTTTCCTGTTCTTGAGGCCGTTAAGCTTTTGAAACAATCTGGAAGTGAAATAAAATGGTCTTCTTGTAGATCTAGTTTTACCAACCCTTTCCGAAATAAGACCTTCGACCTTTGACGTCCCTAAGAAAAAGGCTTTGGAAAACATTAAGGAAAAGGAATAGGGGTCGTCTAATCTGACATCGGCTAAACCACTTCGAGGCTCCTCAATATTTTTTTTCTGTCTTCTTGTTGAGTTTTCCGATAGCTTTGAGACCGTGGAACTCTTGAAATAGTCTGAAAATGAACATTCAAGGAAATAAATAGCTATAGCGTCGCTTTTTAACATAAAACTTATTACTGCAGATAAATACAAGCCTCAGCAACTTGATTTTGCTGAAAATCATCGATGTGCAATTTTATTTTTGTCCTTTTTGGTAAAATTCCTATGCAGATCTAGTCGAAATCAGTAAAGTTTACAACACTTTGATATATAATCCATATTAACATTGCTTTTGAACAGTGTTTTGGGATCGTAAGATAATTATCTAAAAGTAATAAATTTGATTGGTAGAAAAAACGTATTACTAGAAAGGTATATTTCCAGCTAGCAATGGAATATTCGTCGACACTTGTATCAAATGCTCTTTATTACGTAGGAGTTAAACATCGCATATATATAATAACTATTGTGTGGTTCTTTATTGCCCTATGGTGAAAATGGAAAGTGATAAGCCAAAGAAGGATACCGGTATTGAAAACCCATAAAAATGTATGTTCACTTAATCATTGAAAGTATTTCATATGCACGTCTGAATTGATTTATTGAAAAATAAACATATGTGACCCGTCGCGCTAAAGGGGACCTTATTCACCGTGTCCAATCGTTACCGGGGGATGTGGTTTTCGTAACGTTGAAAGCGTGGTGTATAACGCCGGTTTGTGGTGCAAAACAGAGGCAGGACACCACCAAGGTAAGAAAATTGAAAAATTGAATCGATGAAGTTGTTTCTTTGGGAATGAGACTAGGCCGAGGCTCATCTCAAATGATTTCTTGACCCTTAGCAATGTCTGTTTTCTTCGAGAAAGTTGCAGTTTTCTCTATCATTCCGTGAATGTAAGGCATTTCAGGCGAAATCAACTCAGCTTGCCCGTAAAATATGAATTATATACAAGCATAACCAGTTATGAACCCCAAAAAAGCATGCACTTCGTACTTACGCATGTATTGCACAAAATCACATTGAGGTTTGCACTCTCTGCATCTTACAGAAGCCATGGAAACGATTTTTATTTTCATTTACAAGTAACAATGGTGGACGTGGTGCACACAAAGAAATATTTTGTAACGTATGTGGCATGGTGATTTTAAAGCTTTGCGTTTTTCCTTATTTAAGCAGGCCTAGCAAATATAGTGACACTTTCCCTTACTTCAGATGTAACACACGACCTATTCGAATGATCCTAGCAATTGTGCAATAATTTTGTGTAAAGAATATGTGTTTTTTCGACATCAGCAATTATAAACCATATAAACCGGATTGTATAATGGATTTAGAAATTGTGCAACCCGAACGTTACATTTAAGGCGTACAAAATACAACCTAGGCTATCTGTCAATATAGGGTTAATTCGCGTTTTTGAGGTCGTTAACATTCGCAGAGGCCCAAGAAATATGTTAACGGCCCAGTGCGAAGCACGAGGGTTGTTTACGTAATTTGCGGGCCTCTGTGGATGTTAACGGCCGAAAAATACGTGAATTGACGCTATTATTGCATAAAAACTATAAAATTCCAATGAATACTTACCCCAAAGCCATTGATATGTGCGAATAATGAACCGAGGTGAGATAAGAAAATGTCCGCCAATGTTGTTTTGTTCTGATAAATCTTCCGAGAATTTTTTGTTATGCGTGACGTCGGAAAAAAACTCAGTTAAAATACACTCAATCCCAAAGCGTTTTGGTAACAATACTCTCGAACCCAAAGCGTTTTAGTTAACGATACTCTCGAACCCAAAGCATGGCGTGCATACGAAATCAACAATGATGAAACTGGGAACGATTGACTGGAAATCCAAAGAAATAACCATCTTACCGGCTTTTAACGAATACATTCAATTTCAGAGTTTTTGTTCCACTTTAAACTTCGCTTTTTCGCTGCATGTTGAATGCACGTGCTCTCTATCGCTGTATATTTAATACACGTGCGTCGTCATTGTTTTCTCCGCATATTTAGGGAGCCTCGTTTTGAAAATGCCGATTTGGGACTATTTTTAGTAACAATTTTCATGTATAAAATGTTGATTTCCCATAAACCCATTTTTTGCCTCCGGAAGTGTGTTCTGCGGGTACAGACTAAAACATAAGTGAAAGGACCTAATTGATTGATAGTGTGGGATTTTAACGCCGCTTTCAACAACTGAGGTTTTTTCGACGTCACGCATAACAAAAAATTCTCGGAAGATTTATCAGAACAAAACAACATTGGCGGACATTTTCTAATCTCACCTCGGTTCATTTTTCGCACATATCAATGGCTTTGGGGTAAGTATTCATTGGAATTTTATAGTTTTTATGCAATAATAGCGTCAATTCGCGTATTTTTCGGCCGTTAACATCCACAGAGGCCCGCAAATTACGTAAACAACCCTCGTGCTTCGCACTCGGCCGTTAACACATTTCTTGGGCCTCTGCGAATGTTAACGACCTCAAAAACGTGAATTAACCCTATATTGACAGATAAGTTGTATTTTGTACGCCTTAAATGTAACGTTCGGGTTGCACAATTTCTAAATCCATTATACAATCCGGTTTATAAGGTTTAAAAATGCTGATGTCGAAAAAACACATATTCTTTACACAAAACTATTGCACAATTGCTAGGATCATTCGAATAGGACGTGTGTTGCATCTGAAGTAAGGGAACGTGTCACTATATCTGCTAGGCCTGCTTAAATAAGGAAAAACGCAAAACTTTAAAAATCACCATGCCACATACGTTACAAAATATTTCTTTGTGTGCACCACATCCACCATTGTTACTTGTAAATGAAAATAAAAATCGTTTCCATGGCTTCTGTAAGATGCAGAGGGTGCAAACCTCAATGTGATTTTTTGCAATACATGTGTAAGTACGAAGTGCATGCTTTTTTGGGGTTCATAACTGGTTATGCTTGTACATAATTCATATTTTACGGGCAAGCTGAGTTGATTTCGCCTGAAATGCCTTACATTCACGGAATGATAGAGAAAACTGCAACTTTCTCGAAGAAAACAGACATTGCTAAGGGTCAAGAAATCATTTGAGATGAGCCTCGGCCTAGTTTCATTCCCAAAGAAACAACTTCATCGATTCAATTTTTCAATTTTCTTACCTTGGTGGTGTCCTGCCTCTGTTTTGCACCACAAACCGGCGTTATACACCACGCTTTCAGCGTTACGAAAACCACATCCCCCGGTAACGATTGGACACGGTGTTATTGGGTGTGTGAAAAATATCGACCCTAGCCTGTCTGCGCAGTCCGCGCAGCCAGACTAGGGCCGACACTTTTCACTTTTATATAATTTTCTAAATCTGGAATGGTGTTCATATCTTATATCTATTTTCACTTTTCGCATGCGGGATCTGGTTTGCCTGTGTTCAGTCTGACAAGTTTGTAAAAGTTTTGGTGTTCGGATAAGGTCCCTTTTAGCGTGACGGGTCACATATTTAAAGGATTATAGATGCACATTTTGAACAAATTGACACTGCGTGATCCTTTTAAGTTTCTTTTCATGTTCTAATTAAATATATTTGTAAGTGCACTTTTTGCTATACTTTTCTTCATGTCATAACAAAATCGAGGCAACATAAATGGAAAATTTATTTCGCGTCAAGGTATCTGCAGTTCAAATTTAATCGTGTACGTATTTAAAGAAGATATGTAACTTCAGCAACAATTTTAATCATTTTGTAGATGCTATTTAGCTCGTGTTTGAGAGAAAAGTACTCGTGGTATAGCCCACAGATTTTGAGACGGTTTCGAGAAAAGGATGAAAATACGCAACAAGGGGATACATAGAACATGCAAATAGTAGTTGCACAGGTGCAAATGTCAAAACTCATTACTTTGTAGGATGCAATATGCACTTTCATTTCATGTTTTGATTAAGGAAATTCATGAGGTATTTCGCTTTAATTTTTCAAGTACATATTCATTTCGTGGGCTGTTTCTCTTTAAATTTTCAAGTACATATTCATTCAACGTTTCATTGCCCTGACAGAATGACTCTCAAAACTCATTTCTTGTCTAAAAAACAGATCCAGTGATTGCACAGGAAATAAATAAATTCACACTTTCAAAGGTGTGGAATCATATTGATGTCTTTTATCACATAATTTATCTTAAAGCATGCACATAATTATGGAACCAGTATTTCTGTTTTATCATAAATTCAGACAAGAATGCATTTCGGTACTATGCTTTTTCGTTATTCAAGAGTACGCAAATTCTCAGCAGCGCGCTCCGTCTATTAACCAAGGAAGTTTGAGTTTATTGGGGTTTTACGCCGTTTTTAACTACCAGGGTCATATCGCGGCGGCTGGAGCACCTAGTCATGGATTCCTGTTGTTTCTCAAACCAGTACTACCACAACACCCTTACCGAGCCTCCAGCTGCTCGCCCACTTAGGTTAACGATTTCAAACCCATTGGTGGGTGACAATTTTGTCAGAAAGGGTATTAGCCGCGGCCGGGTGTCGAACCCGGGACCTCTCGAATGAGCATTGACTAAGCAGCCAGTCTACAATAGTTCCAGTCTATTTTTTTTATTTTTGGACTGACTCATTTGACGCATCACTTTATCCATTTTTGGATAAAAATCACTACGCGGTGCGCATAACTCCAAAATCCTGTCGCCAAAAAGTAGCAAGCAGAAAATTGCAACTACAAATACATTTGCAACAAAATAAAGTTTGATTTTCGTCTCAATTTCATCTAATAAAATAATTAATTCAAATTAGATTATTCATTTTACTCTATGCAAGCATATGAAGCAAATATGCCGCGTGACAGGAAGTCATGAGGAAGTACCACGTGTATGCATTTTATGGGCACTGACATCTTGAAAGTAGTTAACCCAGAATGCCCACCAGAGATAGATGGTAATCGACAGGTGGCGACATCTATTGGTAGATATTGCTCGAATGAGGGTCAGATGCGCTACCAACTGCGCTAAGGCCGCGGCCAACCAAGGATGTATTTGAAACCTACACTCCTGGTTTTATGAGTACGTTCTAGTTGCACGATTAACATACAGAAGACTTTCGTTATTTTGATCTAAGTTGACTCAAATCAATGCTTGTGTCAAAGTAAAAATTAGCTTTCACCGGTATTGAAACCAAAGAAACGATAAGGAAATTGTAAATAAATATTTCATGGTAGAACCAAAGAAGGAAACGGTCCAGATTCATGAATACAAGAAGGTACCAGCGCAAACGAAGAGCTATAGTTCAATCATTATGGAACATGTGAACACGTTTTACCCATGTATTGAACGGAAAATGCGTTCTCAATTGTTGTTGTCTCTTATCTACAATATTCAATTATTGTAACCAATTGATAATCAAGAGTTGTCCGCGGACAACGTAGCTCGCTTTTACGAGAGCTTGTCACAAAAACTGGGTTCAAGGTCAAAGGTCAAGGTCACTAGGTCTAAGGTCATGGTCTCAAGGTAAAGGTCATGGCATGTGGTATCCATATATAAAACAGCAAAACTTTATCTGTGAAAATGCCTGGGATATAGGCTAGGTTAAAGTTATTAAAAGTAGGCCAAACTCCAAGATCAAGGTAACGATGTTAAAGGTTAAGATCCCAAAATGAAAGGTCTTGGTGGGAAATATCTATGTGTGAAATACCATGGCTGTATCTCTAATTGTGTCTGAGATATAGATCAGGTTTAAGTTTTTCAAATGAAGACGCTACGCGAGGCGACGCTGACGACGACACTAGGGTTGTTACATTTAGCTCCCCGGACATAAAATCCCGGCTCGCTAAAAATTACAGAACTTTGGTAGCTGTGTTGTGTACACAGGTAAAATCTATGATCATGTGTCTCATTATCGTGACCAAAAGGGCTTGAGAATTGAATGTCAAGTACAAGACCAACTCACCTGACGGCATGTTTTCTGTCGAATCTTGAATGAATTGTGGACTTTTTGGAGTATGATCTATAAAATGAGGTAATTGTCAACTTACCTAACAGCATGTTTTCTGTCGAATCTTGAATGAATTGTGGACTTAAAGTCTTTTTGGAGTATGATCTATAAAATGAGGTAATTGTCAACTCACCTGACGGCATGTTTTCTGTAGAATCTTGAGTGAATTGTGGACTTTTTGGAGGCTGGTCTATAAAATGGAGGATTGTCAACTTACCTAACGGCATGTTTTCTGTCGAATCTTGAATGGATTGTTGACTTTTTGGATGCTGATCTGAAGAATGAGGGGATGGTCCTGAGATACCCGTACTGTTCCAAAAATCCCTGAAAGTATAAAGTATTCGTCCACTAAGTAAAAGAAGTCACCAACATGTCATATTTGTTTTGATTTAAAGTGACATTTCACAATTATTTTTACATAAATTTTATTTTTATTCTATCTGAAAGAGCATCTTTTCTAATGAAAATTCTGAAAATTTCAGGTCAAAATATTGAACCGTTTACGAGAAATATATATTGTTGTGCTAAAACTAAACATATTGTTGTGGACAACAGTTCAGAATTATATAGAATTTGCCATTTCTGGCTCAACTTTAAAGGTGTATTTTTCGCTTATAAATAACAACATCGAAAAACTGATAGCATTTCTACGCATTAGAATAAACAATCTTTGCATCAAGACATACTTTAAAAAACTGAAATGAATGTGAAATGTCACTTTAAAGCAAATGCGTAAGTACTCCTACTTTTGTGTTAATCAAATAACCAATATTATTTTGAAAAAAGAACGAGAATAAACGTACCAGCTAAAAAGCTAAAACACTGAACACAAGCAAAGAGATCACGGTTAACACATTTAACATTTTGCAGAAAAGTGTTTGTGACTTTTCAGCAAAATATGATGTAAAGCAGGGCCTGATTTGGTAAGAATTGTCAATATCCACAGAGAGGAATAATGTGGAACAAATGATTTATTTTTTCTGAGCCAGTGAATCTTATATCTAGTGTAGGACATGTAGCTTCGAAAAATGCAAAAGGAATGCATTCGTCTCGCCATTGTAAAACACGCAAAAAAGCACGTTCGTGACCAAGATGTTATTTATGTGTCGCCTCATGAGTAAATGTTGTGAAAAACAACAGATACAGGCCTGTATGAGTCGACCTTTTGGAACTCTAGATCATTGCTAAGATCGAATGAAAATTTTGACCACAATAATTGTTCTTCACATATCGGCCATTGCTTATGCTTTACTACGAGTAGTCTTTATTTGCCCCGAACGGTAACTTCTGGACTGTTCCCAATCGAAAGCTTTTACAAAACAAGAGCTGTCCGAAGACAGCGCGCTCGACTTTCTAAGTTGCTTAGTATAAAGGGGGCATAACTCAAAATAGAGTGGTCCCAGGGTCATGGGCCCTGATAGTAAGGTAGAGGGTGTGATGGTGAATAAGTATTCCAAGTTTGGGTTGAATACCTTTGATAGTATGGAAGTTATTGATGTTTGAAAAAAACTTTATTCTTTGTTGCAACACCGACGCCGACGCCAACGCCGACGCCAACGCCGACGCCGACGCCCGGGTGACAGTATAAGCTCTCATTTTCTTCGAAAAGTCGAGCTAAAAATGGATGGCAATGAAAACAGAAAATGTCTATTGTCCAGCAAGATTAACCCGGGACATCTGCATATGTAATGACCCCTACTCAGCAATGTTTTGTTAAGACGCTCAACTAACGGACTTTGCACACGAAAATTAAGTTGCCCGAGTTAATTTGGGTGGACAATACAATATATACTTATCATAGTAAATATTGATACAAAAGGAGAAATGCTGGTTAAAGCCGTTTCTAAATACGAACCTCAAAACATCGGCTTGTGAAACAGAAAATATTTTAAAAACTTTCTTTTTTAAGATGACGTGACCGTATAAATTCCGACCCATAATTTGTTTCAATTTGTTAGCGAAGACGGTTGGGATGCTAGTCGATGATAAATTTGTTTAAAAATTTGGCATTTTGGGTTTTTTATCTGGCTTTTTGGCGACCCCACAATTAAACTACCTCCTTCAGTGATTTTAGTAGCAAAATTTCTCACGATTTATCATCGCTTTTTTACAAAAAAAAAAAACGTAACTGCAGCTTAAAACAAGCTGCTGTTATGAGGTTTTCGTTGAAAAGCAACGATTTATGTCTATAGTTTGGCAATGAAGAAGCAAAAAGCGGTCGTAATTTTATTAGATTTATCCTAAAATTGAGGATGTTTCATCTTTTCAGTTGGCTTGTGCTTTGGTAATGCAAATCCTCTGCCAAATGGGATACGGATCGCTCTTGAAAAATCGAGTAGGAAATAAGATAGATTGAAATAACGATAATTGTGATAATAAGCAGGCCCGTAGGAAGCAATTTTATATTGGGTGAGTTCAAGTCCCTTTGACTGAATTTTTGGGGCGGGTTGGCTAAAACTTGATTTTCTCTAAACATTCAGTATAAAATAAGGAAAATTTGGCATTTTTGGCCAACTTTTGGAGGGAAGCACCCTGTTCCTACGGGTCGAAATACTGGCGATTGTTCTATTTATCCTTTCATCCATTTGTCATTGTTATCAATTTTTTTTTCTGTCGTAGATTCCAAATCATAGACTTTGGATTCGGGTTAAGAATGCTTCTAACCCCTCTTATTTGTTGCTATTAATGTTCTTATTTTGTCATTTCCAGTGAATTTGAATAAGCTTTGCTATTTTAGCGTTTTGAATACTTTCATATGTATACATATTTAAATATATTATGCCGTCTACTACAATGTCGGAATTATATTGTCCCTAAAATTCTATTTGTTTAAATGGTTGAAACGTTATCAAAGTACTTTGCTATAGGACTTTAGAATAGCAAGCCTGTATGCCCAAAGTACGTGTAACCTTTGGTTTGACCCAATAGGAACAATAACCTGAAAAAACAACACCAATTTAGCCCATATGCCCTATCTAATCCGTGCCCTGTTATTTCCAACGAGGCATATAGAGCACATTGCTAGGTGTAAAATTGAAACACGTTTGATGGATAACTGCTTTTTAACCTTAGATTGTTAGAGGGGTTAAATTGCATTGAAATAGAAAGCAGAAAATGCAGCAACTTTCACGAACTTTGATATCTATCATAATGATGTATTGATAATCGTAAATTACGGTAGTCTACTCCTTCTGAGATTTGCGCGTCGTCGGAAATATTCGGGCGACGTCGAAAACATTCGGCGGTGGAACTCTCCACCGCCGAATGTTTACGACCGCGCCCGAATATGTTCGGATCTACGTAACGACTCCGCTCGAAAAAAATCCGTTGTTTTATGAATCTCTAAATGGCGACATCACGGGTATTCCACCTGAATCTACGTTTGTTTTCGTATTTAAAGCAAAATATTGTATTGTCCAGCAAGATTAACCCGGGACAACTTAATTTTCGTGCGCAAAGTCCGTTAGTTGACAAAACAAAACATTGCCGAAATGAGGTCATTACATATGCAGATATCCCGGGTTAATGTTGCTGGACAATAAACTTTATGACCATGCATCCGATATGGCTCAAGTACTATGTCTATGAAACCAAGAAACACGAAAGTATCTGAGCCAGGATCTGAAAATAATGTCCCTTAAAGCATTTGATGCATCCATGTTCCCGAATTTACATAATTATGTATGTGCCGTCCGACAAGGACCCATGCTGTTCTCATATTGCAGTTACTTTTGATCATGAAGAAGCTATTCGATAACATCATGGTCATTGGTGTAGCTACGGTTACGAGATTTTTTATGAAAGCGACAATTTGGTTATAACGCAGAAATATGATAGATATGAAAATACACCAAAATACGCGAGCAAGATGAATTCTAGCAGGCTGATCTGGATTTATTTTGCTCTACAATACAAAAATACTCAGAACTATATATTAGAGAGGTTTTAGGATTTTCAAAACACAATATTTTATTGTTTTACAAACCATGTCTTGTAGATACTTATTGAAATTGTCTCTCAGAGAAGATTCCAATGAGTACCCATAACATAACTATGGTTTTCAGGATGCAATATTTCATTTATTATGCTCTCCGAAAAAAAATCATAATTATATTATAGTCGCCACGCTGTCTGTCTGTCCGTCTGTCCGTCCGGGCCAACGTCCGGGGGTTTATGTGGTTCAATCCGTCCATTATTTATATGAAATAAGAACAATTCCACTTAAACCATGTCATTTTATGTGGCACTTTTCTTCATAAAGATCAAAGAAAAAAACACTTAATCCTGAAATGTTCTCGTGCCCGTCCTTGTGTCCGTCCACAGCCAGAACTTAAGATGTGATCTCCCTAGGATAATCCAAAGGGGCATTTTCTCCGTTTCTTAATTTGAGGCTGCGTCATGGAAATGGGGTCTTAATGTAAAAATTAGTTTTTCTCTAATTTCTCTTTATCTGATGGACAGAATTTAATGAAATTTGTACTTATGTGATAAATGAGATATTCTAGACCATATTCTACAAATAATGTGCGTACAAAAAATCTGTCATTAAAAAGGGGGGCTTAAGTTTGATAGTTTTTAATTTGTGACAAGCACTTATTCGGTGACGGCTCTTGTTACCCTACTCATCGAGACGATTCAAATGAGTACCGACATCATAGGGTTTGGATTTGAAATAACGGTTTTAGAATGTCATCATCCCCTCATGAATACCCATTTCTCCGTGTCCAATCTGATACACCAGACGCCCCATCTTTTAACATTGTATCACGTTATTTCACCCGAAATGACAACAATTTGCTGAAAAATGCGTGTTCTGGTATTTTATCATAGAACATGATGTTGTGTCTGAAATGTTTATTACGCAATTTTTTAAATGTTAGAAGTGTGGCATTAGGAAAAGACCATTTCAGAAGCGATTCAGTCCGGAATTCATTAGCAAGAGGACATGTTTTGAGTTGAATATTTAAAAAAAATGTTTAGCACGGTGGGGATTGTGCATGATGGGATGGATAACGAAAATGGAGTATACGGACAAAAATTGCCTCGCTTCAGGTAAGAAATTGTGCAATAATTTTCTTATTTCTGCTCCAATTATCAAGCGGTTTGTTGCATGTACCCCGCATTAGTGAGCTATTTCCTCGGATATATGACTTGTTTGTAGAATCTTTGTACTTTGTCCAAAAATTGATCCCAACCGACCACTAAAACGACAAAAAATTCAGATCCTTTTTCTAGTCGGTTGGGATCGGTTTTTGAGAACAGTACAGGGAAATTCCAGATAAATAATACATCTGAGAAAAGGGCTCAGTAAGACGGAGTGCATGTAACAAACCGCATGAAAATTGACGCAGAAATAAGAAAGTTATTGCACAAATTCTTACCTGAAGCGTGGTTAATTTGGCCGTAGTCGTTACCATTTCTCTTTCTGGTCGGTTGGGACAATACTTCGGAAAAAGTATCATGAGTTATCTAATATGTCATACATCCGATGGAAGAGCTCGATAAGGCGGGGTACATGCAGCAAACCGCTTGAAAATTGATACAGAAATAACAGAGTTATTGCAAAATGTCTTACCTGAAGCGAGGCGAGTTCGCATCAAATTTTGTGCAAAAAATAGACTGAGTTTACCGTTATGTTTTGATAAACCGTCGGTGTTGTTATAACATCTCGTAACTACGGTTTGATTCAAGCCGTAGTTACGAGATTTTATAACAACACGAACGAAATACTATTTATTTGTCCGAAATTACGTCACGGTTCACTTGATAAAATCGTTCCCTATTGTCGGTAGTCGTTATACATCCCATCATGCACAATCCCCACCGTGTTTAGGAGAGGTACGTTATGTTATGTGAACCAGGCCAAATGCTATTTAAAACTGGTAAGAAATATGTCATAAAAATAGGCGTAACAAAGGAGATTAACGCTACGTCGGAATAATTCTGGCAACGCCGTAAAGATTCGGCGGTAGAAAGTGCTGTTTTTCCTTTAATTCGTAACGTGTCCGTATAGGGCGGATACTTAACAGATGTAACCCATGTCGCATGAAAAAAATGGAAAAGAAATCCATATCCTGCTCAGTTTACATATTGAACTTATCATGCAAATCTGAGATGGTACAAATTCAAATAATACAACATATAGATGACTCTCCGGAAAGAAAGGCCAATACTTATGTGTGCGAGACCTGCCAAACATAACCTCTTCAATTGAGCATGAATCGCGATATTCTATCACCACAGTAGACAATGCTTACAAGGAAAGTGCGTAAACTTACAATCAAGCTTTATCATTGAAACATTCTACCACATTTTTATTAGCTGTTAGGAACGTGGTACACTTCAAAACGAGATACGAAGCATTCCGATACAATTTTGGGACCTTCTGTCAAAATGTGAGTGCATGTAAGGCATAAGCACTTGCAAAAGGTTTGCACTTATCCCTCAATTATATTAGGCGTGTCTGGGATGCATGTATGAACATTTTCTACTTGAATGTTATAGTTCGAAAACAATATTATGGCGCATGTTTAAAAAGAATCTATAAATCTACCTAAATTTTCGAAATAATTTTGCATGTGTTGGTTTGATTCTTGCAGGTGTGATACACCTGCATGATTCGAACCATCACATGCAAAATTACAGTAGTTTAGAGTGTGTTATTGCGTTGTTTAAACAGGTAAATTTGGTAAACATGTGTCATTGTATCCTTACTGGGCTATAGTATATAAACTCGTTACTATTTCAAGGTGGCATTTGTAGAAGACATCGATCATAATGAAATGAAGAGCAATTAAAGTGCCAAAGAATCACGCTGAATTAAACCACACAAGGATTCCCAAAACCGGGCGTACTTTCCAAGGTCGTGGTATTACTTTATAAAAATCCGAACATTTTGCAAAAAAGAATGTGCTCATCTTTTTGAATTTTAGGAGTTGAAATATTGACATTCAAAACTTTTCCACATGGCATCCATTAACAATTTTGGAAATGACTAGTCAACATATTTATCGACAAATCAATTTGTTTAATCTTTTCTCCGACAACGTCGGAAGATTAAATGATTTTAGTACATGTATGGTCAGGAATGTCGAATAGAATTGTCAAAAATACCACCATACCATTATTTTTGTGCAAATTGGTGAAGACATGGTGGGATTTGTAGTGCAGCTGTGTTCTTTAACTAGTCAGAAAAGAACAAAACAAACTTGAACTCTCCTTAAAGTGTGGTTTTTTTTGTAATATCTATGCCATAAACATAACTTTTGCTGTGCGTTTAATGTTCTTATTGCTAAGGCAGGCAACAATCATCACGATCAGACTGTGATACGTTCGAATGGACCTTATTCGTCGCTGCCTCCTAATTCGCCTGATGTAATTCAAGGGTTTATGATTATTGTTATGCATGTTACATAATAAGTAAATTGCGTGATAACAATGCTAGACAACATACTAAATCTAGATTATCTCTACACGACTTTCTGTCGACATAATTGCAGATTATAGTAAATTGAGGTTAAAACGATGCAATTTGAGATATTTCGGATATGAAACCAAGAGACAATTTTGACCACAATAGAAATTGCTATTTAGACCATGTAAAATATGCATGGTTTATGTTACATGTGACAGAAAAATTAGGGTCGGTCGACCACCCGGCCCTTTTTTCATGTTTTTATTTAGATTTTGTTGCTGGTGTAAACATTGTTTCTTTGGACTTTTTACCATTGAGAGTAGACACGGTGTATAATCACGTGACATAGAATTTCCGATAATCTTCGATAACTTTTTCAATACTTGACCAATTTGAATTCGATTTGAAGCAGAGAAGGCGGAAAATGTCAGGAATAACCTGGACGAAGTAGATTTTTGAAAAATCAACTGATAAAAAAGTTATTGAAGATAAACCAAAATTTTGCTAGTGTAGGCCTGGTAACCTGAACCAGAAATATATACTAAGCACAACAATATAGGAATATCGGAATTAGTTTAATATCTTACCACGAAATTTCAAGAATTTACTCAAATTTCTCTAATAAACTTGTTCCTTAACATCTTAAAGAACAAAAATTCAAAAGGTTTTAGGTCGCACTATTATAGACTGGTTAATCCTCGAGCGTATGTAGCAGTACCGTCTGTTTCGAAAATCGCATAATAGTGTCAATACTGCGTATACGACTTGTAGGGTCCAAATCTGTGTTTCTCGTGATCATCCCTGTATTTGGATGTATGCATGTTTAAAGTTGTCCTGAAAGATCCCGGTATGTTGATGCGGGTTATTTTCAATCAGTAAACTTAAAACCTCTATGATAGCGAATGAACGGAATAACGTGCCGATCGGTTGCATGGTCAATTCCGGATTTTCGTAATTCCGTCGTTACAGAGTTGTCGTTCATGCGGGACGGTATACCGTCTTCCGGTGTCAATGTAAATAAGCGCTCTCGGTGGGAAATAATCGCTACTGCATTCATAAATGCCATAATTTTGCGGATAAAATTGGAAATTTTGAACTGCACAAACTATATCGAAAGAGGCAAATGCAAGACGAGCTTGGATTCGTGTAATAAGTCGCAAGAATTAGAACCAAACATCGTATCTGGCTTAGGCCTACCCGAGTCTGAGAGACAGTATAGGCGAAACGCGTAGATCGTAGATTCCAACAAGGGAACCTCAGTGGAGAGAAGAAAGAGAAATCCCATCGCAACATAGATCTAGTCCCAACACACTAAACGCTGAAACATATCAAAGTAGATCTAGTCTATTGAGACAGAAGGAGAAAATGCTGACTTTGCTTTTCCTTCAATAGTTCCTACTCTACAATCTACACCAAACTGTTCTTCTTAGTAGATCTACTTATCATAGTATACACCCTGCTTCAAATTTGAATTAAATTTGAAATGTTGGTTTATTATGTTAACCCTTTTCTATCCAATTCTTTGTTTTGATGCCCACAAATAGAGAAATCAGAATCATTCTGACAATTAGCAAGACTTAATTTCGAAAGGACCATATTTTGTTGTTTGGGTAAGGGTTAAACAAATCCTTCATTTTTTCGGGGCATTTAAAAACGAATTCTTCATTTCTTAAAACTTTATTCTTAAGTCCTGTTTTTGACCTCAGTATCTAGATCTAGATTGTATGGAAAAACATTGAGAAAAAGGATGCAATTCGTGATCATGATAGTCAGAAATATTGCCTCTTTCCTCAATATTTTCTGTGCTTTAACATTCACTTGTTCTATTTCCGATATTATTGTTTTCCGACAGTGGAAAACCGTGTGGAGCGGAATGTTCTTACAAACAGTTACAAAATATTCGTTTGGAAAAACTCGCTCACAGCGTACATGTATATACATGTATCTTTTCCCCCTAAGTTGCCCCTCTTTTTATTTCTATGACGTCATATGACTAAGAGTAAGCAACTCAAAGTCATGACGTCACAAATCGACACTCGCCTGATTTGAGGCACGCCACGGGGAAAAATATTTTCAATGATAACCTATCATCGGATTATGGGATATTTCTTTTGTTATAGGCCTAGATCTCCGAACGGTTTAAAAATGATGGAAGGTGCAGAGGTATTATTAGATTCCATTATTAAGTTACAATAAAAATCATTTTCATTTAATTACTCATTGAATTTACGAAAATATCAAAGTTGCCGCTTGTCAAACAGGCAAATGGAAGTTAACATAGCGTCCCACAGGAACGACAACTCTGTATTACCGGAATTACGAAAAGACCCAATGCAACCCGACAATTATACTCTTTGTGGCATAGCAATCTTCAATACAACATTAGTTTGGTTAACTGGGCGCTCGAACTTTGCTACATCAGTTTCGGCCAGTAATGGCGGTCGCTTAGACGACAACGTTGAGCCATCTTTTCACAGCTAAGGACTTGTTTGCGAATATGTACTGTTTAGTTTTCATCAAGAAATGCGGAAATCGCACGTGTATACACGAATTTGGCGCATTTGTGATTTTTCAATGCTGACCCCTCTTTATTGTTTATGCCTATGTTATGAAATCAACGACCTGTGGCTGCACAATATTTTCACACTTGTAAAGGAAAAGTAATATTAGTTTTATCACAAAAAGTATAACAGCTTCCCAGAAACTCAACATTTCAATTTTCATTTATCATTGAGTTTCATTATCCCTATATTGTTGTGCTTAGTATATTTCACTTGATCCTAGAATCTCTCGTGCTGTTTCCGTTTATTCACACAATAGATCAAGACTTATTCAGTTTGAAAGTTGCGAAAACGATGATACGATGAAAACGATGATAGAAACACGCATTTCCTTTTCCTCTATGTTTACAGACGCCTTTTCTACCAGGAATGTAAAAAATGGGTTTATTTGGGAAAGTGTTGCGTTTCATGATTATTAAACCCTCCGGATGATTAGCAAAATGATAAATGAGCTACACGAACTCTTCCGCTCAGGCTTCACAATTTTGACAACCATTGAAAAGACTATCAAAAATATCGTATACATAGTTACGCTTTCCAATACACGCCCATTCCTTTTAAGAAAATTCTTGATAAAATACCGAAGAAAGGAAACAAAACGTTGATAGTCCTAATTTACGTCTTTTCAACAAGGTTTCCAATCATACAAAATTCCATTTTGGTGTGAAACTCTTTATACCTTTTCAAAAAGTACAAAAGATCGACGTCTCTGATAGAGTACTTTTCTCCTAGTACAGCTTTTTAAAGACTAGTTTATACATAGTTTATACACAATGAAAAAGTTATGGTATCACATCCATCATTAGATACACGACACTTCGGGAAACTTTGGTCGTCATCCGTGGCAACGGAAGTTAACTAGGGATACCTTCGTCATATTCTCAATTGTGGCAACTTAAATTGACGACGGATACCCTCGTCAATTTTAGTTGCAACAGATGACAACCGAAGTTGTACGAAGTGTTCGGTAGATCAATCTAGTGATGGTTGGAAAACCTTATAAATTTCGAAAAGAAAATTCGTAAATGTTTGAGTAAAATGGATATTCAGCTGATTATTAAAATGATAAATGGCCGACACGAACTCTGCGCTCAACCTTCAAAATTTTGACAGCAATTTGAAAAGACCGTGTATTTTGTTTACAAAGTAAAAGATTGATATCTGCAATCTTCTTGATAAAGCCATGCGCCTTGAATTCACGTCACATAGTTGTTACATGTTTCATCAACTAGTTAGTTTTGCAATGAAGAGACAGCGATGTCCACATTCTTTTCTTTAACTTCGTAGAATATCAAAAATAGACACTAAAGCGGCCCAAACACGATCAATATCATTGACAATATTATTGAGTCATAATATTGACAATATTTTTCTAGCCACCCATACACGATCAATATTATTGACAATATTAATTTAGAGAACAATCAACCATAGGTTACATAACGTTAATAAAAATATTGAAGAAAATATTTCAGCGATCGCAGATATTCGTCAATAGTATTGACAATCCCTCAATATTGCCCATTCACGGTCAATATTATTGTCAATACCAAATATTGACAATAATATTGTCAATGATATTGATCGTGTATGGGCCGCTTAACCCTGGAATTCCAAACCTTATCACAAACAAACACATCATGTGCTACACCTGTTGTCATTTGGTTAAAAACACTATCAGAAACATTACAACGAATTACATTGTACCTGCATAAATGCATACATGATGATAATATATACCTATTTTGGCAAATGCAAACTTTGAAGCACCAATGTGCTCTTTAATGCTTCAATACCAAAAACAAACTGATTCCCTGTCAAAATCGTAAAATAGTTGTAAGGAGTAAATGGGTGGTGGTTTCGTTTTACAATGGATAGAAAATGTATTTGATTGATGTACCTATGTGTTGGAATTTACTACCTATCTAGGGTGATAGTTCGTACCCTCTTATTAATCATTTTGTAAATACACGGACAGTTGAAAAAGAAACCAAAATTAAGCCATTTTGTATCATTCCACACGTCAAGACTAGCTTCCATAATAAAAAAAACTTTGAGAAACATCCATGAGAAAGTAAATCCATCACATGTAACAGTTCCGCCCCTTTCCAACAATGTTTTCAACGATATTTGGTTTGATATCATCAAATCTTTAAAGTTATGTAGCTTCTCCTTTCCTAAATCTTATTCTTTTAAGTTTCTTAGTCTATTTTATCTTTGTTACGTCATTAACATTACCCATTCCCACACATTCAAACGCTTTGACACCACACAAGAATAATTTTGGGAGAAATTTTGACAATGAAACAAAATGCTTATGATTAGCCCTTTCTCTTTCTGCTTCTGTATTTTTCATACTGTACTGTACTAATAGATAAGCGTAATGAACGTACATTTGGTCGTCTTTACATGGTTTTAGCAAAAGAAGCATATATGCCGTAAAGGTTCAAACAAAAATAAAAATGCAACAACGGAATGGAATGTTGGAATATAAAGAATACCACTTCAACATGCCATGCCCTAGATTATTTCCGCATTTTCGTGCAATATTCCTATCGTAAACGATTTGTTTACGTTAACGCCTACAATCACTCGAAAGTACTTATGATATTTCATTTCCCTCTACGCAATGTGATCTGAGCATAATATTGTGTAATAGAATTTATATAGTCGAAAACTTTGTGATTCTTGGAATTTAACAATGAAATAAGTAGTGTCAATTGGCAAAATGATGCGATATAGTAACAGAAAGATTGCTTCCAATGTTTAAATCCGTCCGTCTGTCAATTAACCCTTTTCTAAGCGGCAAAATTGTAGACTGGTCTGAATTCAAACATGCAGCAGACGTTAATTTTCAGTCAATGGATCTTTTGAATCTTTGACCCTTTTTCGTAGAAAACATACAGGGAAA
This sequence comes from Fragum sueziense, assembly GCA_963680895.1. Taxonomy (NCBI): domain Eukaryota; kingdom Metazoa; phylum Mollusca; class Bivalvia; order Cardiida; family Cardiidae; genus Fragum; species Fragum sueziense. Next base: position 50,014,056 of record OY804601.1, read on the forward strand.
TGAAGAAATCTCTTGTCACAAGCAATTTCTTCATTTCCAAGATGTTTTCCAAAGTCAATGAAACTTTAAAAAGTTTTGGCCTTTCTTCGTAGAAAAATACAAGACGTTTTCCAAAGCTATTATTTTATGACGAGTCAAAAGGAGTCATTGTGTGGGAATGGGTAAAACGAATAGCAAACACATTTCAAATAGAGTACTCTCGTTAATTCTAACGCTACTGGATCGAAATCATGTGCTCGTTTGACTATTTTACTGGTACCGAACTTCGTCATTTGTTTTGTCAAAGCATTTCGAATGGTTCATATCAATGAAACATTTGCAATGCAAACTATGCCTTAAGCTTGGTGTAACAAAATTCATATAATTGCAAGATAACATTGTGTTGGTCATCCGAATTGAACTGTTTGTGTCAAAGTCGCTGCAAACTAGCAATGTTTTATGGAAGATGTTTTTAGGAAATCTTAGTCGTTTGTCTCCGTAAAAAAAGAAAGAGACTTTGTAAGACGCAATGAAAACTAACAAAAACGTCAGGGACACTTTATCTAAAGTCTCCACTTTAAAAGGCTGGCATGTCCTTATTTATTTTATAACGTAATCATTTCGGTAGCTGTTCTTACTAAATCCACATTAAGGGTCGGAAAAAGTACATGAACAAAACCCACAATTACACCCATTTATCGAATTTTGATCAAAAAAAGGATTTCCGTTCCTTTAACATGTTATTTAAACATTCTTTCGCCCTAATTGATAGCATGATAACCATTTACAACTTAACCCTTTCCCAAACGGCAGAATTTTAGGCCGATCCACTTAAAAAACTGCCAAATGACAAAACTGATGTTATCAAAGATATGATTTGTGTAAAATATGACATAGAAAATATTGAGACAAAAAGAGAAACTGCTGGTTTTCAGCAGTTTCTTCTTTTGTTTCAATGTTTTCCCCAAGCCTTTTCTATTAGGGACGTCAAAACCAGGTCTTGTTTGGGAAAAGGTTAAGTAAGTGCTGACAGTTCATTTTGACCTTTACAATTACACAAGTTCAGGACCCTCAAAAATTCGATGGATTGTGGCAAAGCCTTTGTACTTATATCGCTGTTTTTTTCCCATTATCTACCACCAGAAGACTTTCAAATATACCGACAGTCCGAGCGATTGCAGTAGGAGGCATTGCTGTTTTTCGAATAAAATAAAATAAAATAAAAATAACAAAAAAAAAATAACAAAAAGAGCGTGGGTAAAAAACATCTCCAATGTTTATCGCAAAGGTTTGTACCATTATCAATTACATGTAGTTTTTTCTATGCGCTCTTTTTAAACCCAGTGACGCAATTTGATCAAATCAGATTATCTAACAAATCAGTGTAACCTCGAATAGAACAAGTAAATGTGCAAATTGATCCAAATCAGAATTTGATAGTAAGGATTAAATCGTGCGTAAGAAATAACACCAAGATGGGTATCATTTTTAATTACAAGTAGTTTTTTCTCTTTTAGCCATTTCAAACTCATTGACGCCTTTTAAAACTCATTGACGCCTTTTAAAACTCATTGACGCCTTTTAATCATTACTAATGCAACTATTATACTCCAGTCACTATGCGAGCGAGCATTCTCGATCTATTGGTCAACGTTTTAACCAAATTCAAACGTTTGATCAATAGCCTGTGTTCGGATAAAAGCCTTAATATATTTCCATTCAGGCCCGTAGGAACGGGGGGGGGGGGCTAGGGGGGCTTAGCCATATTTTCTTTATTTCACACTGAAAAATTAGGTGAAATCAAAATTAACCTCCATATATTCAGACAAAGGGACTTCAGCCCACCTAATATGAAATTGCTTCCTACGCACCTGTAAATGGTAGTATTTCTTTCATTTACCTCTCGGAAAATCGCCTGCTTCGGCATTACTCATCATGAATGCTTTGGAAAGCATTGGCATAAATATATCAATGTTTATAATTTCTCATTTTTCCTAAATGTTTTACAAACTACCCGTATGAAATATACCTGACCCCGGTTTCTCGAAAAAAAACTTAATTATAATCTCATGCTCAAATCTGAGCACCGTGCTCAAATCTCATGAAATCCACGTGAACTTCAATGGAATACCCTTCAACGCTGGAGAGTATCCCTTTGAAGTTGAGCATTTTCTCATGAGTATATACTTAAGTTTTTTCGAGAAACCGGGGCCTGATCTTCTTTTTAAACAAATCGTTTTGTCGTCTGCAGAATGGGCGAGACTAAAAGTGCTCCTTTCGAAATGGTTAAATGAATCAAATGCACCGCGTGATTGCGCCTCACGCAGTTCGGATGAAAGTTCTTCTGTGTCTGCTATCATTCAGACAGATAAGATTTATGTAGTTATCTACAAAATGCACTACATAATCTAAAATATTTTATTTGTTCCACACTTAAATAAGGTAATTAAAATATAAATATTAAATAAAACAGTCTTGAAAATAAGCACACAAGTAATATATAACATTGGTACAGAAAAATAGAAACTCCAGCAGTTCAAATGAGGCGATAGCTGCTTACAAATAAAATATGAATGTTTATCAGAAGATCAATTCAACATTTTCAGAGAGGAACTGTGTGACACAACGTTTCCGATATTAGGTAGAATACCCGTAATATGACCATTTTGAGATTCATAAAACATCGGATTTTTTTTCGAGCGGTGTCGTTACGTATCCGAACCTATTCGGGCGCAGTAGTTTAGTTCCAACGCCGAATGTTTTCGACGTCGCCCAATTAAGGTGGCCGAATGCGATTCCATAACAAGAAAACTGCCCTAGAGAATTGACTGATACTGTCGCATATTATAAAGTGAATCCTTACTGATAAATCAAGATAATAAAAATATAAGTCACCATCTAGAGAAAGAATGGGGGCCGTCTTAAAACCAGCACTGAAATGGCTATTTTTAACATGGAGGCCAATGGGAGATTTGAATATTTTTACACAAATGTTAAAAAATAGCGAATTTCTGCCCTAGAGAATTTGATAATATTTTGGTAATTGATGAACCTGCAAATGATCTGTAAAATAAAGAAATAAAAAACAAAAGTCACCACAGTATATGAATTGGGTTTGTCTCAAAAGTACCGAAATAGCAGTGTTTTAGCTGATTTTTGACGCAAATGTTAAAATTTTAGAAATTTCTGCCCTAGAGAATTTGATAATATTTTGTAAATTGACGAACCTGGTCATGATCTGGGCCCCGTTTTACTAACGAACTTACGATCATATTTTTGTGTAAACTGTGTAACAAGGCATCTGATTGCACAAAAAATCGGATTAGGCCAATCAGGTCTGTTGTTACAAGTAATTACGCAAAAAATAATCGTACGTTCGTTAGTAAAACGGGGCCCTTTAAACTAAAGAAATAAAAAACGAAAGTCACCACAGTATATGAATTGGGGTTGTCTCAAAAGTGCCGAAATAGCAGTGTTTCAGCTGGCATTTGGCGCAAATGTTAAAATTTTAGGATTTTCTGCAAGAGGAAATTTGATTATAATTTGGTAATTGATGAACCTGCAAATGATCTGTAAAATAAGGAAATAAGAAAACAAATGTCACCACTGTACATAAGCGGGAGACCGTCTCAAACGTGTATTTTTTCCACTGAAAAAAGCAGCCTTTCAGCTCGATTTTGTATAGCTGTTAGTACATAGTTATAGGAAGTATTGACCAAATAACAGTCATAATCATGATCGTAATATGTTGCTTGTTTGATTTAAACATAAATCGATTTTAAAATAAATGTTTGGCGTCTCAAATTGTTTTATTCTATTGTAGGAAAGGGGAAATTTAGGCCTTAATGGCTTTGGAGTAATCTATATTTATCTAACATTGGTGTAATGTCTTGAACATCTTCGCTAGCCAAGGTTGAACCCACTACGTTTGTATTCACCCTTGGCGGATTTAGTCCGATTTTCTTGAAATCGCGAAGCGCCGCCTAGCGGTTGTTCTGCTGGTTGTTTACGTCCATTATTGATGACGTCATTAACGCGCGTTGTCTTTCGCGTCATACGTCATGCGGATTATTTAAAAGTTAGCTGCTTTTTTGGTCGAATTGTCAAAAGTATAATAATTCGTCGATTTAAGTTAGGGAATTCCTGTCTTTTGCAGTGAAATTCTTAGGAAAAATCGCCCATCTCCACGTTTTTGAGTTGCAAATGCAATGCTTTTTCCCGCCCGTTGTCATGATTTGGGTATTCATAACAAATGTATCAGTCGACAATCTGATTGGTTCCAGCGATACCTCGCTGGAACCAATGAAAACGCTTTCCAGCAGACCAAGAAAATCGGACTAAATCCGCCAAGGGTGAATACAGAAACGACGTTACGTCGTAGATGTCACCCTTGGCTTGCGAAGATGTGTCTTGAACTGTAGTGTGAAAGTGGGACGTATTAGACAAAAGTCAGTAGATTCCGATAATTCGAACTAAAATTGGACTTTTCTAACGATACATTCGTCAGAAATCGGCCGATTTTGTGAATCTTACCTAAACCGTATTACCGACGTCGTTACTTTGAACACCAAAACGCACGTGTTTAAATGACGTCATCAAAACATTTTCAAATACGGCCTGATATATTTTCACATTTTATTCTTGTTCGATGAAAAACTGATATAAAAAGTGTGTATTGTTTATCCCAAAAAATGTAATGGGTCTACTTTCTACCTGTTTTTCTGAAACTTAGGTCGCTATCTTATTTACGACAACATGCGCGTTTTGGATGCGCAGTCGAATCGAATTCGGCCACCTTAATTCCAATGTCGTGCGAATCTCATTGGGGTGGACTACCTTGAAGTAGAGAAGGGGATATGACGCCATGAATTTGTTAAATGCAAAGGATATTTTAAACAGCGCATGATAGAAAAATGTTGAGGACAAATGAACAATTTTCGAAGAACATTTTCCATGACAGATATAAATTCCGACGGGCTTTTCACAAAATGCACCGAATCATTTCGAATATTTTTCCTTCGCTGCATCGTGGAATTATTAGGTTCCGAATATTTTTCACACACAAACAATCCATTAAACAAAATTGAATAGATGGTTTATGATTATATAAACTTGAAGCTTTTATACTATTCAAAGATCAGTGTTCTTGGTGCATCAACAAATAATATTGGCATATTTTCATCAAAGGAAGCCAATCGTTTTGAAAAAATAGCAAATTCTTTACTCTGTAGGCCTACCAAAGAAATAATAATTTCGCCAGACTTGAAAATAAAACACAACAAAAACATCAAAATAAAAATATAAGCTTCGAAAAGGAAAAAAAGTTAAATAAAACCGAAACACAAACAGTTGGTATGCACGCTTCCCAGTGTCAATTTATCATGTTCTCTGATAAAATTGATGTTTTTATCGGAAAATGAACCTCATAATCTTAATCCCACAACACGATGCCAATAGAATTAACTAAATCTCATAGATAGTTCGTATTTATTCTACTATGGGGAATTGTTTAAAACGATGGAATTAATTTGGCCAAAGGCAATAAGAGATGTCTTCGTTGTCTGCAACATCTTTTATTAAAATGGACCAGTCTAAATTTCGCATTCTGGTTCTCGGTTAATTGACGATGTATCAAGAAACGAGCATAGTTACATTTAAAGTGTTTTAAAAAGAATGTATTGATTTTTAAATGTGTTCTTCAACACATTTCGTACAGAAAAACTATAACCACAAAGATAAGCAGACACTTGAATTTTTTTGCGGAATTTTAATAGTAATTTAACGAGACAACCGAACAGTTTAAGTGCAACAAGTTTACTTGGTCGTCAATTACTGTTTTATCGATAAGATTTTTAAAAGATCTACCACACCCACTAAATTTCTGATGTTTTCCACCTTCCTTGCTTAAAACCGAATTCAAATTTGTCAAGTATTAATATAGTTATTGAAGGTCGACATTGTAAAAAATCTACGGCACATATCAACTTCTTGAGATTGTTTTGTTTATATGTTACATTTTCTGGGGAAATATATACTTTGATTAATTTGTAAATCGATAATTTAATTGGCAGTGTCACAATGTCAGTTATAACCCATTACCATATGGCATAATTTAGGACTGTTTCGATTCGAAACGCCAATTACAATGCCATGGGAAGTATTTCTATTTTGTATTGGAAAACATTGTGGAAAACGAAGAAATTGCTTGTCAAAAGCAATTTCTTCATTTCCAACATCGTTTTTTCTCTGTGTGGTAATGGGTTAAACAAACACACAAACAACCGAACAAACAAACAAACAAACAGAAATGGGCAGTGTCTATTTGTTTAGTTCAGCATGGACATGCAGATTTACAGAAATATTTTCATCCCGCCTATATTCTTCTGTGTTTGTTTACATAATGCGATAATAAACAGTGGCAAAGTCGCCTGATGAATGACGAGCGGTGTTTTTATGTTACTACGAATTACGATTTTTTACACCTCCTTTATCAACTTCGTACAAAAAATGCAAAAAATATATGAAGCAAATTAATCACACTACGCGTTCACCCATTGACGTTATGCACGTTCATTTAGAGGTGGCTCGTTTTTGTGCAAAATAATGTGCAAAGTAGATGACGAAAATGTATACAACTTTAAAAGAAAGACTGCTTACTTTCTTTTCGTTTAAAAACACAAGAACAATATCAACATTTTGGTTTAGATCTCACTTTGACGTTGACATACATTTTTCAACATACTCGACAGCGTAGAAATATTTTTTTACAATGCGCAACATTGTCTTCACGTTGTGATTGTTAATTTCAAGGTTAATTGAGCCTGTCCATGAGAAAAGGTACAAGTTGGCATGACGTCATTTTTGTGGGAAAACGTCACGTAAGTTTGTGTTGTCTGCAAAACACGTCCTAGTTTTCAACAACATGTTTGAAAAGCGAATTTTAACTGTAATTCGACAGTTGAAATGGGAAGAATACCAGAAGAAGGTGGCTTTGAGGTTGATGACCTTTTTCTGAGAGAATTTCGCTTGAATTATTGGGAATAAATGAGAGTTTACTGTTTTCAAGCGATCGATAAATTGATGGCGAAGAAAGACAAAGTTCTGTCACCAGCGGTATATAGTGCAGCAATTTTATCTGGTTGTCTATGACTTTTTAACAGTTGATAATTGAAAGATCTACCACACCCAGAAAACTCCTGATCATTGTCTATCATTTACTCTTGCAAAACGGCAAAAGATGGGATGTGGCTATTCGGAAGCAGCTGCATCCAACAAACTGCATAATAATAATGGTATTAATTGTGTTCAATACAGCACAGAAAATGTGGAGATTAAAGGAGGAGGAAATGCTGGTAATCAGCATTTTTCTTTTGTCTCAATGTTTTCCTGAGCTATTGCTGCATGTATCAGGGGCGTCAAAACTAAGTCATGGTTTTTAAAAGGGTTAAACAAACAAACAAACAGACAGACAAACAAACAGATATGGGTAGTATCTATCTGTTATGTTCAACATCGGTATAAATCGCCCTAATGTTTGCAACCCGCGTGTAATATTCTGTGTTTGTTTACATAATACGATGATACACGGTGACAAAGTCTCTTGATGAATGAAAAACGGTGTTTTTATGTTACTACATTACGATTTTTTACACCTCCTTTATCAACTTCGCGCAAAAAATGCAAAAAAATATGTGAAGCAAATTAATTACACTACGCGTTCACCCATTGACGTTATGCACGTTCACTCAAAGATGGCTCGGTTCCGTGCAAAATAACGTGCAAAGTAAATGACGAAAATGTATACAACTTTAAAAGAAACAGTGCTTACTTTCTTTTCGTTTAAAAACACATGAACAATATCAACATTTTGGTTGAGATCTCACTTTGACGTTGACATACATTTGTCAGCATACTCGACAGCGTAGAAATAGTTTTACAATGCGCAACATTATCTTCACGTTGTGATTGTTAATTTCAAGGCTAATTAAGCTTTGTTGCATTTTTTGTGGTTTTGACGAATACGTGCTCTGAAAGGTGGGATGAAATGTGTTATATGTAAACATTAAACGTAACTAGTGTCATTTATCACGTAACGTCACCGCAACTCGCGCGATTAATTGCATCATCTTAAATAACCCAGTTTAAGGTGGCAAATTACAACATATGACGGGCGATTTTGACATTTTTTCGGCGCTTTTCAACAAAAATCTCGAAACTGCAGCTTTAAACAAGCTGCAGTTACGAGGTTTTTGTTGCAAAGCGGCGATTTCTGTTTAAGGCGATATGCAGACTAGGTTGTGTTGAATTATGTACAAATCCATACTGCATACGCGTAGGGCCTACATGTTCTACACAAGCATATATATATCTACGGTTACTATACGTATTCACAGATTATAGATCTACATATGTTAGAAAAGGGTTCAATCAGACAAAGATGCATGTTTTTGTACAAAAAATACATTGTCTGATACGCACTGTAACGTTGTTAACATTGGCATGTGAGAAAATAAAAAAGCATGTGCATAGATAGAAAAAATATCTAGAATGTCTTTATCCCCTCTAATTTAATGCTTTGGTCAGCCTGCGCTCGAATGCAGTTTTTCCATAATCAAGGTTGCCCTAAATAATGAAGAAACTGTTAGAGAACAAGATAGCAAGATGGTCAGATCATATTATTTGTTTGTAATGTGATTTGGATGCATGATCCAGAGTTTCCCTTGATTTTTAGCTCGACTTTTCGAAGATAATGAGAGCTTATACTGTCACCCGGGCGTCGGCGTTAGTTTCGGCGTCGGCGTTGGCGTTGGCGTCGGCGTTGCAACAAAGGTTAAAGTATTTTCAAACATTAATAACTTCCATACTATCAGAGGGATTCAACCCAAACTTGGAATACTTATTCACCATCATACCATATACCTTACTACCAGGGCCCATGACCCTGGCTCCACTATATTTGGAGTTATGCCCCCTAAGCAACTTAGAAAGTCGAGCGCGCTGTCTTCGGACAGCTCTTGTTTCTAAATGGGGTCAAGATGTCCCCTGATAAATAATGGCGGCCCTGGTAACCTCTACTGCAATATAGAATGATAACTTTTAGTTGCCATTTTAGTTGAAACTGCACAAAAGTTCACAATTGTGTGCACCAAAGAAAATACCGATGTTGATCTCACAAATGGACATCTTTGTAAAACATGTTGCATGCAGTTTTTGTAATGACAAATACAATGTAGATCTACCAACGAGAAAGAAGAAAAAATCATGCAAATACACCCATTCATACAAACACGCATATTGGCTAACCCCGTAGACAAACAACTTTCAATTACCTCATTTTTCATGGAGATAATTGAGAGGGCTAAACATGACTCGAGGAATCTGTTGCTTGATAAGAACACACATACCATGTCATGTAAATGCATTCCTAACACGCGTAGTTATATACGAAGAGAACTAATATAATTGGTGATGCAAGCAGAAATTTCATGCTGCTTATTTTTCGGCTGTTGCATATTGGTCAATTGCAAAAGGCTACAATGATTGTAACAAAATATTTTTTGCACCATATCTTTGCGCGGTCAACTGACGTGAATCCGTTTTAGATTGGAAACGCTATTGGATTCGAGTGTCATAAAACACATTGCAGCAAGATCCTGCAATTCAACAAGTTAAACATGACTAGATGTATTTGTTGATTGATGGGAAAATGCAAACCATGATGTCATGTAAATGCATTCTTCGCGTGATATGTAGAGAATTACGGTTAGTATGGTGATGTTAGCATAAAAGGCTGCAAGGAGTACATCATTTATACTCGGATAACCGTCTCACAATGTCCATCATAGAGGTACCCATGTACCGATAGAAATAGATAATATATGGATTTGGGTGACCCAATCAGAAAATAAGAGCAATAAAAGAAATAAAATAAGGTAACAAACAAGTTCCTGTGTGACGTTTTAAATGGCGTTATACGTACATAGACGTGTTAATACTTACAGAAACAGTCAGTAACAAGAACCCGGTTCTCTAATTGATTCGTGTCTTTATCCAGATCAATTTTCTTGGACGATAGAAAGTTTTCACTACTAGTCGCAATAACGTGCGCGACCTCTATATGTTTCCTTCGTAAAAAAGCTTACAGCATAAGAAAAGTATTAGCGCCTACGTCATAATTGTCATAATTTTTCATGAACTCGCAGTTCACCTGTTATTTGTTCGATAGCAGATGTTAATTTGTACTCCCTACAACCGATTAATAATCACGAATCCCAAGATAAGAATGCCTACAGGAGTAATCAGCCCAATTAAAAATATGCGCTTCGAGAGATTTGTAAAACATATCCTATACTAAACATATGGCATAATAATCTCTCTTAGACAATGTTTGATACGAACTCGCACGATTTGCGTATTCAGACAACGAGTAGCTAATAATCAACCCTCAGGTGGGTTTACATAGCCGTAACATCTTGCTCCTAAAAAAGCAAATGGGGAAAAGACTTGTAGCATACTATTTGAGACTGCGATGATTCCAAGGGTGTTGTTTTAAACCCGCGATGGTTCAAAATAGCCATGAGTTACCCTTTCACATTTTTCAGCTCTTGTGTTTTCCTTTTGTCCCTCTAATATATTGTTATCTGCTCTTCTAAGTCTTGTTTTCTAAACTTGTATAGAAACCCTTACCAAAATATTAGCCCTGCCGCAAACAGTTGCGGCAACTTCGCTGCAAATTTGCGGCGAATTCGCTACAAATATTTGCCGCAAATTTGCGGCCACTTCGTTTTTCGTATGCAAATTAGCTTTCTCGCAAACTATTTGCCGCGAAGTTGCTGCAAACTGTTGCTGCAAAGTTGCAGTGAACTGTTGCTGCAAAGTTGCTGCAAACTCGTCAAATTCTTCTCGCGAACTTCCCGCAACTATTTGCCGCAAAGTTGCGGCCACTTCGTTTTTCGTATGCAAATTAGCTTTCTCGCAAACTATTTGCCGCAAAGTTGCTGCAAACTGTTGCTGCAAAGTTGCAGCGAACTGTTGTTGCAAAGTTGCTGCAAACTCGTCCAAATTCTTCTCGCGAACTTCCCGCAACTATTTGCCGCAAAGTTGCGGCCACTTCGTTTTTCGTATGCAAATTAGTTTTCTCGCAAACTATTTGCCGCAAAGTTGCAGCAAACCGTTGCTGCAACTTTCCAGCAAACTGGTTTGTTTATATTTCTTCCAATCTTCCTGCAAACAAGAAAGCTATTTGATTGGATGCAGAGTAAAATAGGTCACCTTTCATTCAACCAAATACTTCCTCACTAAAACCGGAAGAGGCTTTAAATGAAAGTAAGGCCTTGGAAAGCTTTTGATTACATTTGGTGATAGTGATCAGTTTCACATTTTCTTAAGAAACCTTGCTTTACCCTATCCCAAACAAGACCTGGTTTTGACATCCCTACTAAATAAGGCTGGGGAAAACATTGAGGCAAAAGAAGTAAATACTGTCTGATAATCAGCATTTTCTCCTTTTGCCTTAGTATTTTCTAAGCTATATACACAAATCCTTTCTTTTTCTATTTTGTTGTATGTCGCAACTTTCTAATTAATAAAATACCAATTCATTACAATCTTATCCGAAACTTTTAATTTCTTAAATTAACAGAAGTTCAAGTTGATGTAGATAACAGTTTTTAAAGAAGGCATATTTCTCGGATAAAAGTTATCTTTCTCAGCTCATTTTCACAAGCAAAACAAATAACATTCCTCACCAGGAAGAACAAGATTCTCAATAAACACTTTTAAGGTAGTCCACCCCTAATGAGATTCGCGAGACATCGGCATTATTTGGGCTATGTCGAAAACATTTGGCCATGAAACTTTCCATCGCCGAATGTTCACGACCGAGCCTGAATAGCTTCGGATACGTAATGATGCCGCCAAAAAAACCCTTATGTTTTGTGAATCCCAAAATGGCCACATTACGGGTATTCTACCTTAAATCAATATCGGTTGTTGATGCATCAAGTCTATTAGGCTGACATTATTTTGTGTTCATCAAGTCTGTTTATTTGATTTTCGATGCGGCATGTTGTTAATTCTGTGTATCAAATCTTCAATCGATTTGTAGAAACGAATTCGCAGTCTGTTGTCCAAGAATCTTTCATAGTTTATATTGTGCAGGTCCTTCTTCTCCGAATTCTGTATCTCTTATTTACACTGTAGATTTTTCTAACACTTTGATATTCATTCTATTGGGCAATAATATAGCACATTCACTAAAACACTCCGGCAATACATTGCGGCCCTGTTACACTTTACACTTATAGGGCATTACTACGGCCCATATTTACGCCAAGCTGTTTCACAAGTGGACACAGGCGGTCAACTGGTCTCTTCAGAGTTTTGTTGATTGGTATATATAGATCTCGGTCCCCATGTAAGTTTCTTATCTGTGATAGGTCTACATGATCCAACCAATTTTCCGCTTGTTCAGGTCGTACATTTAAATCAATCACCATTATGATGTCCCCAATAGCAAAGTTTTAGTAACAAACATTTGATTGACCATTAGAAGTAGATGAAGCTAATTTTTTTTTGTAACTTCTTACAAAACTTGTCTGTACATGTACATGTGATTAAAGGTAAATATTAGTCCAGACTGTCCATACTTTAGATGTACATTGATGTTCAACACTTCAGTTTAACTTTAAGTATTTTAGAAGAGCTGACGGACAGTTACTTGTCAAAGTTGTTTAATTTCAACGACGTTTTTCTTATCTTTCATGTCAAAATTGGACTTCTCTGTTGCTGTACGTAGTAGCCAACAGTCTTCATATCTCCAGCATTGTAAGGTTCTGTTTACCCTGGAAATAAACAAAAACAGACTTGTAAGGTTTAAATTGTGAACAAAAACATTTTTCTCAAAATGTGGGGCATTTGTAAACATTGATTTAAACAAGAGGACCATGCTGGTCCTATATCGCTCAACTGAACCTAAATGATATGAGCAACACTTTTGTTCAATTCAATTAATATTTATTACTTTAAGACTGAAAAAGAACTTATGGTCAATAGGTTGTGAAAATCTAACTCATCCGAAATCTAAATTATGGTGCCAAACATTGTACAGGGCTCCAGATAAGAGGGGGTGGTGACTTTGCAAACTGCAATAATGCTGTCAGTGATCATCAAACCCTATGTTGTAGGTACTCATTTGTATCGTCTCGTCGAGACGATTCAAATGAGTACCCACAACATAGGATTTGAATTTGAAAAAACAAGAGATGTTTGTAAAACATATATGCCCCCTCAAGGGCCTACAATTGATGTAGGTCAAAGTCCAAGGTCAAGTTAACAAGGTCCAAGGTCATGGTCAAATATGAAAGGTCTTGGTAGGAGGTGTCTATGTGTGAAATATCAAGGCTGTATATGTAAAAGTAAAATGAAACATAGGCCAGGTTAAAGTTTTTAAAAGTAGCCCAAATGCCAAGGTCAAGTTTATGGTCAAATGTGAAAGGTCTTGGTTGGAGGTGTCCATGTGTGAAATATCAAGGCTGTAGGTGTAAAAGGACATGATATATATGCCTGGTTTCAGTCTTTTTAAAAGTAGGTCAAAGTCCAAGGTCAAGGTTGCAATATTCAACGTCATGGTCAAATGTGGTAGGTCTTGGTAGGAGGTGTCTATGTGTGAAATATAAAGTTTGAGTTTGAGTTTATTGGGGTTTTACGCCGTTTTCAACTACCAGGGTCATATCGCGGCGGCTGGAGCACCTAACCGTGGGTTCCTGGTATTTCTCGCACCAGTACAACCACAATATCCAAACCGAGCCTCCAGCTGCTCTCTCACATAGATGATTCACACCCATTGGTGAGAGACAAATGACTTATGTCAAATGTCAGAATGGATACTGGCCGAGCCGGGGTTCGAACTCGAGACCCCTGGATTGACAGACTCCGACGTAACCGACTGAGCTATCCGGGCTCGGCGTGAAATATAAAGGATGTAGATGTAATAGGACATAAGATAAAGGCTAGGTTAAAAAGATTTCTAAAAGTATGTAATAATCAAAGGTCAAGGTCACACAGGCCAAGGTCATGGTCAAATGTGAAAGGTCTTGGTAGGAGGTGTCCATGTGTAAAATATCGAGACTGTATAGGTAACAGGACATGAGAAATATGCCTAGTTTAAGTTTTTTAAAAGTAAGACAAACTCCAAGGTCAAGGTCATGGTCAAAAGTGAAATGTCTTGGGTGGAAATGACGATGTGTGAAATATCAAGGCTGTATGTGTAAAATGACATGAAATATAGGCCAGGTTAATGTATTGTAAAAGTAGGTCAAACACCAAGGTCAAGGTCACAAGGTTCAAGGTCATGGTCAAATGTGAAAGGTCTTGGTCGTAAGTGTCCATGTGTCAAATATCAAGGCTGTATGTGTAAAAGGACATGAAAAATATAGGCCCAGTTTAATTTTTTTTTAAAAGTAGGTCAAACTCCAAGGTCAAGGTCACAAGGTCCATGGTCATGGTCAAATGTGAAAGATCTTGGTAGGATGTGTCCATGAGTGAAATATCAAAGCTGTATGTGTAATAGCACATGAGATATAGGCCAAGTTTATTTTTTTAAAAGTAGGTCAAACTCCAAGGTCAAGGTCAAAGGTCATGGTCAAAAGTGAAATGTCTTGGCTGGAAGTGACCTTGTGTGAAATATCAAGGCTGTATGTGTAAAAGGACATGAAATATAGGCCAGGTTAATGTATTATAAAAATAGGTCAAACACCAAGGTCAAGGTCACAAGGTCCAAGGTCATGGTTAAATGTGAAAGGTCTTCGTCGTAGGTGTCCATGTGTCAAATATCAAGGCTGTATGTGTAAAAGGACATGATATATATATCTGCTAGGTCAAAGTTTTTTTTTTAAATAGGTCAAAGTCCAAGGTCAAGGTCACAAGGTCATGGTCAAATGTGAAAGGTCTTGGTAGGATGTGTCCATGAGTGATATATCAAGGCTGTATGTGTAATAGCACATGAGATATAGGCCCAGTTTATTTTTTTAAAAGTAGGTCAAACTCCAAGGTCAGGGTCACAAGGTCCAAGGTCATAGTCATATGTGATAGGTCTTGGTCGTAAGTGTCCATGTGTCAAATATCAAGGCTGTATGTGTAAAAGGACATGATACATCGGCCAGGTTAAAAGTTTTTAAAAAGTAGGTCAAACTCCAAGGTCAAGGTCACAAGGTCCAAGGTCATGGTCAAATGTGAACGATGTTGATAGGATGTATCTATGTGTGAGATATCAAGGCTGTATGTGTAAAAAGACATGAGATATAGGCAAGGTTAAGAATTAAGTGTAAAAATCAACAAAGGGCAATAACTCCAAGAATTTGATCGGCAAGGTTATGATTTTTGTGCACTGCACCTCTCCATAATGAAATCTATCCACCTGTAAAGTTTCATGATTCTACCTTACATACTTTTTGAGTTGTGCTCTAGACAAGAATCAAGTTATAAAATCAACAAAGGGCAATAACTCAAAAATTTGATCGGCAGAGTTACGGTTCTTGTGCACTGCACCTCTCCATAATGAGATCTATCCACCTGTAAAGTTTCATGATTCTACCTTACATACTTTTCGAGTTATGCTCCGGACAAGGTTTGGTCTACGGACAGACCGACCGACCGACGGACCGACCTACCGACACTTGCAAAACAATATACCCCCTTTTTCTTCGAAAGGGGGCATAACAATTACATGACTAGAATATTTATAAAAGACTAGATGCTTGATTGCCATGTGCTTTGGCAAGGGAGACAACTCTTGCACTACATGTACGTTAAACTTGAACAACAAATCTGCGGAATCTTTTGTAAATTAGGCTGTCGCCTATGATCAAATTGCGCAATATACTTATACAGGCATTGTTGTACATTATATGACATCAACAGAGTTATTTGCAAACAGAATAATTCTCTTTCAAGGGTGCGTTCTATTGGCTGTTCAGAGTGTGCCGAACAGTCCGGTACTCAATGGAATGACACAGAACAATGTCCGGAACATGTTCTGCTTGTTCCCGGAGAAAAGGTGGTGCAAGCAGAACAGTGACATCACCAGCATGGTTACTTTCGATTTCAACTGCGCCGTGTTGAAATAAATTAACGTTTCTAATCAAACCGTGTAAGAAAAATCAAATTATTTCAGCAAAAATAAGAAAAATATCAATTTTAAGAGACCATAAATGACAAATAAACGACAAACAGCAGGTGGTCAAGGTTTATTTTTAGATCGGCCTGCAGAGTTTTGTCTGCGTTTTAGACAATCCACCACGCGTTCTGTTCCTAAACTGGTACCCGTTGTATTAGATGTATTTACAACTGGGAAGGCCTGGCAAACCGCGTCCATTGATTGGTTAGTCTACACAACCGATGAAACCCCTCGACCAATCGTGATCAGAGCCGCTCGTCGACGGTCGTGATTTTGACCGTGGAGATATTAGCTGTTACCAGCCTTAAATCCGAAGTAGATTTCAAGGGCGGTAACCAGTCTATTCTGTTCCGTGAGCATTCCATTCGGCTTGAGTTGGACAGAACAGTTAGAACAGTAAGGGACAGCCCAGTGGAAGGCACCCTTAGTTTAAAACTGTTCTAAAAATAGAATTCCCTTGTGTACCAGCGTGGTCTCGATTCAACTGCGAATATCTTCGCCTATATCGAATGTCATGCAGTCAGACTAAATATGCATAAACAACAATGTTTTATACCTCGATTCTCGACCAAGCTGTTGAAAATAACACGTTATTTGATGAATTAAACTGACTTTTCGTTCTTTTTAAAATCGTTCGTTGAAATCTGTTTGAAAATATTCGTTTGCGCATGCTCAGTTTAGACTGGATTTATTCATTTAGTAGACTAGATGCACAGCCCCACAGTCTGGGAGAAAAACGATTTGTAGTGTAAGCATGACGCGAAGCTTACAATTAAGGCATGAAAAGGGCATGATTCTATTTTTATTTCACAAAACAATACAATAAAAACAGATATTACAAATAAATGAATATATACCTCCCCCCCCCCCCCCCAAAAAAAAAATAAAAAAAAAAAAATAAATAAATAAAATAAAAAAATAAAATAAAAAAATGGGGATATTCAGTTTATTCAAGGCATTATTTTGACTAATTAGAATTAAAAGCTACAGAAAAAAGACAGCGAAGAGGACTTCCAAAACCAACTTAAGGTTTACGAACTGAGAATGAAAACACCACTTTCTAGCTATACAAAATGCACCGAATTACACACACTTGCAAATACACTTCACATAAGTTGATTCACCAGGCCGGATTTCAAGATTTTGCTTCAAGAAGAAAATAATTTACAAATATTATTTTACTCTATTTTCATATGCAAGGGAGGTAATTTCGAACATTTTTGTCAAATATTTCCATAAGTATGCATTAATTCAAAATTCTAAACCATACAAAATGCTTATATTTGTATTTGGAATGGAAATGTAACACAGATTGGGAATTACTGGCACTTTTCAAATTTCGCCTCTAGCTCTGCATTTCATTCTCAGTTCGTAAACCTTAAATGTGTGATTTGAATTAACCCTTTCTCAAACAAGACCCAATATTGACATAGGGTATATATATTTAAGAGTGAAATGCTGATAAACAGCATTATCATCTGACCTTAACAAAGTAATTATTTTCTGTGACATGGCATACAAAAATCATATTCTTATTAATATTCTATTTCTCCCCTGCACTAGCAGTAGAAACGAAGGTGGGGGGCGGCTAGAATGGGCTAAGCCCCTCCCCAAAGTTGCCCAAATATGCCGAAAGTTTCTTTTTAAATACACTGAAAATTTAGGATAAATCTAATTTTACCCCTCCGATATCTAGTCACTGGCTCTGACAGGGGCCAGATTCTCCTTCCTTATGAAAATCGCTTCCTATGGACTTGACAGGCCCGTAGGAACAGGGGGGGGGGGGGGGGGGGCTAAGCCCCCAATGTTGGCCAAAAATGCCGAATTTTCCTTATTTCACACTGAAAATTCAGGGAAAATCCAAATCAGCCCGCCTACGAATATTCAGACACTTGGGCTTTAGCCCACCACCCAATATTAAATTGCTTCCTACGGGCCTGGGGCCTGTGTAACATTATGCCATTTGGGAAGGGTTCAAAGGCTTTGCACAAATATATGCATGCATGTTTGTGTAAAAAATGTGCACACATGTACATGTAACATGTACATGTGTGCACATTATGATGTACACTGATTAAAGGGACGTTTCATCCTCATTTTGATTTTTTAAAGTATGTCTTGATGCCAAGATTGATTTTTCTAATGGGTATAAATGGTATCAGTTTTTTGAAGTTGTTGATGATAGGCGATAAACACGCCTTCAAAGTTGAGACAGAAACGACAAATTCTATATACATCTGAACTCTTGTGGACAACAATTTGTTTAATTTTAACACAAACATATATATTTCTCGTAAACGGCGCAATATTTTGGCTTGAAATTTTCAGAATTTTCGTAAGAAAATATGCTCTTTATAATAAAAATGAAAGTGAAATTTATGAGAAAAAATTCTGAAATGTCACTTTAAAAAACAGTTAAATGACTGAGCTTATATGACTCTGTAGATGAGTTATTTGGCAACTAAAATAATTATCGGATAAATTCAGAAATTGGAAACCGATTTGATTTATTGGGGTTTTACGCCGTTTTTAACTTTTATGGTCATATCACGGCGGCTGGAGCACCTAACCGTGGGTTCCTGGTATTTCTCGCACCAGTACAACCACAATATCCAAACCGAGCCTCCAGCTGCTCTCTCACATACTAGTAAATGATTCACACCCATTGGTGAGAGACAAATGACTTTGGTCAAATGTCAGAATGGATACTGGCCGAGCCGGAGTTCGAACTCGCGACACCTGAGTTGACAAACTACGACGTAACCGACTGAGCTATTAGGGCTCGGCAAATTGGAAACCGAACTCTTAGTACCTTAATTATCTAGTTTGCTCTGTCGTATCATGAATTTGTTAGATTATCATCCATTCTAAATAACAAACTTGTCAACGTGAAATTTAAGCATGGACATTCTACACTTATATTTGGCAGTGTACACATACCCCGGACTAAATGAAGATAATTTATAGATATACACTGAAAACAAAATGAAGTCAGTCTTTATGTATTGGTTCAGAATTTTGAGTCTATCCATGTATCAATATGTATATCGTCATAGTAAATGCAAAACCTCGTATCTCATTTTTGGAAAATTTTAAAGGGGAGGGAAAAAGTGTAATAACTTTTCCCAAACTGAAATGTTTTACTTGAAATTTGGACATATTGTTCGTAATAGAGGTTTGTCAAAGAGTTATTTCCCTTGCGAAACTCTTCACAAAGAAAATTAAAAATGTACCTCCGGTGTTCCTGTGGGGGCACTATTTACTTCTGGTAAATTATCGCTCTATTTTGTTTGTAGAATACACGTTTAAAAACTAAGTTTATTTACACATTTAAGCATGATTATACATCGAATTAGGTGCGAGATGAATCACTTATACTCCAAGATGTCAAAATTGGTCAAAATTGAAAATAAATAGATGTAATTCATTATTTCTATCGGTTTCTTTTTTATCCCTATTGTCTCATATTTTCATAATGACCACGAAGCCCGTTCACTTGTCTGCGCATACATTTTGGTGGGATGAATAGTTGGTATATGTCGACTCCTATATCTTCCGTGGTATTTTAAAATCTTGTTATTACAGCTTAAATCAAACTGCAGTTACGAGGTTTTGCAATAACACCGGCGATTGGCATATTCCAACATAATAGTTCTAACCATTCAGTCAACGACATTTCGTTATTGAGAAGACAGAACATTGTAACAACGAATTATCAAATCAACTTTTACGATGTTTTTGCCATTAAAAGCGATTTTTTCAGAGAGATTTTACCCTTTCTCCAACGACTGAATTTAACCCTTTCCCAAACAAGACCTGGTTATGAAGTCCCTTATATAAAAGGCTTCGAAAAACATTGAAACAAAAGAAGAAACTGCTGATTACCAGCAGTTTCTCCTTTTGTCTCAATATTTTCTTCGTCATATTTTACACAAATCATATCTTTAATAACACCCATTTTGTCATTTTTGGCAGTTATGGAAGTGGATCAACCAAAAATTTAGACGTTTGGGAAAGGGTTAAGGCTGGCACAATTTTCAAAAAGAGTTACGGGCTATAGAATTGTTGAATTCTAAAGTAAAACATGTCAATTCACATGTCAAACAGTCTCAATATTTGCTGTCTTGGAAATAATTAAACAAGTTTTTTTTTTTAAAAAAAAAAAGAATAAATTACACTACAGAGTGTGGGGGCATTTGATCCCCCCGAAACGACTCTGGATCCGCCACTATGAACAAACCCCACTTGGTAAATATTATTATGCATAATATTTGCTAAGCCTGACTGTCCCTGACTCGTGAAAACATTGTGACAAAAGAATAAAACGATGATGGTAAGCATTTCCCCTTTGCTTCGGCGTTATAAACGATGGCTTGATCGATGACCGACCGGCCCCTGTTCTTACGAGCCTTCTTTTTTCTTTCTTTTTTTTCTCAAGATTTAATATTCGCATTTGCACGTTTCTTTGGAATATATCGGTGAGGAAAGGGTTTTGGAATGACAGTTTTTTTGCTGCTGTTGAAAAGCCGATAACGTTGATTGTGATATACTGATAAGGCGATATTAAAGTGCTGTACCGACGAGACTGTCAAACGCGTGATATACCAGTAGGCCTATCTGCAAAACCCTTTGCATTGACAATACTGATCCCATCAATATTGACAATCGAAATGTACTTTAACCTTTAATCAAGCTGTAAAAACGATAATTTTGGACACCAATCAAAGATATGTGACAAATCAGACGAAATTGTCATTGAACGGAATTAGAAGGAAAAAATAGAACAACCGAAATTAATAGCAATACGGTAATGAGACAGATCATCGGTAGGCCTATCAGTATTTCAAAACCTAATAATGATCAATAATGCTAAACATCCCAGTCGGAGCGCAATTTAAGCATTAATTTTACTGATCAGGTTCCGTGTTTTTCGAATAAGAAGGGAAACGAATGTCTTCATTTGGCCTTTATTTTGAATATTTAATAGTGTCTTAATAAAAGTCAGTTTTTTTACTCCAGAATAGAAATCAACTTAAGTTTCGATACCGTTTCGATGATATGATATATTAGGCCTATAGCCTAATTCTGAAATTTTAAAGCTCACGGATGAATAATGGGATTTGGCTCGAGAAAATGCGAAGAGTGGGTATTTTAATATTTCGAAATCATGCGGAATTCAGCATTTTCCATACGATATTTGCACTTAAGTAATAATTCAATTTTGAACAGGTATATAAATATATTAACAGACCATTATAAATTTTCTTTTCCAAAATGTTAATCCAATACGGAGTCAATCTAGATTTCTTTTATGGAGTTTTCTCGTTATTTCCGTATCTCCAAATCTTCTCCGGCCTTTGAATGACCGACATAATAAAACTTAATACATGTAGTTATAAATGAATAATACTTACTTCGGAAGATATCTCGATCTCATTTGGGGGACTGGGGATTTGGGAGAGTGATAATTGTCGTTGATTTCTCTTCGCAATTCTAGAAACTATGGTTGAACTTTTTCGGCGGCTTCTAGAGTCTTGGTATATTCCAACGATTTTTTGCTCGTTTTAGATTGTCTGGTGGGTTTCTTCGTCAAAATACTTGGTATATTTCTATTTGGTACATAGTCAGGATTGTTTTTATCAGTTCTGTCTGGCTTTCCCAAAATAAAGTGGCATCCACAAACTTTCACGTTATTTGTAAGTATTTTTAAACTCAAGTTCTGTCTACCCGACGCATGAATCCATCGCATTTTTAATGCCGATTTTTTGGAAAAGTGAAGAATCTACAATTATTTGACAGTTTATTCCGTCTATGATCACACCCATACACGCAACAATGATCGTGTCCGCCCATTTTTTCGATTTAGCGAATCACAGTAGCAGATTAATCCGTCACGCTTATTATCCCATTATAGAATGATTATCGACTTGCCCCCTCGAGGGAAACCGATAGTTGAATTACGGCTTGTGCGCATGCGCGTTATTTGCTTGACAAACCCCTATTAAAGTATCATTGATACTGATCGGTAAAATTATCTCAAAACCTGCGAGAATTGTCTAAATGGACACACGAGTTTGTACTTTGAAAATCGCAAGAATCGACGCACGAGGTTTTGCATTTACACCGACGATATGCAAGAATTTTACAGGTATTTAAAGCTCCTTGAATGAGCACTGGACAAGTTTAATTTCCTGCAAATTTCTTGCAAACTGCATGATATTCAATAATGTTCAAGATAGGCTTCTTGCAAAGTTCCTGCAAACTACATGTAAAATATTTGATGGATGACTTTCCTGCGAAGTTCCGACAAACTTTCTTATTTCTGGCAAACTTGTCGCAAACTGAAACGTGTTTGCCAGAAGATTGCAGGAAGGTTGCAGCTAGCGGCAAACATCGGCGAAGTTCCGGCAAACCCTTCTAGCGAACTAATTTGTTTGCAGCAAATTCGCGGCGAATTTGCTGCAAATTTGCAGCAAAGTTTTCATTTCTGTAAGGGAAGTCTGATTGAATCTTGTTGGCCTATAAAAAGTGATTTACGTAACGGCCCACTTACTTTGATAAAATGCTACCAGACGTACTATAAAACATAGTAATGTGTTATGTATAAAGCATGGATGGTTTTAGTACTTATTGTAATAAAACGTGGGCTATTTAACAAATGAACCGCTAAATCGTAATTGTTTCTTCATTTACGTGTGTGTTTTATCTGTTTGTATCGTAGTATAACCTGCTTCAAGACGGAGAATCAAAAGACAAAAGATACTTGATTCTCACCGTTTCAGAAGTTTCATGTCCACAGATGGCTTGGCATGCAATGGGTGAGCGAATTCCGGGCAGACGGTTGCCCTTATCCCACCGCCGTCACCAAATATAACGCAGTAACCGCAGGAAGAAATAAAAACATACAAATCACGTCTAGATTTTCTGTGACAGTCTAATTCTACTGAACTCGCGTGTTTACTTTGTCGCATCACTTTATCCAGATAAGGACAAAATTATTACGCATTTCATAGACGTTGACATGTTGAAAGTAGTTCGAACTATAATTACCAATATTGCCCAACTCATACAGTTCGGTTTGTCTCAAGCCAACTCTCGTTATTCGACCACATCAATGCAAAGCTGCAATAATCCTATTCAATAAAGCAGAGTCTGATACAAAGAAAGCATTTCTATAAGCAGATAAAAGAAGGAAAATAAAAAAGGAAACATATTTCCAACTTCTGAACGTCAAACACTTTTTTGCAGTCTGGTATTGATATGTAGGTAATTAATGAGATAAGCTTGGACACGTGCCTGTAATGGTCGTATAAATGCAATAAATTGCACGTTGCAAGTCCTGTAAAATGTTCTTACAACGTTGAAGTTTAAATCGCCAAAACTATACAGATATGACTCATTATTAATGTATGTGTCTCGTTTTCATGCCAAAGAAAGACAGCCAACGACGTCAGAAGTTATTTGCAGTCAATTTCGTGCCAATATTAGTATTTTTAACCTTTCCATATTTCTGAAAAAAAAAACACCATTTTTCTTTCTGGAATTGGGACAATGAACATGCGAGCAGCTACTTATGAAGAGATAAAGCTGGTGGCTTGGTGCAAACTTATCGCTGGAAGTACGAAGAGTATTCAATAAAGTCGCGGAAAAGTGCAACCGCAACCGACCTTGGCAATGATTATGTACTTTTTAAATGCATATAGAAACAATTAGTCATGATGTCAGACAAAGGCAGGAAAAACCCAAGGATTTCAATTGATATTTCTAGGTAAGCAATCAAAGTGCCAAACGTTGTTAACACATGATTTACTGACGACCGCAGAACTTCTCTGTAATTGCACGTGTAAGCAAATTATATAGGGTCAGTGTTGTTATAAAATCCCGCAGCCGTAGTTACGAGATTTTATAACAATGCCTGCGGGAATACTATTTGTTTGTCCAAAATTACGTCATGGTTAACTGGATAAAATCGTTCCCTATTCTAAATGTACTTCAGGTACTTTTAAATACAGGTGCATGTTGAGGTTACCAAGTATTGTATGCGTTAACCCTTTACCTTATAGCAAAATTTGAAAGCTTTCAATTTGAAAGCTGTTGCTTGCAACAAAGTAAATATTGATAAATATAGGTATTGTGTGTATCAAATGTCACAGAAAATACAGAGGCAAGAATACAATGAAGAACATTCTGGTTAGCGGTATTTTTCAATATTTCTCCGGCATTTTCTCATAGTGGTAGCATCAAAACAAATTTTGTTTGTGAAAGAGATGAGTAAAAATATTTCATTATGCACAATTTACTCGTTAACCTTCGATATTAATCTTACATATTTCCGAAGACATGCTGCGGCGAAAATTAAGATTCAACGTAACTGAGCCGTAATTGCCTAATCTGAGAAATGACTAAATGCTCATTGACTGCGGTTGTTATATCATAATAAATTAGATACACCACCATATGTAATCTTTTTGAACTAAAATGCGTTCAGAAATTTTAACAAATTTTGAAGTTTTCTTGAATAAAACTTGGTGCATGAGGCTTGGCGTAACAAATCTTTGGGTCAAATCGTGCCTAGTTTATGTTGCATCTACTATGAAACGTGGAAAAGTAAAATAGTTCTTTATTTGCTAGTACCTATTATCAATGATCAACGTTTGAAAATACGTGTTTTCAATCGTGCCGAAAGATATGTGAAACACCATAGGTTTTAAGAACGTTAAAGATATTGACTTTTATGTCAGTAGTAAGAAAGAAAATATGACATCAGCTGTATATATTGCGCATAATTATAATGTTTGCCATATGTAAGATTGTATGTTTTACAGATTACAAGCCAGGCCCTGTTTTAATTAGCATTATGAATCCAGTGAGTATTTCATCTTGACGTCGAGGCACTGGCTTATTTTATTGTTTGAAAGAACAAACCAGGTCTGTTTTCGAAACACATATGATAAGCAGCAAACAAACATAACCCATAAAGAGTTCAATCTGCTATGATGTTGCTCGATAGACTTACATATTACGATGGCGTTTACATGTATATAAGACGGAAAGCTATTAGAGTGATAATAACTATGCCATTCTCTACAAACGGTTAAGCACATGCTGGAAACGTTTTACGTGTCTGCAAATGTGTTTAGAAGAAATAAGTCAAGTTTGATATATAATTTAGTATACATGTATGTAACACATTTCATGAGCTGTTAAAAATGTGGTTGCCATTTGCAAAAGATGCAGGGGGAAATAATGGTTTAATTTGCTACCAGTGTGCTTTGACACAAAACTAAAGACGTCCGCTTACGCTTCGTGAATGTCAATTTCAAGGTAAATTAATGTTTTTTAATGCTGTTTTTTGTGTCTTTGATGAATACAGTCTGTTCTGAAAGGTGGGAGGGAACATGTTACGTGTTAACATTAAACGCAATGTTCAAGCGTCGACTATCTAAATGCAGTTTTGAAAAATAAGTATAATAACCAACACAATAAATTTGCCGTGCTAGTTTTTAGTCAAACATCTATTCCATATGTAATTTTTGGAAACTACCAGAATATCACTGTTTACACAACTCAAAACCGACGGGAATGTGACCATAAACCAAAAACAAATTTATTATTTCAGTCAATAGTACAACAACCATGATGAGAATGCTTGTTTCTTTGCTTATAAAGCACGGGTGGTAAACAGAGAAACTAGCTCCAAAAAGAGTCAACGGTATTTTGTTTCCTCGTGATATCCGGCCTTTACCGAGGTAGTTGCATAGAGAGAAAATCTGTAAACAAAGGAAGGTCACGAACACATTTTTCTACAATTGTTTCTTTTACCACGAGTTATTGAAAAATTCGGCGATGCTGTAATATGAAGAAATGGTCTAAGTTTGTTGTGCACGAGAATATACGATGTTAGTAAGCAGAGTTTGAATGCAATCGTTGAAAAACATTTCAAAATCGAAAATTCAGAAGTTTTTACTTTCGATTTTAAAATGTTTTTCAACGATTGTATTCAAACCTTGCTACTAATACCGTATTTTCTCGTGCACAACAAACTTCGACCATTTCTTCATATTACAGCATCGCCAGATTTCTCAAAAACTCGCTTTAAAAGAAATAATTTTAGAAAATGTGTTCGTGACCTACAAATTTTCGCTCTATGCAACTACCTCTTTTTGGAGCTAGTTTCTCTGTTTACCACCCGTGTAAAGAGACAGAAACATTTGTTTTCGAGACAAATAACACGCCAAATTACAAAGGCACACATTAGCAAGCCACATCTAATTACATGTAGCTCATTCTTAATGTTGATGATTTTTTGGGTTAAACATGACTTAAAGTATTTGTTGTTTGATTAAACAACGCATACCCTGTCATGTAATTAGAGTCTCCACAAAAATAGGTCTCTACGAATGGAAATTAGGCTAGCAACATGATTAAATGTATATTATCAATACAATATAGCCCATTGATGAAAAAGTGCAAATTCGTACATGTACTTGTGCGGTATAAATATTCGGTATGTGCTAAAACTGGATCATTCTTATTACAATAGAAATCAGAGAAAGTACTTTGATATACTTCATTCAGTAATGTGATTATTGAAAAGGTTAAAGGAACATAACATTTCATTCTTTAAAGTATGTCTTTCTGCAAAGATTTGTTATTCATATGCGTGAAAATGCTATCAGGTTTTTTTTTTTTTTTTTTTTTTTTTTTTTTTTTGACGTTTTTGTTTATAAGCAAAAAATATGCCTTTAAAGGTGAGACAGAAATGACACATTCCATATAAATGTGAACTGCTGTGGACATCAGTGTGTTTAGTTTTAGCAAACAAAATGTAAAATTCTCTTAAACGGCGCAATATTCGGCTTGAAATTGTCATAAAAGATAAGCTCTTTCAGATAAAGATAAAAGTAAAATTTATGAAAAAATATTGTGAAACATCATTTTAAACATAGCTCGCTTGACAAGTAAACGCATACCATTTCGTGTAAATGCATTCTTTACCAGAATAGTTATCATGTCTAATAACTATGTACCTAAAAATTATTGGCATACTAACGTGTGTATTATGATTCCAGCATCTTACTTGACTTACATTGAGGCTTATTCTGGACGCACACGTGAATTTCTTTTCTCAATTTTTGCATTGGAAATTTTAAGTACATTACAATTTTTGAAATGGCACTGATTTCATTCTTAGACCATATGTATTGAAAAAATAGAAATTATTCAAGTATAGATAATTATGGTATGCGCATTTTCTTCATTTTTTAAGAATACACGTTTTGACCTAACGCTGTGTTGTAAGTGAATGGGACATAAAACTCCCCACTAACTTTGATATAATGCTACCAGACGGCCTATCAACTGAAGTAATGTGTTATATATTATATGAAGCATGGGTGACTTTATAGTATTAGTGTAATAAAAGGTGGACTTTCAAACAAATGAACCGCTAAAACGTAATTGTTTATACATGTATCTTGAATGTGTATGTTTTATCTGTAAATGTAAAAGTGCGTTTCTGGAAATAAAACAATGTTTGCCCCTTAAGACTTTTCTGTGAGGACTAAGAAAAGATCGACTGCACAGTTTGCACGACCATCTGCATTTTCAATAGATACTCTTTTAGCTTTATCTTGAAATGGATAAATATTATCGCTAAAAACGCCGTATCGTCTCTTTTCTACGTCTTTACAACGTCGTGGTAATTTTTGGAACATTTAAATATTTTACCATATCGGAAGTCTAATTGATTTCCGGGGTTCTGACACAATCATGCACGTCTTAAGGTCTGCCTTAGCACTTTCAATAGCGGTTCATTCTCTGTTAGTCGTGTTTTGGTCATTATTATGCCGTACGTAAGTGTGTGTGACACGGGTTTTTATCTTTTTCACACATCAAAACTCCGGATGGTATTTTATTATTCATTAATAGATTAGTTAATAGATTAGTTGTGGTGTAGGTAAACGGCTAGACTAGTATCTCGTAAACCACGACTTAGTTGACAGATAATTACAAGTTCACACTCTGTGGTATTTCAGAATTTATAGGACATGTGACTTAACATACTTTACAAAATGCGAAATGTCACAAGTTGTTTTCAAAACATTCTGTTATTAAAAAAAACTTTTAGTCTAAACTTCTAAGCACTTCAGATGTATTTTGTATGTTATCAAAGTCTGCAATAATTGTACATGTAATGCATGTACCTCATAATACGTCTTTTATGTACCTGTTTAAAAACAACAAATACATGTACGAACATTTCGTATCTAAACTAAAAGAATATCAGTTGTCGGATGTTATTAACTTCCTTCTGTCACCTGGTAAATCATCCTGATTATATATGACTGTTAAGGATTACATTGCAAAGTCATGATTTAGAAAAAAAAGTAACGTCGATTCATGGATATATAACGTTTTTGCCGTTTCACTGTCATCAAGTTCACACTTGTTCGTTAGAGGCCTGAAGAATACAGAGGGCATGGAACCAAGTTTTTTGCTGCTCTTCAACAAAACCCTCGTAACTGCAGCTTAAAACAAGCTGCAGTTGCGAAGTTTTTGTTGAAAAGCGACGTCTTATTGTTGTCAGACGTCATACCATGTAACTCTGTAAGTTTCATCTGCCTTGTTTTGGCTGCCTCACAAAGGGACTGATCGTAAATTTGTTTATGATATGTGACCCGTCACGCTAAAAGGGACCTTATCCGAACTCCAAAAATCCAAATTTTGACAAACTTGTCAGACTTGGTACATGTCAACCAGATCCCGTATGCGACAAATGAACATATAGTAAGATATGGAAAACATTCCGGGTTTAGAAAATTACATAAAAGTGAAAAGTGTCGGCCCTAGTCTGGCTGCGCGGACTGCGCAGACTGACTAGGGTCGATATTTTTCACACACCCGATAAGGTCCCTTTTAGCGCGACGGGTCACATATCAATAACTTGAAAGGGAGATTTTATTTATCCTGTAGCACATACCGTGTTAATTAGAGATGCCATTCGTCGTTTTCTGTCTTATGTTCTGGCACAAACCAAACAGACTTTTGTTCCTAAATTTTGAAAACGCAACAACGACTTGGTATGACATTGTTCTGTGAAACATCTGAGTTTTGACTTTTCACAATTATTTTTTACATAAATTTTACTGTTATTCTATCTGAAGAGCATCTAAACTTATGGAATTTCTGAAATTTCAAGTCAAAATGATGAACCGTTTACGTGAAATATATATTTTTATGCTTTAATTAGACAAATTGTTGTGGACAACAGTTCAGATTTATATAGAATCTGTCATTTCTGTCTCAACTTTAAAGGCGTCTTTTTCGCTTATAAATAACAACTTCATAAAAAACTAATAGCATTTCTACGCATTAGAATAAGCAATCTTTGCATCAAGACATACTTTTAAAAAATGAAAAAAATGTGAAATGTCACTTTAAATAATTGCGTCGATGTTCAATTAATTAAATGTCATAATTTAAGTGTTCAAACACAATCTCCTTTCGATTTTATAAAATAACTTTAGATATTATCAATTCGTTGGTGAACATCCTAAATCCAAATTATTTTTTGCATCTATTTACAGGTAAAAACAACATCAAATACTAAATGGTATTTATAACATTTTTTAACGTTTAAGCAGAAAAAATGCAATCTCAAATCCCACAATCCTTAACATAAAACATTGAATGTTTTGTTACCTTGCACAATTGTTTTCTTGTATTTCGGTTACACGTGCAATTACAAAGAAAATCTGTGGTCCACAGTCAATCATGTGTTTTAGAGCTCTTGGCATTTTGATAGCTTTCCCAGATATATCAATGAAAATCCATGGGTTTTTCCTACCTTTGTCTGACATTGTGACTAATCGTTTCTTTGTTTACTATTAACTCAGTGTATATAGAAAGATAAGCGATTGTGTGCAAATGTATTCCATCCATCATTAGATATCAAACTTTTCGTGCATTTCGTGGCAGTCGAAATAGACGATGCTATCCGATTTGTAATATCCGGGAATCATCGTTTGTATCCAGACGCCATCCGTTGCAACCGACATTGGGATATCAGCTTCAATTTTCCCTGTCATATATGACGCCCAAACTTGTACGTAGTGTTAGATATCTAATGATGGTTGGAATACCTAAATGCTTCCTACGTATGCCTTTGAAAACAAATATAAACACAGAATCAACTGAATTTGCTATTCGTTCGACAAATAAAAAAAGCTTTCATATTCAATTAGATCATTTAGGTCATGTACGGTTTCTTTAAATCACACGATGTATTATTGTTTTTTGAAAACAGCTTGTGACATTTAGTATTTTGTAAAGTATGTAAAGAACATAATGTCTGGACAATAAATCCTGAAATACTTCGGCGTGTGAACGTGTAATGACCTGTCAACTTAATCGTAGTTTATTTGCTACTAGTCTAGTCATGTGCCAACACCACTACAACTTTATTGTGAAAAAGTAAAATACACAATTCGGTGATTTTTAATGGTTTGGAAAGATGAAGGCCATGTAACACATACATTTACGACCTTATTATGGGCTTATTGGTCTACGGATTATTCAAATCGACATAATGACCATGCAAGCCTAAAACTGTGTAGTCTGACACAGAACGACATGTTCACAGTACCAACAGAAAAGTCTTAAATAACGCCTCTGCAAGTATAATTTTATTTCCAGAAACACACATTAACATTGACAGACAAAACATACACATTCAAGATACATGTACAAATAATAACGATTTAGCGGTTCATTTATTTTATAGCCTATCTGATGTTAGAATAAGTACTAAAGTCATCCATGCTTTATACATAACACATAACTACAGTTGATAGGCCGTCTGATAACATTATATCAAAGTTAGTGGGCCGTTTTATGTACAAACGTAAATCAGTTACGAAAACATTCAAGTCGTCTTAAATAACACTCGTCAAAGTATAAACTCACAAAAAGAAAAAAAAGAAATAACGGATGCACACATTGGAAAAAGAACATACACGTATGCGTCTAATATTAGTCTCAATGCAAGCAAAATGACAAGCTTGAATCAAAAAAAAACTTTTGTAACTGTCCTCATTAGGAATGCATTTACAGGCTCGTCTTTTCTTATTAAGCACCATCAAATTAATGAACTAAATATATTCAAATTTATTTCTGCGGTTTCTGTGGTTAAGGGAATAATCCAGTTTTTTATTTTGATTGTATCTATTCACCGCAAAAGTACAGGTACGAATTTGCAACTTTTTAAAATCAATGTGCTATTGAAAATGTGTTTGTATTGTTAAGCTAATTTCCATTCATAGAGATCTGTTTACGCTAAAAATGCATTTACATGATAAGGTATGCGCGTTCTTATTATGTAACACATGCCTCAAGTCATGTTTAACCCTGGCAATTATCACCATGAAAAATGAGCTACATGTAATTGAAAGTGGTTGGTTATGTACGTGTTTGTAACTTGGCATGTTATTTGTTTCGTGAACGCATTTTGTGTCTCTTTATGAGCAAAGATATAAGCATGCTCGTCGTGGCTATTGTACTATGGAATACAATAATAAACTCGCTTTTGGTTTTAAGTCAGCTTGTCATCGGTTTTGCGTTGATGATAATTATTCTAGTAGTTTCCAGCAAAATACACCTGGAATAGTCGTTTGACTTTAAACTAGAGTGACGAATTAATTGTGTGGGTTATTATATTCATTTGTCAAAAGATGCGTTTTGGTGATCAACGCTTGTTGCGTTTAATGTTTTCACGTAACATGTTTCCTCCCACCTTTCAGAACAGGTATCCATCAAAGTCCCAAAAAGCAGCAGTTGCAACAAACGTTAATTTACCTTGAAATTGACATTCACGAAGCGTAAGCTGACGTCTTCAGTTTTGTATTAAAACATACTGGTAACAAATTACATCTTTATTTTCCCCTGCACGTTTTGTAAATGGCAACCACTTTTACAGGGATTCATGCTCGGTTGTCAAACCTTCAATCGGGAAAAAATATTCAAGACATCGTATGAATTAGGAAACTTGTATTGGTAGATCATTTTTATCTAAGGTAAATTCGAACGAAATTCATTGGTCCATCTAAACCATCCTAATATGTACAGTCCATTTAGCAACAAAGAAGGGATGTTGGATTTTTAAAATGCAATATTTCATTAAGCGTTTATAAAACTCTGAGTTGTTGGTCCTCGATTGAACCATCTGGTCACAGCGATTGAAATGAGAACTACGACATGGATTTAAAAGAATTGATTTAGAATCTCGTTAAGATCTCTCATATGTTTTTCTGTATATCTGTACAAGTCTTGTATGGGTTATGTTTGTTTTCCACTTTATCATATGTGTTTCGTAGTTTGTTTCTCCAAACAGTGAACCAGTGCCTCAACGTCAAGATAAAACACCCATTGGAGTCATAATGCTAATTAAAACAAAGTCTGGCATGTAGTCTGTAAACAAGGCAACCTTACATATGGCAGACACTATAACTACATGTATGTGCAATACATTTACAGCAGTTGTCATTTTTTTACAACTGACGTGGCTTTCAGAACCTTTCACGCTTTAACAATGTGCGTGTCCATTATAATGCACGCATTTGTATTTGAAGGCGAAATTCTGAAGAAGCAAACAACAAAGTGTTTTGCATAACATGAAAATTACATATTGCTTGTAAAAAGTGTAAAAACATCTATACTGCACGGCTATATGTTTCATCTTGAAGCAATGCTTTTCTTTACGGTCGTACATCCCTATTGAGATTCACGCGACGGCCTCGTTAACATTCGTTACGTTTCCTAACTTATTCCATCTTCGCTAGCCAAGGTTGAACCCACCTACGTTTGTATTCACCCTTGGCGGATTTAGTCTGATTTTCTTGAAATCGCGAAGCGCCGCCTAGCGGTTGTTCTGCTGGTTGTTTACGTCCATTATTGATGACGTCATTAACGCGCGTTGTCTTTCGCGTCGTACGTCGTGCAGATTATGTAAAAGTTAGCTGTTTTTTTCGGTCGAATTGTCGAAAGTATAATAATTCGTAGATTAAAGTTAGAGAATTCCTGTCCATTGCAGTGAAATTCGTAGGAAACATCGCCCATCTTCGCGTTTTTGAGTTGCAAATGCAATGCTTTTTCCCGCCTGTTGTCATAATTTGGTTACTCATAGCAAATGTATCAGTCGACAATCTGATTGGTTCCAGCGAGACCTCGCTGGAACCAATGAAAACGCTTTCCAGGAGACCAAGAAAATCGGACTAAATCCGCCAAGGGTGAATACAGAAACGACGTTACGTCGTAGATGTCACCCTTGGCTTGCGAAGATGAACTTATTCGGGCGACGTCGTAAACATTCGGCAGCGGAACGTTCAACCGCCGAACGTTTACGACGTCGTCGCCCGAATAATTCCAACGTCGCGTGAATCTCATTAGGGGTGGAGTACCTTAGTAATTGGTGGTGGAAGGCGAACTAAACAATTCCGAATTCATAAAGTAGGTGCAACATAAACTTGGCACGATTTGACCTATAGATTTGTTACGCTAAGCCTCATGCACCAGGTTTTATTAAGAAAATGTGTTCAAATTCTAAACGCATTTTAGTTCGAAAAGATTACATATGGTGGTGTATCTAATTTATTATGATATAACAACCTCAGTCAATGAGCATTTAGTCATTTCTCAGATTATGCAATTACGGCTCAGTTACGTTGAATTAAGTGAATCTTCGACGCAGCATGCCTTCGGAAATTTTTAAGATTAACATCGAAGGTTAGAGAGTAAATTGTGCATAAAGAAATTCCTGCTTACCGTTTTCCAAAACAAGACCTGGTTTTGACGTTCCGAATAGAAAATGCCGGAGAAACATTGAGACAAAAATTAATTAGAAATTTCTACTTTTGCATCAGTTTTCGTGCCATATGGTACACAAAACGTATACTTTATCGATACTTAATTTATTAAGTTTTTGTCATTTCAATGTAAGGAAGGGGTTAGCGCATCAAGGATCTAGTAACTTCTGTAGTTACGAGATCTTGAAATATATTTACGACCATGCATTATCTTGTTAAACAAGTAATTGCAGAGAAATTCTGTGGTCCTCAGTCATTCATGATTTGTTTACTCAAACATTATCTCTTGCAGTTTTGAAAAAAAAAACACAATAATTTAAATAATTTTAACTCATTAAACACTATTCTGAATCTCAATGTGAATTTTAAAATAAGTTGTTCATCTATTTACAGATGAAAACATTATCAAAATCAAACGGTAATAGTATCGGCTTGGCGTCTTAGCAGTAGGCAGTTTCTCAATTATGTAATCCATCTATAGAAAACATTGAATGATTTGTTACCTTGTACATTTGTTTTCTTGTATTTCGCTTACACGTGCAATTACAGAGAAATTCTGCGGTCCTCAGTCAATCATGTGTTTCAGACCGTTTGGCATTTTGATTGCTTTCCTAGAGATATCAATGGAAATCCTGCGTTTTTCCTACCTTTGTCTGGCAAAGTGACTAATCGTATCTTTGTTATAAACGCTTTGTATTGTTTTAAAGTAACGCGATTTGTATTTACTCTTTCATAACTACAACAGATGAAATAAAAACAAACTATGTTTCTACTGAACGTTCAATTGTATATTAATAATTTGGATCGACATATAATTAAGCCTTTATATCCAAGTACTTAGGTCATCTGCGAATTCTTCATCTCCGAAAGCCAAGGAATCTACCCCCCCCCCCTTGTTCGTTTGTAAGGAACACAGAAGAGGTAGAATCATTGGCTTGCGAGGATGGAGATTTTTTTGAAAATACGATATTCTCATTAGATTTGTAGGCCTACATCTCCACTGTCCATAGACATGACATTTAAATAACATAAAAAAACACGCGAAATGTGAAAATACATGCGAAATGTGAACAATGGTAGATAATAATTATGTACGAGTATATTTGAGGTCTTAAATAATGATTAAGTTGACAAGCAATTACAAATTCTCACGTAGAGTTATTCTTTGCAATTTGATATATGACATATAACCTTCACATACTGATTATATTGAAAGTTCAAAAAGTCACAAGTCTTTGTGTAGAGAGCAATCCCGTAATCCCGTAATAAAAAGTGCAAGTTGCATCAACTACGTTACCACTCAACACGAAAGGTATTGCTTGTGATTGAATAACCCTTTCCCAAACAACAAAATTTTAGGGTGATCCATTTCAAAAGCTGCTGCAGATGACAAAATTTGGATAAATTAAGATTGGTTTAGTGTGAAATATAGCACAGAAAATATTGAGGCAAAAGGAGAAACTGCTGGTTATCAGCAGTTTCTTCTTTTGCCTCAATGTTTTCTCAAGTTTTTTCAATCAGGAACGTCAAAAAAAGATCTTGTTTGGGAAAGGAATAAAACCACTTACAGACCAGGTGCCAGTTAGTTTCACCAAAACATATAGGCTGTATTTTCTTATTTTGCAAATATCCATGGACATTTTAGGATAAGAATCAAATAGGCGTATAATTATAAATCTACCAAGAATTTGAAAATGCGAATCTTGTGATTGTACAGTCGACACTCGTTATGTCGACATCGGATAAGTCGAATTTTCGCTTAAGTCGAAGTTCAAATCTGGTCCCGTACTCATCAATATACATAATTTTATTTCAAACAAAATAATTTTGAACTGAATATAGCTATTGAAATATAGTAGGAATATGATAGGAATTGCTCGAAATGAGCAACTTCTTTTCTTTTCCTACTATATTTCGATAATAATCGTAGTTTCAAAAACGGTCAAATATCAACTTTATCGAAGCCTAACAAAATCGGATGTGTCGAACTCTGGATATGTCGAGGTATTTTGACGGCCCCTCCAACTTCGACACAACGAGTGTCGACTGTATGTCCTAAATGCATCGATGGAACATGTAATGAACTGGTGCTAAAGTCAAGTGTTTTTCTTTAACAAAGTTTGTTAGGAAAAAAATGAATAATTAAGACAAATGCAAATATTCAGCTATTCATATATTTAATGCAAACGCAGATATGTCTCCCTTGTATCAAACGAGAAGTAAAATTGCATTCTGTAATTTTCGTGTTTCAGTTAAGACGTAATAAATTGTTTACCAAGAATCATATATTTATTGTTTGTTTACGTCAAAACAAGTAACACTGTAAGTTTAATCTGTATAGATTTGGCTACCGCACAAAGAGATGTATCGTAAATTTATTGTTCAATTAATAACTCCGAAATATTCTGCACTTATTTGCTTGTAAACATTTCGAGATAATTGGTTGCATTTACGAACGTATTTTATTCTTCGCCTTGTTCATTTTTCGTCCAAACCTTCAGGACGAAGGAGGTTTTTTAGGCTCCGTAAAGTTACGTCAGTACCAAAGCCTAGACGCAAACGGCCTCTTCGCGGAGTTGATAACGCTTAAATATCATCGCTTTTATTCGAAGACATGATCACTATATCGTCGCTTTTCTGCAAAAACCTCGTATCTGCAGCTTGTTTTAAGCTGCAGATACGAGGTTTTTGCAGAAAATCAGTGATATGTACAATGTAATTTCAAGCTGTGGTTACGAGGTTTGGGTAGAGAAAGCAGTGGCATCCTTCCCTTGGCTTGAAACAAGGCCAAATGCAATGAGTACTGAAGATTTACGTTTTGTGGTTCGATCCACACTCGCGATCATTACCATGTCAAAATACAAACTACAGTCAATATAGATTCAGAAACTAGACATGTACACTTCAGCAGTTTCTTTTTAATACATTTTTAGCTTTGTTCATTGTGTTTCACAATAATAAGATTATTGAAGTGACATTTCACATTTATCTCATTTTTTAAAAGTATGTCTAGATGCAAAAGTTGATTATTCTGATGCTTAGAAATGCTATCAGTTTTTGGAGTTGTTATTTATAAGCGAAAAATACGCCTTTAAAGTTGAGACAGAAATGACAAATTCTATATAAATCTGAACGGTTGTCCACAACAATTCATTTGATTTTAGCACAAGCATATATATTTCTCGTAAATGGTTCAATATTTTGCCTTGAAATTTTTAGAATTTTCATAAGAAAACATGCTCTTTCAGATAAAATTAAAATTTATGTGCTCTTTCAGATAAAATCAAAATTTATGTAAAAATAATTGTGAAATGTCAATTTAAGGGAGAACGTTAAAAAAACGTCATAATTGTTGCTTGGCGTCAAAACAAGACATTCTATCTGTTTCATGCGTCTAGATTTGGCTACCTTACAAAGCGATGCAACGTAAAATTAGTGTACAATTAATAACTCATTAATCTGTGCAAGTGATGACGGAAGAACATTCCGTGATAATTAAGACTATTTTCTTTTCTTTTTCGCCATTTTCGACAAGAAAGAAATATAAAACCACTGGTGGTAAACTCGGCCAAACCGAGGAATATTTTTTTTCACGATCGGTGTTGTTTTAAAATCTCATAACTACGGCTTCGATAAAGCCGTAGTTACGAGATTTTATAACAATACCGACGGTTTGTCAATACATAACCGTCAACCCGGTCTTTTTTTAGAACAAATTCGTTGTCATTAGAAAAAGTTCTATAAACTCATAGTTAAGCGCAAAATATATATACCTTGTTGTAGCGAAAAAACGTCCCTCGCTTTGGCCGAGTTCCCCACCAGTGAAAACGTTCTTACCCCATCTAATATGTTGCTCTGAAGTATTGCGTTGAAAACAGATATTTTTCTTTCTGTCGCAAGCAATGATCGCAATATGACACATTGGTATGCTAATTGGTAAATTTTCAGTCAAGGATCTTTCAAACAACCCGAGTCAACAAAATGAGTGACATGCCAAATATTGTGTTTGTCATGAAAATTGAGTAACATAGCAGATGATTGCTCAAGACAAAAACAAGATGGTAAAGTTCATTTCTAGTTTATACCTAATACAAATACACGCGTATTTGCATGTTATAAAGCATACAATATATACCATTTTCCCTTGAACTATCTAATTAGCTTCAGAGCTACAGGTAAGAGGTGGTGAAGTTTTGTGAAAATGAAACAATTCATTAATCGTTCATCGAGACGATTCAAATGAGTACCCACAATATAGGATTTGGACTAAAAATAACACATTTAGAATGCACGCTCTTATATGTTTCTCCGAAGCTCTAGTATATTTGCCAACGAAGAATAAAAGATCATTTTAATTTCATTGCGCCATCAAGTACGCAGGTTTCAATTTCAATTTTCTTCATTTTATAATGTTGTCATTTGTTAGTATGTCTTCGTCGTGTATAATGTACAAAAAATAGATGTAACATTGTTTATTTTGCCTTTGATCTCTGTGTTGTATAATATACAAACATGCAAAAATCATGTTACAACATGTTTTTATGATAAAGACAACAACAAAAGAAAGGAAAGATATACGAGCTAAAAATCAAATCAGTAATTTATGTGAAGTAGATCTAGTTAAAGAAATGCGAAAATGTAAAGAAAACTAAAACAAACTAAAACTAGATCTATTTGTATAAAGCAACCAATTATTAATTGACAGCAATCAATGACAGCAACATTAGATACATTAATCTGTTTTCAGAAGAATAAAAGGTAATACATAAATGTAGAAGTGACTCTGATTTCTACCAAAATTACGTTTTTTGCAGATTGGTCGATTCGTTTCCAGATTTTTATGCATTAATTTCTTTAACCATTTTTTACAGGAAACTGATGCCAGAATTAAATGCCATTATCAACGATGCGTTTCAATGTTTCCTAGGACGTGTTGGCACAGTTTATCATGATATGCGCAATTAAATCTGGATTCAAGAATAATTGCCCCTGAAACCCAGACTTATACGAGAACATTTGGCAGTGGGAGGCGTTTTGCGTGATTATGTCATTAATAGAGGTTCAAATTTGTATCAAACTTAATGTTCGTGAACTAATAAAGATACATTCATATGGCGGTATTAACTTGAAACGTATTGCAAATAAAGGTCGTATAGATTTAGAAAGCAAGCCCTTTTAATTGATTGTCTTGGAATTTTAGAACCAGTTTAGAACTGATCAAATTATCCGAATCTTCTTTGTTTTGTAGTTTTCGAATCTAATGTAGATTCGAAAACTACAAAAACAAAGACGATTCGACAAATAGTCTATATTTAAACATAACCTCTGATATTCGTGCCGTCAATACTCAAAGAATCGTGGACCACTTTCATTTTATCATTTTGGACGTAAATTGTATCATTGTTCTACAAAATGTCCTACGATAGGTGTATGACAAGAATCATGTATCACCAAAAGCTACACATACAAGGGAGTGGGGTTAGGGGGTAAAAGATTTTCGAAATGAATGTTTCATTAATTGTTCATTAAACCCTGTAATGATGGTTACTCATTGACGCTTCAAATGAGTACCCACTATATATAGTGTTTTATTTGAAATAATAAATAGATAATGCCTTTACCCCATCCCTTCCCCTTTTTATCTGTTGCTCTGTCACAAATTTCTAAAGATCTTGGAAATCTAATTTTGTACCAGACGTTTCTGTGAACATTTCTAGGACAAAAATACGTCCTAAATTTAGGTGAATCTGACCGCTGAATCTAATGTTACAACACGTCGCTTTTCAACACAAACCTTGTAACTGCAGCTTGTTTTAAGCTGCAGATACGAGGTCTTTGCAGAAAAAGCAGCGAATTGCTATTGAAATGAGAGGCAAACCATGACCTGATTTCAGTGAGGGCAATGAGTGCGAAGTCTTTTACGTTTCTGCATTTCCTGCCAAATGGCTGTTATCGAATTCTCGTATCTCACGAAACTAATTGAACTCGTGCACCTCGTGCATTTGATGCCAGATTGATTCTACAGAGCCTTTGTTCTACGAAAACACACTTAAAATAACAGAAAAAATACTTTTACCCTTTCTCAAACCATGATATCCTCGTTTTTCTCAGCTGCAGTTACGAGATGTTTTAAGTAATACGACCATATTTTAGTCAAGCACAAGTAACGAACAAGGAATGGTATTTCACGAAAAAATAAAGAACAATAATTCTTCATTAAATAGTTTAGAAAATATTACGTGAAAAGAAGAAAATGTTGATAACTAGAATTTTCCTTACTCATGGATGTTTATATTGTGTTATTTATCGTCAAATGCCAACAAAATCCAGAATTTGTTTTCTTTTAGGATGGAGTAAAGACTCGCAGGAAGTGCATTTGATGCCAGAATGATATAAGGACACCTTTGTTGAGCAAAATAAAGAAATTAGCTGCAAAAACATGAAACGATTATTTTCTGCATTGAAGTCGCACTTCTTAGATTTTAGCCCTTTTCCAAGCAGTTAAATCTGAATCGGACCGAAATTGCTACATGCAGACAGCAAAATTGATGGTGATAAAGATGGGATTTGCTAATAATGTAGCATAGAAAATATTGTCTTTAACGGAGAAAATGTCGGGTGTTGGCATTCTTATCAAGCCTGATTTTCCCCCGAAACCTCTTCTATTAAGGAGCTCAAAGTCAGGTCTTGTTTGGGAAAGGGTTAATCAATGGAAGATCATATAAAAGTGCATGGTGATATTTACCTATCCGGTTGGAGAAACAGTTCACTGTTCTAGAACCCGGATATGGATGCTTTATGATGGAGATAAATAAACAAAGATAAATAAACAAAGACGGATAAACAAAGATTATGGGAATGCTGGATGCTTTTGAAAACTGATCTTTTGAAGACATAAATATAATTAAACCTTTCCCAAACAAGTCTTGTACGTAAGATATGGTTTACGAAAGCATTGAGGCAATAGAGCGAAAGAAGAAAATTCTACAGGCAGCATTTTCTTCATTTGTCCTGATATTTTCTGGACTACAAAACACAAAAAATATACTCTTATCAATATCAATTTTGTCATCTATAGAAGCTTTAGGACAATCACACGTCCTAAATTGTTTGTGGAAAATGGCCCTTAATCTGATAGCAAGTGTATACATGTAATGCTAAAATAGATCATAAGGGTTTATACCTATTATATGTAGATAGAGTTTTATCATTATATTTTTCCGAATATACGTAATGTTTTTCCGAATATACGTAAGTGTTTACTTGATAAAATCGATCCCTATAAGACCAGGCTAACATTTCGATGTTTGTGGTAGGGTAAGGATCAATCCATCCAGATTAACATGTAACTAAGTTTAGTCTGATCATAATCCGTGCTGCATTCTAAGAGCTGATTTAGCTCAAGAAGAAGCTATTTGAACGCAGACTATGATAATTAGTATACGAGAATATCCGTGCTTTTCAACAAAAAGCTCGTAATTGCAGCTTGATTTAAGCTGCAGTTACGAGTTTGTTTTTTTTTTTGTTTTTTTTTTTTTTTGTTTTGTTTTGTTTTGTTTTGTTTTTTTTTTTTTTTTTTTGAAAAGCGACTATATATACTATTTCGATTCCTTTCTTTACAATGTTGTAACCAAAATTATTATCATCGAAATACTTTATTTAGGAGTAATGTTATTAAAAAATAATTTCAAACTCATAATTCCGTCATTAAAAAGCAATAAGGGAACAAAGGAGCAATAAAAACGTATATAAATTCTTCACTTGTGCCGCATTTTAAACACATCTAATTAATATGTACATATCTTTTATATAGGATATATGATATAATGTATTAAGATACATGTATGTTCATATACTTTTATTCATATTTTAAAAACAGTCCAAATTATAACAGGGAAAAAAACAGTAGAAACAGAAATTCAAGAAATTTGCACTTTAAAACTTAACTAAAGCATTATACGACCAAATGACTAGAATACCCCCCCCCCCATTCTACAAATAGTCGTGCTAAAATAGCAGATGAAAAGCTATCGACACTAAATAATTTTCGGTTGGTAGTCAACAACTTTTTGTATCCGCTGACACATCCGTCTAATCCCTGACGCATTCCACCTTCGTTGCTTAAAACCATTTCCAAATCGTTCACATATAAGCAGAATTATTGAAAAATACCAAAAATGATGTGTCACATGATTCTCTATCGTGATGACGTCATGCATATCGCTATTTCAACGAAAACCACGTACCTGCAGCTTGTTTCAAGCTGCAGGTACGAGGTTTTCGTTGAAAAGCGGCGACGTTTTTCTCCACAACGTGAGAACACGTGAACATGTCTCACGTAACATAATGATTATTTATATGCTAGGTTAATTGTTATTATGTCTATATTAATTTTATTTAATGACAATAATACATCAAAGATATATTTCAAATGCACGCATTTTATCAATTCCATCTAAAAACGTATCGCGTGACTGTGATTAACAACGTTCTTAATAATAATTTATGCTCATTTTTTCTTCAAAACCCTTTCTGTATTGTACGAAAGCCACGGAATGACCAAACAAAAAAGCATTGGCATAGGTTGACATGCTAAAAGATCCTTTGTAAACGCGAAAATCATTTTTTTAGTCAATTAGTTATTTTGTCAGAATTTTGTTTGAGTCTATTTTTATTGTAATACTCCTCTGCTAATTCATTTCTATTATACCGAGCCATTTGCACATGTAGCGATACATTTTTATGCTCATTTTATTTCTTTAATAGCTATATAAATGATAAATAATACTAAAATGAAAATAATCTATCAAAATGCGTGGTTTATTGTCGTACTACTGTGCATATTTCATGCTTCGTAATGTCGCAGAAATCATTTCAAATGTACATTTAAAAATATAACCGCACGTGAAAAACTTTAGTCCGAAGCCCTAAACTGCAGGCGGAGACAGCCTACTGGCCGAATTGAAGTGCCAGATGAACGTTTTCTACTCTGTCTTACTTTTGATTACGAAGATCGTAATAAGATACAGATTGTAACATGCCAAAATCTTTAAAGGTAAAAAAAACGTTTAAAAGTAACTCTCCGTAAAATTGCAAAATTATACATATCAGTTCATTTAGGCAAAAGTGCCAAAGTTATTGAAGTATACGTGTATATTTTCGTTGCCCTACATACGTATACGTAATCATATATTTATATTTGCGTATTTGCTCACCCAAATTTGTTTAATATTAATTCAAACGAGAATGTGCGAACTGTAGACCAATCTCTGTCAGACGTCCGAAATCTATCAAGATTCAGGAATCAAGAGATAGTGTGCATTCTAAGACAAAATTGTCTCATGAGTTAAAACGACCGGTACTTGAAATAAAAATGTACACTATAATAAACAAAGCATTTAATCAAAATTGTATGTAACTATATATATATAGCGAAATAATGATAACCATTTATTCACAAAACAGCCTAGATATGGAAAGTGTTAGTGTCAATGAAACTTGACTCTTTATGTAGATAGATGACCCGCGACTTAACTAGTTCTAATTCCCTTGTTTACATGTTCTAACTGCCCGATTGACCCGAACATGGGGTCAACCAAACTTGAAATATTTACGCCTTGTAAATATTTAGCCTACATACCTGACGAAATACATGTGGATGTAATACTTGTGTGTGGCATGGTATGATTTTCCGTCCAAAGAAATTTGGAACCTTCGCAAACGACAATTTTCTGGGTGGTGCCTTTCGCCATTAATTCCATTCTTTTATTTAAGTTGGTTACTTGAAATTATCGTGAGTAAGGATGTTTTAACTCGGTCAAGTTTTGGGAAAAGGTTAATGAGATAAGCAACCGACATAGGAGAAAATTTATATGTGATTTAAGCCAAGATCAGTCAAAACATGGCGAGTATGGTCGATATATCTAATAGTTCTTGAATGTTGGAAAGCATCTAAAAATCCATTAGAAAGCAATTTGATAGATAAGCGTATAAACAGAAGCGGTCATCGGCCTATTATCTGAATAAAAGTAATTCTTTCTAACCTCGGAAAACATTTTCAATGTAGTACCTCTCATTTATCTTAAATGGTCGATACTTTAAAGGGGCCCATGCAAGGTTGTTCCACACACAAACAGGTAAAAACACATGTT
The DNA here is from genome assembly GCA_963680895.1 of Fragum sueziense. Taxonomy (NCBI): domain Eukaryota; kingdom Metazoa; phylum Mollusca; class Bivalvia; order Cardiida; family Cardiidae; genus Fragum; species Fragum sueziense. Next base: position 50,058,221 of record OY804601.1, read on the forward strand.
TAAGAAATAACATATGAATTAGTCAACATGTATTGGAGGATCATTTCTGTTGGAGGAAAGCTCGAATGAAGTTCATTTTAGTCATTCTAATTCATGTTTATACCTAACTTTACCGGCCGAATTTTCTAGTTATAGTAACATTTATAGAAAACAGGACATTGATAGATGATGGAATTTTTTTTACCAGCAATATTGAAATTATTTTCTTTTTTGCCCTGTGTGATGTAACACACCACACAGCGATGCTAACCCTGACTGTCCCCTTGTTTTTTCTGACCCTTGATATATATCTAGCATGTACCCCTTTAAATGAATCTTATTGTTACGGATTTGCAAACACGAAAGAAACAATTGAACAGATAACTTAATAAAATAAAACTGGTCACTGACTTGTTATCAAAGACGTGTTTTACCCTTTCTATACATGGCGATTTAAAACTGAACTACAACTCTTATTTCACCAACAATTCGTTCGAAATAATTATCCTGCCTTTAGCTAAACCAACTTGAAAAATCATTTTCTGTTGTTATACGACATTGTAAACACAAGAGCAAACATCTATGTATGGGAATGGGAGTACTTCACTTTAACCCTTTCCCAAACGACAAAAGATTAGGATTGTCCATTTTGAAAGCTGCTGCAGACGACAAAATGTATGTTGTTAAAGATAGAAGTTGCGTATGATATAGCATAGAAAATACTGAGGCAAAAGGAGAAACTGTTGGTTATCAGCAATTTCTGCTTTTGTTTCAATATTTTCCCAATCATTTTCAATTATGAACGTCAAAACCAGGTCTTGTTTTGTAGAGGGTTAAAGTGCATTTTACGACATTGCTAACATCACGACATGATAGGGGATAAATAAAATTAGATGTTATTTCATACGTGATTTACTCGCCAAATAAATGAGGCATACAAAATGATTAAGTTGAGATAACACCCTCCCTTGAGCTTATGGATAAAACACGATGCAGCATACTTTTTAGCGAGCCGGGACTTTATGTCCGGGGAGCTAATGTCACAGCCCTAGTGTTGGCGTCGGCGTCGCGTCCCGTCCCGTCTTCACTTGAAAAACTTTAACCTGGTCTATATCTCAGGCACTATTAGAGATACAGCTTTGATATTTCATACATGGATACATCTCGACAAGACCTTTCATTCGGGACCTTGACCTAGTGACCTTGACCTTGGAGTGTAACCTACTTTTGAAAAACTGTAACCTGGCCTATATCTCATGCACTATTATTGATAGAGCCTTGATATTTCACACATACGAGGGACGTTCAATTAATTTTGGAACTGAGGTTCTATAAGACATATTAATGTCGCAATTCAATTTTAAGTTTCTTCAATTCTTCGAAGTAATTCTCTTTGACACCTACACACTTATAAAGTTTTGAGATCCATTTCTTATATACCAATAAATGGGCCTCTTTTGGAACACCCCGCAGACAATGGTAAATTGCACTGCATATGGAACATGAAGGCCTATACCGACGACCAGAGGCTTTTCTCGTCATCATGGGGAACACAAAAAAGTCACACGGGCTTAAGCCCGGCTGTAAGGGTGGATGAAGACGCTGTGCAGCATGTGTCTCTTCCAGGACGTCTTGGACAAGAGGACACCTGTAGACAGCTCCGTTGTCATGGATTTGGTACAGGCCTCTTTAACTGGTCCTAGACCTGCTCTTTTCGTGATATTTCTTTACTTTCGCCGACATACATTTCTTGTATGAATGACCGGCGATAGTGGTACTATTTGAAACAGTAATTTGAACAATAAACCCGTTACATTTGAAAATTATCGCGTACAAAACTTTTCTCGCGCTTTTAATCTTTTAGTTATTACGGACCTTGCCTGATCTTTTCGCACTCAATGCTTGCTAATGACACGCCATTGGTGCTCATAATAGTAGATTTTTGTTCAATCATCTGTATAAAGCTCAGAAAACCCACATTTGTTGCATTTATTGCATTATTTCAAAATATATTTTGCACGGGTGGCTCTCTGTCGTTTGGGCAGCAGGTGGGGGACCCAACGGGAATAAACCTTTCAGTGTTTCAACCCCTATCGTCAAAATCGTATAGCATGTCCCCGATGAAAAACCAACTTTATCTGCTATTTCTTGCACATTGAACCATGCGTCTTGTTCGGCCATGTCGGAATCTGCAGCAACATTTGCTTTGGTACTAGCTCTACCCGGGTTACCTGAGAGGGAGGCATCATTCAGGCCAGTTTTACCAATTTTAATTTTTATTATCTTCCTGAAAACTGACGTGTATTCAACGTTGGAATGTCCATGAACTTGATATAGTTCATTATATACACGTGATGCAGATATTTCAAAGCCTATGCGACCTTTAATGTAGACCCGTGCATCCTACTTTAGTTCGTTTTCTATTTTGCGCACAACGAAATAGCCAGTGTATATGACTGAACCAACTTAAAAGTTCAATAACTTTTGAAAGAGTCAACGAATTTGTCTCAAATTTTGACCAAGTATAGACAGTAATTTTCCCGTCAAACAGCCGCAAGCACCACTAGTTCTATAGAACCGTGGGGTATGGTGGACCATTAGTACCACTTTTAATTGAACGCCCCTCGTAGATACCTCCTGCCAAGACCTTTCATTTGGGACCATGACCCTTGACCTTGTGACCTTGACCTTGGAGTTTGACCTACTTTTAAAAAAATAGCTGTTTTTGTGACAAACTCCTGTATAGGCGAGCTACGTTGTCCGCGGACAACTCTTGAAATCTCAAATAATTTGTTATAAACTAACATAATTTGTTTGAGTTTGGCAATAGATTAGCATCTTGTTATAATTGATTCAAAATCTTTTACTAATGAGGGACAAGGTCCAAATTCCGATATCGGTAAACCAGGTAGGTAAGATGACCATCCATGTCTTTAAGTTATTACTATAAATAGATTTTCAACATACCTGTTTTACTTTTAGAAAAACCAAAATATTTGTATCGATTCTCGTTTAACTTTGAATGTTTTATACTTTATTATTCTTACGCATGATTAGATAAACGGGATAAATAAATAAATCGCTGCTTTTCAACAGAAATCTCGTAACTGCAGCTTAAAACATGCTGCAGGTACGAGGTGTTTGATGAAATGCATCGATATTAAGATATATCAGAAATTTTCTAACCGGATAAATGAGGGAAAAGATAATTTAGGAGAAGACTCCGCATACCTTGAGCTATTCAGTGAAATAATGTGGTTTTAAATCAAAATTATGAGGCAATTTCTGTAAAATTTATAGATTTCTACCTATCGATAAATCATTTATCTAAATATATTTCAATTTACAACTATTTAAGGTATCAAAATATCGTCGCTTTTCAACAAAAAACCTTGTAACTGCAGCTTAGAACAAGCTGCAGATACGAGGTTTTTGTTAAAAAGCATCGATATGCATGTTCACGGCATGTCAGGGGATACATAGATTACATGTTACATATCTTTATATACGTGTTTTATTTTCGAAATAAATGAGGTGCGTATCATTTGTGATTTATGATCAAGCTGAGATAACCCATTCCCATGAGCAATTTAGTGAAAAGAATAGTAAGAAACATGTTCGATAAATTCTTTATAAAGATCCGGTTCTAAATGTACCTCTGTTCGTCTCGAATGAGTTTTTGCAATGAATTATTCATCAAAATCGACGGCATTTTCGGTACAATTTTGTCTGTTTTTGCCGCACATTATGAGAAAAAACTGTTGTCAAAATAAGCCAGGACCTGGAAAAAAATAATTTAGAACATTTAAGGCAACTATCTATAGACCAACTTTAGGTCAAAGACTTTGTAAAAATGATGCATGTTACTTTTAAGCAAAAACCTCGTAACTGCAGCTTGTTTTAAGCTGCAGATACGAGGTTTTTTGCTGAAAAGCAGCGACATGCTACTAGCTAATCATTGTTACAGGTAATGAAAAAAAACTATTACAGAATAACAAGGATCATGATCAGGCTGATCTGGATCCATGTTGCTCTCAAACGCTATAAGAAACCTTTTCCCCGATCAAAACTCAAACTCGTGTGCGGTAGATATGAATTATCGTGAATAAAGAAAAAAATCCTGAAAATTGCCGACCTTGACCTGATTGCTAGATCTGATAAAAGTCAACTGGTGGTACTTTTTGTAATCTTTTATACTTCGTGTCATATCACAACAATTACGTTGCATAATTCTATCCGGTATTTTTTCTCTTCATTTTAGACCAAAATTTGCCAGATGGTATGATAAGAAAAACAAATCATTTTTTAAACAATATCATGCTTTGAGGATCCCTTAAAGAAAGATTATTTTCAAAATACCGACAGAATAGGAAAACTACCTGCTGAACATCAGAATTTTCTTCTTGCCTTTCAATATTTTATCAGCTATATAGCGTAACAATTTTGTGTAGGTCGGAATAGAGCTATCATGTATAAATGCCGTAAAATATAGACCCTCTGTCAAATAGCTCAATCTGCATTTTAAAGGCTACCAAGCTTGGCAGTTTATTGCACCGTATATTGGAAGAAAATCATTAAATTAACGTGTTTTATAAAAGATCCGCCAAACTCGGTTGTTTTAAAAGTTTTATTTGCTTTTCTTTACATCGTTGAAAAACTGATTTTCGAGAAAATAAAGATCGGCAATTTCCGTAAAATTGCCACGGATTGACGTCATCAATGGCTTGACTCCGCCCCCAATCTAGAGCATGAGGTGTATGACAAAGATAATGTGTTCGACTTTTCTGTCATATAGCGAAGTCTCAGTTTTTATCCATTTCTCGATCGTAAGAGTAGTACAGACAAACTTAAACCGTTCTTTGGCACATTCCTTAATTCATTTACGACCTATTCTTTGACCGTTTTAACATTTTTTTCTAACATTTACTGAGGAGGAATTCCGTTTTGAGTATCGATTGGGGAAGTCGCTTTATGACAGAAAAGTCGGACATTTAACTTTTTCAGAAATTTCAGACTTTCCGGGAAATGACCCATGACTGCCCGTTTTTCCCGCCATGACGTCATTCAGTGGCCAGTATGACGTCATAATTTCAAGTCGGAAGTTTAGCGTATTTTCTTCGGCAAAGATCGGAAAAAACCAAAATATCCAATTTAAAAGACGAAATAAAAACACTTCTAATGTTGGAAAATTGTAGAAACTTTGATATTTGGTTAATAGTAAGGTGTTCTTTCGGCACAAGACTTTAATTTTGCCAATCATCGGACACTTTAAAGTTCTCTTTGTAAGATTATAAAGGCCTGGTCAAATGCAATTCCGCACCAACATCACGTCCACGCAGCGTCTTAAACTATGTTGCACAACTGATTGTAATTGGACGTGCTCCGGCCATGATGTGGACGTGGAATGGTGTATGTGACTTGACCTAAGAATCAGTAGTCATATTACAGTAAAGCCTTGAAATGCCGTGCTTAAAATTTATGCATGCAAGTACAACTGAAAGTAATTTCAATAGCAATTAATAACACTCAATTTGCCATTACTGAGAGCAATCAATCTTGAATAGACACTTAACCCTTTCTCGCCGCAAAAACCAGGTTTTCTCTGGTAAAGGGCAATACTATGGTAAGGTTCCATTCGTAGTAAGTCATGGAAATTTGAGGATAGTATTAGAGTACGACCCGAGTATGTTTTAACGTTGTCCATGCCGAATGAGATTCGCGCGATGTCGGACACATTCGGCGGTAGAAAGATTTTCTTCTTACTCGTAACGTCCGTAAAGATCGGCCACATTACGAAAGTTTACGACGTCGAACGAAACGTTACGACAGTTCGCATATCTCATAAGGGTGGACAACCATAGAAAGAAGTTCGTCGGTGTAAATGCAAAACCTCGTATGTCTATTTTTGCGGTTTTCAAAGTACAAACTTGTGTGCCCAGTTTAGAAAATTCTCGCAGGTTTTGAAATATGTTTACTGATCAGTATTAATGACACATTATTTGTGAACAGTATGCCCAAATTTCAAGGAAATTTCAGTTTGGGAAAAGATATTACACTTTTTTCCCTCCCCTTTAAAATTTTCCAAAAACGAGATACGACATTTTGCATTTACAACGATGAGTTGAGTATTGATCCTGACCTGTGTCACATTCAATCCAAATCATCAAGGCTAGTTGTTATTTGAACATCCTGTTCACTAAATGCACAATAACACGTGGATGAGCCCATATAGGGTTTGATAAACAATAACTGAAATATTGAACTTTGAAAGGCATTCATCCCCTCTTAAAATTATTTAGTTCTGAATATTTGTTTCTTCTTTTTAGTACAGCGGTTGTAGCTGGTCCTAAAGAAGCATTTTTCTGATTTCGACGATAAATAAGCAGAAAAAGACTAAATAAACTAGGTTTTCGTGTCATTTTTGCATGCATCGAGTCCCAATTATTGACAAGTACACGTTTAATCGTAATCAACTCCTTATCGAGTTTTGAACAGATCGTTCCCCTTTCAAGAGAAGCAGGCCTTGTCAATATTTAACAAAGATAATTAAAATTTGATCGATTTTGAAGTTACTTGAAACCACAATCGAACCCGACTCGAGGGAGGGCTCGATGGATACTATTTCGTATTTGGATGAATTGAATGGGCGGATCTGAGTCTTCGCTTTTGACTGGGCGATATCTGGGCTAATTAAGAATAAGAATCTTATGTGACCTAAAGTCGCCGAGGTTTCATTCGTCGGTCAATATAAATATATGGCTGTTTTTGAACAAAAACATCGTAACTGCAGCTTGTTTTAAGCTGCAGTTATGAGGTTTTCGTTCAAAAACAGCCATATATTTTTCCTGCAACATTTGCTACAACCATCATGGCGGCCTACTTGTGGTGCATTGTTGTAAAAAAATGTAATCTTATGGTAAAATGAACGATAAATTTTTAAAAATGCTTTCAAAATGGTATTTGTTCTTTTCGTTTCAAATATTTCAAAATGAAAAATCATTGCCAGACGACCTAAAACGGTTGTCCCTAAAAACGTACATGTGTATATCATTTATCAATGTAGGCCTACCACATACGTTCAAATAGCCATAATGTCCAAGAATGTTAACAATTCACATTCAAGGATATATTTTCTATTCATGTGTTAAGATGTTTTGTACTGCATTATCCGATTGATCCCAAGGAAAATACGTGCATGCATGCATATTAATGCAAGGTTTATTATTATTTGGATAGATTTTGATGGAATAATGTGTATGTAAGAGTTTCATACCGGTATTTTAAGAATAAGCTAACGGATAAGTAACTGCTAATTAAACGAGGGATCACCCTTTTATTATTACATGTATATTGTTTGTGTTTTCTCCAGCTATCATAGTTGTCGTTAAATGTGTTCGAAAATATGAACTAATATTGTTTAAAGACCGGTCACATCAATACCCTTCGCAGTTATCTCCCCTGAATTTGGATTGGGGAGATCTCTGCCGGCACAGGTTGGAGTTACCAAGATTTCAGATAATTGATTTTTTTTATTTTGATTTTTATTTAAAAAAGTAAACATGCTTTAAGTGATGTTTTAAGAATATGAGGTGTCAGATATGAATCCAAATGAAAAATATAATTGGATTTTAAAAATGATTTCAGAAATATAAATAAATTTCCGCCAACTTTTCGATATCATGTGACATTTTCCATGGTCACGTGATTTATATGCCTGCAGTGATAATGTAAGACATTGTCGCTGTGTGGAATTTGCGGTCACATACACAATTTCACGTCCTCATCACGGTTGCAGCACGTCCAAAATGACTTATTTTACAGTATATTTTTGGAAGCGATGTGGACTATATATGGACGTGGAAATGTTAAGTGACCAGGCCTTTAGCTTCAATTTAGCAAGGGCTGATCTAGGGGTGGGGTCAGGGGGTCATGACCCCCTGGAATTGGCCGAAAATTGAATTTTGACTATAACTTCTTATTAAATGCCATTATTTGGGCTTTGACCCACCCTGGAAAAAAATCCTGGATCCGCCCTTGAATTTAGCATATATTCAGGTGCAAGGCTGTCTTCAAAATGCATTAACCGCTGATCCCCCGAAAAAATGCATGCAAAAAATTCTAACTTTGTTTCCGTTCAATGTTTTTGTTCTAAATCCCAGTATCTATTTTCTCAACTGTGGTATTTCATTCTAATAACAAGGTGTTAACGTCTCTTTTTGTTTTCCAAAGTCTTTAATTAACGTTGTTGAAATATCGACGGTTTTTAGATCAAAACAAGAAAAGATTTTAATCTCTTTGTTTTTAGATATTATCTGTGTTATCTTTTTAACTTTTTTGTAAACAAGAAAGTGTCAAAACGCGAAGCTTTCTATCACATTTCCCAACATGTACATCTTTTTAAAAAAAATCGTTTACCTACTTTTTTTCCCTTTTCTCCTACCAAATATGTCTGAATCTCTTACATCATTTCTTCTTTCCTAAATAATCTTATTTCAAAGTTTTTCTTCGACAAAAATGGCAAAACTTATGTTATGAAGACGTAAAGGTACTCATTAGGGAATGAAAACTTTTTAAACATTGTAAACAAGCTGTAGATAGGAAGTTTTTTATGAAAAGCGGCGACTTGTAGACACATTTGATGTTTCAAAAAGCCAGTGGTGTTCAGCAAAACTCCTTGTTAGTAGTACTCAGTATAGTCGTCTAAGCAACGAATTTAAGTTAAACTTATCAAGTTCGTGGGCCGACAACAAACGTTTCCGAATTCAAAATAAAAGATAATAAAAGGACACTGTGCCCTGGTAGATGTAATACTGCATTCCTTAAAAAGAAAAGTAAGTTAATAAGTTTCAAGTCCATTGGCTTTTCGAGATCAAAGGGGATTTATCATTTGATTTCTTTTTTTTTTTCTTACTTTTTATCTCTTTACGTGTGTGGTCATTATAAAACAAAACAATATAGTGAATGATTATACAAGTTCATGTAGTCGAACTGTACAAAATGTTAAATTCGCTTTTTAAAAAGACCAAACGTCAGAATTGTTTTACTGGTCCAAAGATTCAAAGACGTTGCAGACGACAAATTCAAGTGATTTTACATTTCTGGGCCTTTTCTATATATAAAACACATTATGGGAAATGAAGAAATTGCTTGTCGCAAGTAATTTCTTCTTTTCCAACAATGTTTTCCAAATCAATTATCAAATTATCGGTGTGAACGTTTCCAAAAAGCCACGTGGGTTAAGTAACGTGCGTGTGGTCAACGAAAAAAAAACACAAAAAACGAGACATATCTCAAATCTGATATTATCTGTCCATGGATTAGGTACAATGTGCGGTCATCTCTATTTCAACTCATTCGAGCAAACCATAATTAGTGACATTTGATGACAAGGTCAATTCGCAAAATGATCGTAGTCACCGAGCCTTTTCTGAAAAATATCGTCTCTTTTCTTCCAAAAACCATGTTACGGGGTTTGATTAGCATCAGATAAAGAAGACGAGATTGCACATTTCCTATTACAAGCATTCAGCCACAGAAAAAGCCTTTTCGAAAATCTACCTTAAAACTGATGTTTTAAAAGTTATTCATTATTATAAATTGTGAAATTATTTTGTAAATACGGTATATTTTTTGTCACTCTTGTTGTGTGGATTCGTGTCATGTACAATGGGCCGATGGCCTAAATATTGATTAATCTATTGTATTGTATTGTAAAGACAAAAAGTGATACGGTCATATATTCAATGTGAACAGAAAAGTAAACGGGCTTTTCATGAATCTCATTTTGGATTATTAATCATCTGAGTTCATGTCTATATCTCTTACTGGCACTAGGTAATTAAACGGCATTTGATGACTAGGTCTAATGGCAAAATGGTCGTAGTTTCTGAAAATAGCATCGCTTTTCTTAAAGACTTCGTAACTGCGGCATTAAACAAGCTGCTGTTACGAGGGTTTTTTTTTTGGGGGGGGGGGGGTTTAAGCAGCAATTTATTCAAGGTATACACCTGTGTGGTCAACAAAAAGAAAACCGTGCATATCTTGAATATGATGCTATCTCTTCATGGGTTAGGTACCATGTGAGATCATCTCTATTTCAACGTATTGGAGCGTAGACTAATTAGACGAAATCTGATTCCTATTGTGGTCAACAATGTCAAATGGTAAATCATTTGATATTATCTATTAATAATTGGTGATCTTTTCATCATTTTTGTCCCTTATCGAGATATTATAAATTATGCTGTCAACAAAGAAAAAATAATAAATTCAACAGCATTGACTGCATACAAATAGCAAAAGACACCATCAATGGCAATGAATTTTGTGCTGAAATAGACTAGGTTCAAAACGTAACGGTGAACCTAGTCTATCGTCAGAGTTGTTATAAAATCTGGAACTACGGCTTGAGTCAAGCCTTAGTTACGAGATTTTATAACAACACCTACGAAAATACTATTATTTGTCCGAAATTACGTCACAGTTAACTGAATAAAATCGTTCCCTATTTACGTTACGTAACACAACATCACATAATAGTGGTAGATAGACGCGAAGGATTTTTTTTTAGGTTTTTCATCCATCCTTAGATATCAAACACTTCGTACAAATTCGGGTGACATCCGAGGGAACAGAAATTGACGAAGGTATTCCTTGTCACTTTTCATTGCCAGGGATAAAGCCCGTTAATTTACGAAGGTATATCATTATCAATTTCCGTTGTTGCCGTTGATGACACACGAAGTTGCACAAAGTGATTGGTGTCTAATGACACTAACATTTGTTACAAACATTTTCTGCATGTATTCTCTGAAATTATTTTCATTTGAAGAAGAAACAACAATCAATGGCAATGAATTTTGTGATGAAAATAGACTGGATTAACTGTTATGTTTTGATAAACCGTCGGTGTTATTATAAAATCTCGTAACTACGGCTTGAATCAAGCCGAAGTTACTATATCTTGTAAGAACACCAACGATATACTATTTGTTTGTCCGAAATTGTGCCACGGTCTTCCTGATAAATCGTTCCCTATTTAGACAGGTCTAAAACAAATTGTCGTGGATTGGGCAGAAATAAGAAAAGATAACAACTTGGGTAGAAATAAGAAAACATAACTACTTGGGCAAAATAAGAAAAGATAACTACTTGGGCAGAAATAAGAAAAGATAACTACTTACATCGATGTCCATCTCCCAACGTTCAGCCAACTTTCCTCTCCTTTTAGCATACTTTCTTTCCTCTTTCGTCGGTTTCTTAGGCTTTTTTGTCCGTGCGTACGCGTACTCCACACTATTACTCCTTATTTGAGACGGAGCCCCACCCTCGGGCACCGCCCCACCCTGGGGACTCGCTACATTCGCTGAAGTACCCTTCGGGTTAGCTAATACCGTGTTTAATCCACAACATAATATAAACCCGTATAAAATCCACATTACACACAAACTTTGAGAGATTGGAAACATTTCCATTTAGTATCATTTTATCATCTTTCCATCATTTTTGTTCTTAAGTGTGTTTGTTATCAAATTTGAATATTACCATCACATTTTAATTTAATAATCAATAGTCTAATATCACTATTGTTACAGCCTGTGTAAAAGAGCAAACAAATATCAACCGTATGGCCTTACTTGATTTTATTTTAGATTCGAACAAAATTTCACTCTTTTTCAACAAAAAAACTCGTAACTGCAGCTTATTGTAAGCTGCAGTTACGAGGTTTTCGTTGAAAAGCGACGATGTTCCAATTTTCATCTTGCATTCATTGTTTGTGATCCAATTTGAAACTAAAAAGTTTTTTTCTAAATTATCTAAAATATCCCTCACATATTTGTTTAAAACTAGTTATATGAATTATACACCAAGAAAAGTATACATTTAAAAGTGTCAGATCTCCTGGTTTAATTTCATTATAAGGAAGTATAGCATACATCTAATTAACCTTTAGAATTTTGATAGGCCTAACGCTTCCCTCAATTGTGTTAACCTTATACGACAAAGTTTTTTAAACTACATCTTGACAATGTATTAAACTCTTCCCTAGAGAATCCCTTGTTGCAAAGGTTCCCAGAGATTACTTGCTTTGAAAACATTGAGGGGACTGGAAAGTGTTGCTGCCTAAATCTAGTATTTTCCTGTTTCTTCAATATTTTCTTACGCATTGGTCCAAATATTTATCAATATTTGTAGTGTGTAACTCATATTTGTCTTTGAGAAATCTTTAAAATTGTTAATATGGAAAAGTTTAGAATGTAGAAATTTTAGAATATAGTGACAATCACCAGAGCCGAAATTAGAAATATTTGAGTCAATTTTCACGCGTAGTATTTCCCAAATTATCATAAAACTACAAAATAGCCCATAATCATTTTATAATGGGTTCAGGTGAGCGGCAATTTGTCCCGGGTAATTATCACTTTTATATAAAATATTTACCCTTCATACATAAAATATACATTACACAATTACATTTGAGCCAGGGTCTGGAAAAAGGGTCCATTGGGGCTTTTGAGGTCAACATGGTTCCTGATCAGACTGCGTATACACGCAGTCTGATCTGGAGCCATGTTGTTCTCAAATAGCTTCGTCAAAGTCTGTAGCTACCATATGAGAGTAACATGGATCCATGTCAGACTGCACCTAGGCACAGTGTGATATTGAAGCATAGCTGTTGCACATGCTATAAGAGACATTTTTCCAGATCCCGGCTCATTTGTACTCGTATACATACACGGTGGAAATTACATAACACTTCAACAATAACTTTTCTATCAGCTGTTTTTCAGAGATCTATCACATCCAGCTAGTTCCCGTCGATTTGCATTCATTCATTCATTCATGGATGGCTTAGCCCTGTCGTTTACTTAAAACTTGTTTTATGCGATCGACCATCAGAGTTTTAGATACAATATTATAACAAGAGCCGTCATAGACGGATAATGCTCCCCGAATAAGGTTCTTGGGGATTATCCCAGGGAGTTCACATGTGAAGTTTCATTGAATTTGGTCCAAGGGTTACTGAGATCTGGCCGTGGACGGACGGACACACGGACGGACGGACGGACAGCGTGGCGACTATTTGCTCACCCGGATTTTTTTTCGGGGAGCATAATAAATTCACCCTACAAAACAGACTGTGATCATGAATATTAACCCCTTAGCGACATTCTGCCTCTTATTGGGATATTTTTCAAAAGTTCATAATGCCGGCATCTTATTTTTTGACAAGTCAAGTTGACAGATTTGATTTGAAAATTCAGAATATTGTACCGAAATTGTTTATATAAGCCCCAGTCATGTAAACAATTAAGAGCTATTCTTTTCAGTTTACCTTTTTCTGAACATATTCAACTTTTGGTCGAGTTCTAAAGACTGGCCTTGTCATTTTCTCTTAAATTTTAATCTTGCTTGCGGACTCTGATATTAGTCACATGCGCTTTTTAATCAAAGACAACCATTAAATGTTTCAAATAGGTTTCCTCTGAGGTCAAATCCATTTAAGTATTAATGTTAATAGTTACTTGGCGAGAAGGATAAATCCAGACTTCAAAGAATGGTTCCTAAAGGAAGTTGATAGATGGCTCTACATTTGAACCTTTTTTTGTTGTGTGAGCGACATGTTTTGTGTCACATTTTATCAACACCTCGTTATATGGAATAAGAGCAAAGTATGAATATGATGTCGCTAAGTAGGTAAGAGGCTAGCGCCTCTTACCTATACATATATCACGAGATAATGAATTCAAATTAACATTCACTTGCTACACATGTTGTAAATTGATACACCTTGTATGAGAGAAAATTACCTCACAAACGTGAAACTTGAATTTTCTTTAGTCGCGAAATCTAAGTAGGCCCTACGACCAGAAAAAAACTTAGCTTAACATGTAATTTTGATAAAGATGTTTCAAGGACAATAAATGCAACCTAATACGTCGATGCTTTTCTTCGAAACCTCGTAACTGCAGCGTTAAACAAAGCGACGAAAATGAAATTTACGTACACTTCTATGTCACATGTAAATCGAAAAAATAAGACCTAGCAAATTGGAAAGAACAGTTTCAAGTCTTGGCTCATTGAGCCGACCATGCAAACTTTTCAGAGTCGATAGTTTTTCTCGTTCAGAATCCCCGATTCACAATGCATATTTTGTTGTTATGTGGCGTGCACAATTAATCCTTTCCCAAACAAGACCAGGTTTTGACGTCTCTGACAGAAAAGGTTTGGGAAAACATTGAGACAAAAGAAGAAACTGCTGATAACCAGCAGTTTCTCCTTTTGCCTCAATATTTTCTATGCTATATTGTACACAAATTCAACCAAAATCAACATCCATTTTGGTGTCTTTAGTAGCTTTTGAACTGTAACCCCCTTGAATTTTGCCGTTTGGGGAAGGCTTAATCAATCAAGATCTCCCACAAGTTAATGAAGTCAAGTTAACTGACTCACTTATTGTTGTCATGCTGCTATGATGCAGTGTTTTATATTGTAGGCCTATGATAAAATTATGAATGAAGGTTAATTCTTAGACACACCCAAAACAAATGCTTTGTATAGAACATCCTTGGCTCAATTTGGTTCATTAATTAAGTCAATTATGTATCTAATTTGTTCCGCAAGGATGCAATGTTCTAGAATTATTCTGTGATAAAATTATGAATGAAGTTGTATTCTTACATGGTCACGCCTTAAACAATGTATGACAGTGAAAAAAAATCGACAAGTCTTGAACTACATTGGTCTTATGACGTAATTTCGTGTAGAAGTTTATGATGCTGCATAATATCTACATAATTTATCATACCACGAGAAAACGAAGTCAAGTAAACCTTTAACACGAGACTTGATCTAATGTAAAGCCTCTCTTACAACCCGTCGTGCGTCTTTTTAATATAAATCGTACGTTTTAAAACTGTGCAAAATCGCACGATTTATAAAGACGCACGACGGGTTGTAAGAGCGCCTAAAAGATTTGTCCGGTCATTTCTTTGCTGCGTGCAGTCTGCGTCGTGGTTGCGTCCACCAAAATCGTACGTTGCACGTGCGTGCATCACACAACTAAACGTACGTTTTAGACGCAGACCGCACGCAGAACGCACGCAGGAGCACGTATGACCGGTTGTAAGAGAGGCTTAAAGTACGATGTACTGTATTTAACTCTTATAATCAATTTATAAATGAAGCTGAACATAGTCTTCCGCTCAGCAGCATGTCAAATGCCCATCTAACTGATCCATGCTTTATTGGGTAGTATGCACTAATCCGAGTTTTCTCTGACGAAATTCGCTCTTTGATAATTATGTTGATCTCATTTACATCAGAGATACCACTCAAAAACAATGGAAAGTAGGTCATTGTAATCAATGGCTGTTCAGGTGAGGGTTGTTGCAAAACATTGCCTATAAACCTTTTAGAAATACTTTTTGGTCTTAAATTTTTCACCAGGCATGCCAATAAATGGTTTATTGATCGGTATCATAAGGCGTTTTAAGGATAGCGTTTAAGATCGGACGGTGAACAAAGCGCCACAACTTGTGTCGAACTTTCCGTTGTTTTGAGTGGCAGTGCGCTATGATGTAAATGAGTGACATTAACATATCAAAGAGCGAATTTCATCAGACAAAACTCAGATTAAGTCCCTATCACTTCGAACTACTTTCAATATGTCAATGTCTATAGAAATAGTGATTTTGTCCTAATCTGGATAAAGTGTAGCTGCGATTTCGTAGACTTGGTGATTGGTTTTGTGTTGATCAAGATTCTAAAAAATTCGATTATATAACAGTGGTGTCGTCCCTAGAAAAGGTTAAATTTCCTTAACATATGACATTACAGACAACGTTAAGCTAAATTGTTTGCATGTATTTCAGAGAAATTATGTAAACCTAAAGGACTTCGTATAGATATCTAAAGAAGTTTTTGTACGACACCCATTGACATAATGTACATTTACCGCTAGATAATGAGGTTAAATTAGCGTTTACTGACATACTAATTAGCCGCGTACCGCTAAGATACAAGGATGCTTAATTATGTAATAATGTTATGAATGGGGTTTAATTCCTGTAACAACCACGCCTAAGACAATCTAAATGCACTAAATGGGGGGTGTTTTATGAAGGATAATTCACGTTGTAGCTGTGTTTTATGGCATTTTAAACAAATTTTCAAATAAAAATCGACTGAAAGTAAATTTATGCGTTTTTATTTTCACGATATCTCAAGTCCTTCCTACATATAGAAATCGAGTGCTAATCAATATAGATATATAGATGTGTATTGGTAGCATTACTTTTCATCGTTTATTGTTCCAGCAAATTCTAAAATTTGCGTCTTCGACAGATTTTGTGCTACTGAAAGGCATGCTCCTGCGAAAATGGGTTATCCTATAGCTTTGGCAAGGCGGATGACTTGTGTATGACGTCGCTTTCAACGATTTTCCAGTTAAATTCTACATGCTTGTACAAGGAGCATCGCCTTGCAATTGGACAATTAAGAAGAGTTCAATTATCAAGCAGATTGAAGGTTTTCCTTCAGCATATTTACTTTTCTCTTTGTTCTTCGAAAATCCTTTGGGTTCAAACAGAATAATTGAAATCCTATCAAGAGTGGGGTAAATACGCCACATGCATTCAATGATTAAGGTACAGGTGTAACATAACGCTGCTTTTCAACGAAAACCTCGTATCTGCAGCTTGTTTTAAGCTGCAGATACGAGGTTTTCGTTGAAAAGCGACGGTAATCATTCCCCATACAAAGAGTCGAGGAAAAACGTCAAGACAAGCAATAAAAGTGCCAAACGTAACTGATGTAACACCCACCTAACATGTTAGAGGCATGTCAAATGATCATGTCTAACAATAGAATTTGAGAAACGAAATTGTGACTGAAATATCTCAATTATGGATAGCCGAGATATCACAAAATATGGAGAACGATTTACATAATTATGTATGCCACGTTTTAACCCGAACCTAGCTATTTTTTCTTTTTCGTTTGGGAGAGAGATAAACGAGGGAGCAGTATGGAATTGGCATCATTTATAAAATTTGGCAAGAAATTGTCTGAAAATGAATATCATCGCAGGACTTTGTGTACAAAAGAGCAAAAAAGTACAATCTCAATTAATACCCTTTAAAATACACATCTAAATTGCTAAAACGATGAACATTGAATTGTTTTCTTTTTCTGTGACGTAAAGCAAATACCAAAAGATAAACCCCAATTACGCAAATATTTGTGATTCAATTTGAATCGATTAAAATAACTTCATAAAAACTTTATCAACATTCACAACTGATCGACAAACATTTTTAAACACTTTAATCTAAAACTTCCGATCTCTTTACCCTTTTCGACACAAACGACTTCGTCCTGTTTTGATCAGTGGTGTTCAAAAAATAAACAAATCCGTTAGCTATAGTCTATCAGTTATAACTGTAGAGTTATATACAAATACTAAAACACAAATACATAGTTTTAACATTTATCAAACCATTTATCGTGGGCTATACGGGCGAATTAATGTCCTAACTCGTTTATTCTCGAAAGAGAAAGGGTTTGTGTTGGGTCAATTTTCATCAACAAGCAGTATAGTGTTTGTATACAAGTCTAAGTTATAAACTTTGAGTTATACATACATCACATCGCTGCTTTTCAACGAAAACCTCGTAACTGCAGCTTCAGCCAAGCTGCAGTTACTAGATTTTCGCTGAAAAGCGACGATATACTGTAGTATCACGATGGAGGATCACGTTACACATCCTTTAGATAGTTTTCAATGATTCTGTTAAAGGGGCACATGATAGGTTCTTCAGGGATAATCTTGAGCAACATGGAGACAGTCAGAGTTTGCATTGTTGTGTGGTGCATTGCATTATCTGGGGCCAAAAACAAAGAAATTTTAGCGCTGGAACCAAGTTTTTCGGTATCTATCTAGGTCCAGTTTCCCATAGATCTTAGTATAAATATAAAGTGCGGGTAGGGTAATTATATAAAGAATCTATTTAGAAGGACCAAATGAACTTTGATTGAATTTTTGGACAGAAATAATCTAGCTATACAGGTTGACAATTCCATACAATATTCCTTGCATATATTTTTTTTACATGTTTCTATGTCCGACAACCTAGCATGGTCGCTTTAATAAAAAATATGACCGATTTGAAAAAGATTTGAGGCAGAGAGGGCTCTTGCATTTCTTGCGTAAGAATTATCGGTTTTTTATTAATGAGCAGGATTCTGGAAAAAAAGTCCTTTAAGGCTTTAGAGCCAAACATGGTTCCAGATCAGCCTGCGTATACACGCAGTCTGATCAGGAACCATGTTGAGCATGGATCCCGGTAGGACTTCACTTAGGCATAGGATGATCTTGAAATATGACTCAAATGCTACAAGGGACGTTTTTTTCCAGATCCCGGCTCAATTAGTTTTTAAGCCCAACTTCTTTCCTAGACAAGCGGGATATGGAAAAGTCATTATGATATTTACTGGAAACTACTGCAAGCACGATTTGGATTATGCCAAGGGTGGTGCACATTTATAAATTATCCTGTCTCAGAGAATGAGAAAGAAGTTTTTATACTTTCATTATCAATCAGATGTTTAGCCCTTTGCCAAACAGCAAAATTTTATGCTGTTTAAAATTGACAGATTATGCAGATGACAATTTCGCGTGAAAGAAATCTTAAATTTTTCGGTCTATTTGGATAGAAAACACTGTGGAGAATGAAGAAAAAAATTATTGTTTGTTACAAACAATTTCACTTGAATGAAATCTTAAATTTTTCAGTCTATTTTGGATAGAAAACATTGTGGGAAATGAAGAAATTACTTGTTACAAGAAATTTCTTCATTTTCCACATGTTTTCATAGCATAAATCTTGTACGGTGTCAAAAGGTGCCAATGTGTGGTGATGGGCTAACAATTGTAAAGGGGTTAAAAAAAACAATGTGTTGAAAGGAGGGAAATGCTGACAGTTTCTCCGACAACCAGCATTTCGTCGCTTTTCATCGAAAACCTCGTAACAGCAGCTTGTTTTAAGCTGCAGTTACGAGGTTTTCGGTGAAAAGCAGATATGATCTCATATATCCTCTAGGACTTCTGAGTAAAACTTTCTATGTTTTCAATTCGTTTATCTTCTGATATACCTTTTAAGTTTGACAGGCTTATATTCGTCTACATAAAGAGTAAGCGTTATATCAATTACCTACATTATTCTCTATATCTTAACCCATTACCAGACGGCAGAATTTTCGAGTGATCCAAATTCCAAATTGTGCAGACGACAATTTCAAGTGAAATGATTTAAAATCTTTGGTCTTTTTAGATAAAAAACATTGTTGGAAAAAGAAGAAATTGCTTGTCATAAGCAATGTCTTCATTTTCCAAAATGATTTTCAAAGAGTTTATCTCGTAGTGTGTCAAAATGCGTCAGTCTGTGACAAAGGGTTAACTCTAAAAATTCTGTACAAGACAAAATATGGAAAAGTGATTATACTATCTCCAGCAAATTCCTGCAAGCACAATTTACATTATGGCAGGGGCGGTGCACACTTATGAATAGCAATGAATCTAGTGTTAAAAGTAGATTTGATTTATCGTTATGTATTGATAAACAGTCCGTGTTGTTATAAAATCTGGTAACTACGGCTTGAGTCAAGCCGTAGTTACGAGATTTTATAATAACGCGTACGCAATACTATTGTTTGTCCGAAATTACGCCGCAATTAACTGGATAAATTGTTTCCCATTTTGCAGTCAAATACAAAGATTTTTCCTTTTTCTCGTTAGTTTTGATCATGCGAAAAGGCTGGAATATGGAACGATTTTATCCAGCTAGCTATGACATAATTTCGGACAAACAAAATTATTTCGTAGATGTTGTTATAAAATCTCTTAACTACGGCTCGATTCAAGTTGTAGTTACGACTTTTATAACAACACCGACGGTGAATCAATAATTAACCTAAACACAGTCTATTTTTAGCATAGAATTTATCTATATTGATTATGATGGAAATATTCTAGTTGTGCAAGTTGATCTTTGTCTACAATTAACATAAATGAAAATCGAAATAATATTCGAACATATATAAATTCAATACAAATAAAATAAAATCGATATAAAAATGTAATAAAATTGTCCATTTTAACTCTAATATTAAATCCTTCACTATTGAGCACAATTCAAATGAATAAGAATATCAATTTTCCTATAACATGCTTCCAACACTTATAGGCCTAGACTCCACTTTTCTCCACATTGAGTATCCACAACATAAGTAAAGCAATCCAAACGAAATTATTTTCTCCTAAGATTCATCTCTCTTATAATACAAAAACACTTCTTATCACAATAAAAGAACGACAAAATTCTTATATATGCCTACGAGTAACACTTCTATACTTTATGTGCATGATATATATGTGCAATTAAAAGAAAAAAAATCGATGTCTTGATAAAAGAAATTTAAACGTAAAAATCTAAGAAGTAACATCATTAGATAATGTAATCCAAAATAAGCCAAATTTTGTAAAAATGAGGCACCCGTAACTCACCGACACTACATTTTAATAAATAATAAAAGATAAAACGGTATCCGAGTAACTTTAACGGAGTAGACTATTACGTCAACTATTCCTCTGAGTAAAGAATACCCACAACTAAGGGTATTCAATACAAAAACACTCAACTATTTATTTTAAACAACACGTTAAGATACTATCTCACATCACAAACAAGTGACCTACTACGATTGCTGTTTTATACATAATAACAGGTACAATGTAAATCGGTTTCGCTCAAACTATCAGAGTAATTGTTCAGCGATCATATGCCATCGCTACATATAACTCCCTATTAGAGCAAAGAATACCCACAACTAAGGATATTCAACACAAAAACACTCAACTATTTATTTCAACCCTTTCCCAAACGACAAAATTTTAGGGTCGTCCACTTCAAAAAATTGTCGCAAATGACAAAATAGATGTTATAAAAGTAAGGATTTGTGTAAAATTTGGCACAGAAAATATCGAGACAAAAGGAGAAATTGCTGATCATCAGCAATTTCTTCTTTTGTCTCAATATTTTCCCAAGCCTATCCTTCTGGGATCGTCAAAACAAGGTCTTGTTTGGGAAAGGGATAACCCCCTATTAGAGCAGAGAATACCCACAACTAAGGATAATCAACACCAAAACACTCAACTATTTCTTTTAAACAACACGTTAATATATTATCTCACACCACAAACTAGTGACCTACCACGATTACTGCTTTAGAAATAATAAGAGGTGAAATGTAAAACGGTTTCGCTCAAACTATCAGAGTAATTGTTGAACGATCATTTTTGCCATCGCTACATATAACCCTTTCCCAAACAAGAACTTGTTTTTACGTGACCAATAGAAAAGATTTCAGAAAACATTAATGCAAAAGAAGAAACTGCTACGTTTAGGCAAAAGAAGAAACTGCCCTTTTGTCTAAATTATTTTCTGTGCTGTGTTGTACAGAAAGCCCATCCTTTTTAACCTCAGGTTCCTCATCTACAGTAGCTATTAAATTGGACCACCCTCCTAAAGTTTTACCGTTTTGTAAATGGCTAAACCCCTATCAGACGACAAATGTTTTGACGAATTCGTGAGTACCTATAACCTAGGTTGGGTGAATAACCTAGGTTGGGTGATCATATTATTCTAAGATTTCAACGTAGTATACATACACTACTCAAAAGTTCTAATTGGCCACTTCATATTTTGGGAAGTACAGACTCCAAATATGTTCGTAACATAATCACAGGCGGCAATCACGTGACTTTGTTATGATATATTTTCCTCACTTATGTAAACAAAAACACTCGGCAAGAACACATTTTCTCAAATTTTGAATCAAATACTTAACAGGTAATATTGAGATACCTGCCATTCGATACGTCATACTCTCTGGTCTATTTTGGTATCAAGATCTTCCCTCAAATCCCTGTCAAAGCCGAGAACATTCGTGCAAAGTATTTTTAAATGCCATGATATATTTTCTTAAGAAATGTTTGCACTTTGCACGAATGTTCTAAGCTTTGACATGGATTTGAGGGAAGATCTTGGTATCAAAATAAAGCAGAGATTACGACGCATCGAATGGTACGTATCTCAATACTGAGAGTTAAGTATTTGATTTAAAATTTGAGAAAATGTGTTCTTACCGAGTTTGTTTGTTTACATAAGTGAGGAAAATATATCATAACAAAGTCACGTGATTGCCGCCTGTGTAATCATTTTCCTATCATCAGCTAATATATTTATTTATCATAATTTACACAAAATTTCAATAGCTTCGCATTACAGTGCATTATCAAAACAATGGCATCAGATAAAGACCCCTACCAATGAAAAGTCACAAAACAGAGGCCAATGGCGTATTTTCTCTAAGAAGCATTGATCATTGCTTGTAACTTCATACTGATGATTGTTTCACAGAAAAGGCTATGTTTCCTTGTGAATTTTCTCTATTCGCGAGCGACAACACGATACAGATCGTCCAAAATGTTGCGTTTTAGATGGTTGTCTGAATTCTCTTCAACCCAACCTATTATGCTAATTGGGGCTGAAATTAAACTTTTAAATGGTATTGAAGGCTTTGAATGTGGTTTGACGCCAATATGTGGCGAATGTCTATCAAATAATGACATAAGAATGATATTGTTGACAAGAATGGTTTCCAGGTGTGCTTGGAAATGGCCAGAAAAAAGGACAATTTTGCCCCGGTCGTACCATTTGCCCTGATAATGTGTTTAATATTGATTGTTGTTGAATGTAACATTCTAAAGGACCGAAAGGGTAACCGATGTTAACGGGCTTTGTAAGCGTCATATTAACAACCCCACTTCCGGTCAATCGAAATTCCAGGAACAGTCCTTTTTAGACAAAATTGGGAAGATTGAAAATTCTAACAACATGGAAATTATTGCTAAAGGCACTAGAAATCATTAAAGAAGATCACTTATGTTCTGTTAATAAAATAATAACAGAAAAGTTTATTGAGAACATACCCCTATAATTGGCCTGCTAGATTCGATCGAGCCAAGCCCTCTAGCGTATTCGTGTTTCTTGATCTTGGTCATGTTTTCTGTTTTTCCTGAGTTCTAGGCAGTAAAGGACATGATGCATGTAACATTTGCAGCTTGTTTTAACCCTTTCCCAAAAGGCAAACTTTTAAGGTAGTCTTATTTGAAAGTTGACACAGACGACAAAATGGAGGTCGTTAAAGATATCATTTGTGTATAACATAGCACAGAAATATTTAGACAAAAGGAGAAACTGCTGGTCATCAGCAGTTTCTTCTTGTGCCTCAAAGTTTTCCCAAGCCTTTTCCATCAGAGACGTCAAAACCAGGTCTTGTTTGGGGAAGGGTTAAGTTGCAATTACGAGATTTTTGTTAAAAGGGAAAATATAAGAGACCACAAGCCATATTGTGGCTTTTATAATTTATAAGCGATAAACGGTAAATGGTAAAACGTTTTCGCTCAAAGTATTAGAGTAACCATTGTTCAAGGATTGAGTACCACGGTGACATTAAGCTACTGCATGTACAGAACCTAGACGACAAAACCGCGAACATATTTATATAATATATTCATAATGACTGTATTATTTATGAGTGCCTACGAGAAAGGGCGTGGCAGTAGCAACAGACAGCAATCCCCCATAGATGTGGTTAACCCAGTTTGGGATACAATTCAACGAACAAGATATTGATTCAGATACAGATTTTTCTCATGTGCTATAATAGAACGACAAAGACAAAAGATGATGGGTAAGTTTTTTTTTCCTTTAACACATCCCTTCGACATCGCTCACAAATTATCCAGACGACAAAATTTAAGACTGGTCCAAATTCAAAGATGTTGCAGATGATAATTTCAAGTATTGACTCTACTTTTTTGTCTTCCTGGATGGAAAATATTGTGGGAAATGAAGAAATTGCTTAACAATTTCCACAGTGTTTTGCAAAGCCACTTTCTTGGTGGGCGTCTAAAGGAGCCGTTATGATGAAATGAATTGAATCACCCTTACCATACTATGGGCGGTGGTGTCATTTGTTTTTCCTTTCGAGCATTTTGAATTACATTATATAAAGCAATAAGATAGAGTCGTATTGTTGGTCTAAAATTGTATACTAGTGCTATAGCTACACGAAAGCTCATCATAATTAAATTTGACACTCGTTATTCTGGAACAGAAATCGCAAGAATCGAGCTGTGGATATATCGAGGTAAAATGACATTACACACAATTCCGACACAACCAGTTTCAATTGTTTAAACAAAGTCAACGTGTACTTAATTATTCATTTTTGTTAGATTGAAATTTAAACAGAGTGCAACAACCTGATCCGAAATTATACAAAGTCGTAAAATTCTGTCAGAATGTCGTAAAAATGTTAAACTACCGGTTACACTGAGATGTTAAAAATGTTAACTCGTTTCGCTTTAATAAAAGGAACAAACTGGGTAATGTAAACAATATCATGGCCCCTCATAAGCCTGTGCGGACTGCACACACCGACTTATGTCGACAGTGTTTCCTCCAAGATGACGTTCTGAATCTATATTATGTTTGCTCTACATCGCTTTATGCTTTTTCACGAAATAAACAATTTTGTTGACCTTCTTTTAGTCCAAAATGCATGTGTCTCGTCCAAGGCTGCATGAAGTGAACAGACTGGCTAAAGTCGAAACGCTTCTTTCTTGGATGAATTTCTGAATATATATTTTTTCTATCTTATAATATATCGATGCTTTTCAACCAAAACCTCGTAACTGCAGCCTTAAAACAGGCTGCAGTTACGAGGTTTTCGTTGAAAAGCAAATATATTCCATTTCTAAATGGGATTTCTGATTGACCTCTTCTTAATGTGGGGTTTGTCGCAAATTGTGGTAAAATTTATGTAAGAGTCAAATAGTTGTACAGGAACTCAGATTTCCTTAAAAAATCTACAAAACTGAATAAGACTACACGTGTATGACGTCCGTGGTGTCCTGTTGTAGAGCGGTGGCCACCCAATTAGGAGGTTCTAAGTTTGATCCTTGGAAGTGGGAATCTATAATTACATTGATTACATTGATTACATAAAACAAAGTTGCACAATCCCTGCTTACAAATTTCTGCTGTTCTCCTTAGTTGTAGTTAAGAGGATATTTTTTACAAGCGTAAAACTGAGCTGTACAGGCCGAACAGGGTTGATACTTTTCGCTTTTTTATGCGGTTCTTTTTATTTTGACGCGCGAAAAGTTTTGTGGGAATTGCAAATTTATGTTGGAGTCAAATCGCATTAAAGAATCTGGCTCAACTTTCACTGTTATGACACTTTTGACAACGATAACCATTTTGGCGACCGCGATGAAAGAACTACCGTATTCTGAAAAACATGGAAAGCGAGAGGAAAGAATGCTGATGACTAGTGTTTCCACCTTTATATCAATGTCTTAGACTACTGAATCATGGTTTCTTTTTTTTCATTTTCACATTTTTTTCGCATGCAGTCTCTGTTAAAACTGAACCCGTATAAAAAGAAATATTCTGTATGGGAAAAGGAAAACGGAAGATCTTCTATGGTGGTTTATAGCTTGTCTAACGACTTATTGTTAGGTGCAAAAAAGAGCATTTTAAAATTAACACTGCATTTTTGGTAAGCTTTCGTAAGACAAACAAAAATCTTAATAGGTAAAATGGCATTTTTACGTCCAAAAAAGCTTAAATAAATTAGTTTTGTCTGACTATGCAGACTTATTACGGTCTATACATTTCGCCCGACGGTATAAATTTACCATTTTGTTAAGTGCTGGGACAAAAGTGAGTTTCCAAGTTAGCAACAATGTATTTTGTAGGTTTTATGGGTTAAGATAAGGCGGCATGAAAGAGGATATTTGAATCAAACTGCACGAATAAATAAAAGAAGTTGATAATGAATCCACTTTTATGTATGTTGCAATTTAGTATCAAACATATCATATAGGGTTAATTCACCTTTTTGGGGTCGTTAACATTCTCAGAGGCCCAAAAAATACGTTATCGACCGAGACCGAAGGTCGAGGTCGATAACGTATTTTGTGGGCCTCTGAGAATGTTAACGACCGAAAAAAGGTGAATTGACGCTATTATTGCATAAAAAGCATGAAATTCCAATGATAACTTACCCCAAACCCCTTCATATGTGCAAAAAATGAACCGAGGTGAGATAAGAAAATGTCCGCCATTGTTGTTTTGTTCTGATAAATCTTCCGAGAATTTTTTGTTATGCGTGACGTCGGTAAAACGACGTTACGTCATTATTTGGCGCCAAAAGGCGAACGTCGCTTATTTAACGTAAGACGTTGAGAATTTTGCGGGAAAAGAGACAATTGTTTATTTTGCAGGGTAAAATCGAGGATATTTGAGTGCAAAGCCGGTCCGATATCGCACTGAATATAGACCGGTTTTCACGATATCGGACCGGTTTCGTCCCGTTATTCAATGTCAATAACGGCCTAAAAACACACATCTTATGCAATAATATTTGATAACTCCTAGATACCATTTTCGACATAAACATTATGAGAAAAGCAACGACGTGAAGATGAGGTCGAAATGTATCGCCATACTCTCCATTGCTGAGGTCTATTGATTAAACCATCAAATATGACCTCTGCAGTTTTCGGTACGCCAACAGCCTATTTGGTCGTCATAATCTAATTATAGCTCACCATTTGAATTATCGAATCAAATTCATTCAGTTTTATCTTGCATGATCATTACGTATACATTACCTCGCTTCTATTTTTAGCTGAAACCGGTAACATTTGAATTATCGAATCAAAATCATTCAGTTTGATCTGGTTTGATTACGTATACATTACGTCGCTTCTATTTTTGGCCGAAGCCGGTAATTTGAAGCGTCGGCCAATGAAAGTTTGTATCAGCTTTTTAAATTGTTTTGTTGTGTATCGCCAACGATTGGACACTGAAATCCCGCCAAGGCCCGAGATTAGACGTGAAATGATTCCGCGAGAACAGAGCTCATTCTATCGAAATGGAATGTAGAGATAATGTGCTCTGTTCATAAGAGAGTAGTATCGCCATAGCTTCAAGACCAAAAGATTCCGGATTCTACTTTCAAAGAAGAACTTGATCTTGGAATTTTCCTTGTTCCATTTCCATAAAAAACTTTTTTTTTTTTTTTGAAAATTTGAACAAAATTATCTAAAAATCATTTGATGAAAATAAACAATATTTTAGTTCGTGTATCTTAATCAAAACTGGACCCTTTGCTTTATGCAATATTTTGTATACTTGTCAACTGGCAAAATCGACAGAAGCCCATTTTTTCTTGACGCTACACAATTTATGTAAGAGTCAAGTAGCATTGATGTAACACCCTCATATTACCCCCGTTTTAACCCTTTCCCAAACAAGACCTGGTTTTGACGTCGCTTACGAAAAAGACTTAGGGAAAATATTGAAACACAGAAAGAAATTGCTGGTAATCGGAAATTCTACATTTTGCCTAAATGTTTTAAGAAAAAAAAAACATTGAGACAAAAGAAGAAATTGCTGATGATCAGCAATTTCTTCTTTTATTTCAATATTTTCTAGGCTATGATTATTATAAAATCTATCTTAAAGGGGCTCATTCTGTTTTTATGCTTCCGAACTGTTCGGGAACTCATATTTTTGCATGGAAAAACAATTAGCAAAGCATAAAAACCTCAATCTCGGCGAAAAAACATCTTTCCTTTGCTATAGATCAATCCTTTACAAGCGTGTTTACACATTCTATTTTTACTTCAAAACAAGACAAGGTCAAGGTCAACGAGACACACCTCCGCGTTATTAACACACCGTGCAACCGGCTGTGTCGATGACTGTGACCTTATTTGCGAGGAATATGTGAAAAAGTTTATTTTGTACAAGCAGTGAACATTTATACGCGTATTTATCAACTATAGATTACCAAAGATCCTTTAGTTTATTTATAAAAGTAAATTCATTTGACCTACCATGCACATGACATCAGATGCCGAATCTGTCTTCGCTAACTTTCTACGCAGCCGGTTGCACGGTGTGTTAAATCTCGCTGAGCACAGATGACGTATCTCTGACGTAATTGATTTTTGAAGGTTGGGCATATGTAGCCGTTACAAAACAAAAACAAGGACGACCAGCATGTTATTAATTGACTTGGATTTTAATACTTAATAAAGCTCGACGAGTGGTAACAATGGACATAAATGATCTACCCCTTCAGGTTGGTAATTTCATACGTTATTTCTGGTTTGTAATTATTGTGCCATTTGCATTTTCGACAGCCCAGCTCGTCCCCCTTTAAATTAATCAAAATCTATACAGTCGTCAGCATCGGCTTTCACGGTTGACTGTCTTTAAATGTGGACGTTTTGCCTCAATATTTTCTAGGCTATAACAAATAAACATTCTATCTTAATACATATTTATGTTGTCGTCAGCATTAGCTTTCACGTTTGACTGTCTTAAATTGTTTGCCGTTTTGCTTAATTTTTTCAAGCCTATTTATTTATACAAATTCTATCTATTTGATTACACCATCTACATTGCCGCCAGCATCAGCTTTCACGTTTGAATGTCCTTAAATATTGTCGTTCTTTGGAAAGGGTTACTATGTGAACTTTTTAAAATAAATAAGATATATTTTCCCCAGTCTTCCGTGAGACAATTTATGTAAGAGTCAAGTAGCACTGATGTAATAGTCTCATATTACCCCGTTTAAAACGGAATTTCTATGTGCTGGTTGAAAACTTGTTTCTCATTTCATTTTTCAACCTTCCATACGACAAAGGTGCTTTATAGTTTGACAGTACATGGTCTTCCAAGTAAGTAAATAATCAGGCGTTTAATTAAAATACAGTACATGTCGGTTGGTGTTTTCTGTTGTTTTTGTTTGTTTGTTTGGCGTATTTTGTTGTCTCGAAGTAGAGGCCAATAGGCTAAATGGGAATCTATAATGAATTTTGTCAAAATTTCAATTATATTGCGGGTTCTTTCGAACATAAATAACAACATTGTCGAGTCGGCATTTGAACTCCTACACAACAGCGTCTCTTGGTTTGTTGACTAAAATTTCACTGAAAGACTATCGAAAGGCAAAATCTTTATTTGAACGATTTCTCTTTTCTCTATTTGAGATCTGTTTTAAAAATGTACGAAATGATAAAAGTATAGTTAGGAAGCGAGACTCCCGTTGGGATTTTACAACCGTTTTTATGTAAAAACATGCAAAAAAAAAAACATATTCCCTCCCAAAATCAAGTGTGTGGTCGTTATCGTAAATGTCGGGACACAATAAGAAGCCTCTTGTAAGGCCGCCATTGATCAACCATTTCTGAATTAACCAGTTTCCAAAGCAAGACCAGGGCCGCGTTTTACTAACATATATTTTTGACGTTCTTCATAGAAAATAGTTAGAAAAACATTGGGACAAAAGAAGAAAATGCTGATGATCAACATTTTCTCCTTTTGCCCCAATATTTTCTCGATTCTATCGTACACATATTCTGTCTTTACCAAGATCATTTTTAGCTCGACTTTTCGAAGAAAATGAGAGCTTATACTGTCACCCGGGCGTCGGCGTTGGCGTCGGCGTTGCAACCAAGGTTAAAGTTTTTCAAACATCAATAACTTCCATACTATCAAAGGGATTCAACCCAAACTTGGAATACTTATTCACCAACACACCCTCTACCTTACTACCAGGACCCATGACCCTGGCTCCACTATATTTGGAGTTATGCCCCTTTATACTAAGCAACTTAGAAAGTCGAGCGCGCTGTCTTCGGACATCTCTTGTTTCGTCTGCAGTGCCTTTCAAATTGGACCACCCCCATTTCGTTGTCGTATGGAAAAGGATTGAACAATAGCTTGGTCGAAAATCAAAGTTCTGGAGATGAATAACTTGCAGTTTGCAAACGTTACTCCTGTTTAGATTTTATATTAATATACATGTAGATATTATACAGATATTACGGTCGTTTTTATGCAAAAACATGCAAAAAATCCCTCTCAAAAATCAACAATGCGGTCCTTATCGTAAATATTGCACCATAATCAAAAGGAACTTGTTATGTCATCATCAATCAACCTTTCCGAAACGAAAAAAAGGCTGATCGAAATTCATAGGTGCTTCAAACAACAAAATAAACCTTTCGATAATATTTGCAAAACCCCTTGCCTAGCGCTTGTGTTACATGTAGGCTAGATTGAAAAGCAAACTTAGAAGTGACTGTCGACGCGATATGACTCGGAATTCATTGAACGCGACTTTTAATCAGATACAATATACTATTCAGCACCAGTTTAGCCAGTGGAGCTTTTGTACAAACATTTCGGAAACAGGATAATGAGTCTCATATCAACAGTGCAGATTTTTTTCTACAGCAAGGGAGATAATTCGATTGTGGTCGTAACTTTGAATGAAACAAGACTTGTTCCCCTTTGTTGCAACATGATTAATAAGAAACGAGTCATTATGTACGCACTTTTATTTCTGATTTAGCACTTGAAGTTACATTACATACTGTTTCATACACATCACTATCCCGTAAACATGCTCTGTGGTATTCCACCGGCAGGTCCCGGATGTCCATACATACTGCATGTGCCGCAACATTGTACACCTTTAAAAATAAATCACTCGAAATATCAATCTTTTAGCATCTACCAACATGTTCATTGCAAAATACATGTAGTGTCATACCATATTTTGCTAAACAGTCTTAAGATGGTCCATCCCTAATGATATCTATCTGACGGAATCATGCGCGCGACGTCGTAAATATTCGGCGGTGAAACGTTCCATTGCCACAATAAGTTCGGATTTGTAATGAATGATAACGACGTCGCACGCAAAAAATCCGTCATTGGGTGAATCTCATTATACTACCATAAGATAACCCTTTCAAAAACATTATCATAGACAATATAAGTTTTTAAACATAAAGGATGAGTGTCAATAAGGCCCTTTCCGTGACCCAACCCGATTTTCTTCATTTTCGCCACACATGACCACTAACATATTGACCTTATGTAGGTAAAGTATCAACTTGAACGGAGCCTTGGTTTGAAAGATATATTAAATCAAAGTGGGTGGGGTAAGTCACCAACTATGCCATTAGATGGTAATCAATTTCATGTACAGTTTTACTAACAATTTATAACTTGAAACTTGCTGATGCAGTGAAATATATGTGTATTGCACTTTAAATACATATTGTCGTTTATTCCATCGGATACCATGTACAGGAGAAAAGGGGAATTAAACATGTTTATGTTTTTTTAGGATTTTTGGATGGGCTAACTTTACGAAAAACCACAACAGGCTTTTATTTCTTATTTTATTTGATTTATCTTTTTGATGATGAATGATGATATATTACCGTAATTTGTAATATGAAAATTTTCAAAATGCCTTTTGTACTTTTTGGATTACTTGCCCTTGATTTCTTGATAAAAATGCCAAAAATTATTAGAAGTACTATTTCGTTTCTTAACCAAACAGTTCTTTATAAATCATCATAAAATACCACCAGGTAGACAATATGAATCTTATGTACACAAAAACATCAGATAAAGAGGATGCAGTTGTTATCTTAGCAGAGTGGGTGGGGTAATATACTCCAAAATTAGGCGTGAAGCAGACATGAATTTTCATAGTCAGAATTGCTTGTATGGCATCTTAAATGGATGGTAGCGTTGTTATCAGCTCATCTGAGCACAAAATGTTCAAGTTGAGCTATTTCAATCGCTTTTTGTTCGTTGTCTGTCTGTCTATCTGCCCATCTGTATGTTCTTGATTTGGTTTTTACACTCTAGCATC
This sequence comes from Fragum sueziense, assembly GCA_963680895.1. NCBI lineage: Eukaryota > Metazoa > Mollusca > Bivalvia > Cardiida > Cardiidae > Fragum > Fragum sueziense. Next base: position 50,090,087 of record OY804601.1, read on the forward strand.
CGAAAATATGAGCCAATCTTGAACAAACTTTATCAAAACAAGTATGGCCACAAGTTCTCTTAGGAGTTCGAATATGGGCCGGATCGAAATAAAAACTCTAGAGTTGTCTGGCCTCGCACGTCAAAAATAGTTAGTTTTTTACATTATTTCCACTCTACCATCTACATTTATCGACCAATCAAGATGAAAATTAATAACAAGGCTGGTTAGTATATGAGCTATAATGAAATTGAATTTCTGAGTGATCAAATCTAAAAATCGCGAGTTATGTGCCCTTGAATTTGAAAAAATTGCTGTTTTCAACTTTTTAACTCTAACAAACATAAATACGAACCAATCAATACAAGCCTTCGACACAATGTTGGTCACTATACGACCTTGAAGGAGTTCAAATTTTAGCACAATCGGACAACAATTTGCAGAGTTGCCTGCCCTTGAATTTGACAAAATTGCCGTTTTCGACTTTGGTTTATCCTTAAAAACCACAAATATAGACAAATCAAAATGAAATTTTGATACAGTATTTGTGACTATAAGAACTTGGAGAAGTGTGAATTTCAACACAATTAGGGTAAGACTTGCTAAGTTATCGGCCCTTGTATTAGCAAAAATTAGAGTGAAAACAAATTCGAAAATCGTAATATTCTGATCCGATCAGACTGAAAATCGATGTCATTCGAGCACATATAGTACCCAATATTACGACTAATTTTCATCTTGATTGGACAATAAATGTAGAGGCTGTTGTAGAAACAATGTCAAAACTTGCTATTTTTGACCTGCAAAGGCAGACAACTCTGCACCTTTTTGTTTGATCCGGCCCATAATCGAACTCCTAAGAGAACGTATGACTATACTTGTTTTGATAAAGTTTGGTCAAGATTGGCTTATATTTGTGGATGCTAGAGTGTAAAGACCAAATTAAGAACAGACAGATGGGTAGATAGACAGACAGACAACAAACAAAAAGCGATTGAAATAGCTCAACTTGAACATTGTGTGCTCAGATGAGCTGATAACAACGCTACCATCCATTTAAGGATCTTCCCTTGTGAGATATCAAAATTTTCTAGTGACTAACTTTTTTTTAAACATGTATCATTTTCAAGAGTCCCTTTTGTAGATTGCAAAAATACAAAGAAAACAATATGGTAGCGCGCTTGTTTTTGCAGGACGATCAATTGAACTTTGCATGTTATTTTATTGCAAAATGTTGCGAAATACACTATAAAATTGTCTGTACAATAGTTTTTAAGCTATAAGAGATATTATTGGGTTGATCAACATCATTTTTTCAACAGAGTACACTTTAAACCTTTCTTTGTTAGATAAAAAAAGAAAAACGAGATTTTGAATGTAGAAAACTTGTATTTTGTCCATATTTAGTAACACAGTCGCACATATAACAAGATAAAACAAGAAGTGGATTATATTTTAAATAAAAATCTACAATATTTCTAGTGACTAACTTTTTTTCATACTTTCTAAGAATAAAGCATAAGCAATCCTAAAAACTTTGGTGGAAAAAAAATAGGGGGTAGCGAGGTACTTTTTCCAATATTTCAGTCTGAGTTATCTCCCTTGGTCATTTTTTTCTTACAAAAATGGAGAAAAAAAAACATAAAAACAAATTATCTCAAAAACTATTCACTTTTTGTATAAACATATATATTACAATATTGTAGGCATTGGGATAACGAACATTTTTATATACATACCAAGGTCATGGGGTCAAAGGTCAAGGTCACAGACAGTAATTCTATTTTTAGAAAAAACAGAAAATGTTAATTATCTTGAAAACTATTGACTTTTTGTACAGACAAATGTATTACAAAATTGTCAGCACTAAGGTAACGAACATTTTGATATATGTATCAAGGTCATGGGGTCAAAGGTCAAGGTCACAGACAATAAATATATGCTACGAAACAGAAAAAAGTTCATTATCTTGAAAATTATAAAGTTTTTATATATACATATATATTACAAAATTGTAGGCACTGGGGTTACGAACAATTTCATATATGTATCAAGGTGATGGGGTCAAAGGTCAAGGTCACGGATAATAAAATCTATTTTTAGAATAAACAGAAAATGTTAATTATCTTGAAAAATGTTGACTTTATGTACATGCATATATATTACAATATTATAGGCATTTGTATACCAAACTTTTTGATATATAAATCAAGGTCATGGGGTCAGAGGTCAAGGTCACATATCAAAAAATCTATTTTTAGAACAAACAGAAAATGCCAATTATTTTGAAAACTATCGAGTTTTTGTTCATACATGTATATTACAATATTGTAGGCATTGGGATTACAAACATTTATATAGATCTATATATATATATCAAGGTCATGGAATCAAAGGTCAAGGTCACAATCAATAAATCTATTTTTAGAGCAAATAGAAAATGCCAATTATCTTGAAAACTATTGAGGTTTGTTCATACCAGTACATTACAAAAATTTAGGCATTTGGATAACAAACATTTTATATATAGATCTATATCATGGTCATAGAATTAAAGGTCAAGGTCACAGTCAATAAATCTATTTTCGAACAAATAGAAAATGCCAATTATCTTGAAAACTATTGACATTTTGTTCATACATTATATATTTCTATGTTGCAGGCATTGGCATAACAAACATTTTGATATACATACCAAGGTCATGGAGTCAAAGATCAAGGTCACAGAAATAAATCTATTTATAGAACAAACAAAAATGCCAATTATCTTGAAAACTATTGACTTTTTGTTCATACATATATATTACAATGTTGTAGGCATTGGGATAATAAACATTTTTATATGTATGTATCAAGGTAATAAGGTCACAGACAATAAAATCAATGCTTAGAAAACAGGCAAAATTCATTATGTTGAAAACTATTCAATTCTTGTACATACATAATGTTTAAAATTATTTTTTCTGCACAAGATTCTATCTAATTTGGTTGCTAGGGTTACCAAAATGATGTTTTTGTGCAAAATTTGTCGGGCCTAAAAATCAATTCTTTCCATTCTTTCTTCTACATATCTTGCAAATTCTTATATCAAATATAATCCATATAATAATTCAAACAATGTGTAGAAAACAAAACCTGTTTTGATATAGTTTTCATGGCAACAAATAGGTGAAATTGGAATTTGTTGAGGTCTACCGTTATTCCAAAAGATTCCTAAATTTCACCCATTTCATGGGTTTTCCACAAACACTGTGGGAAATGAAGAAATTGCTTGTCACAAGCAATTTCTTCATTTTCCACTATGTTTTCTAAAGCTATTATTTTGTAAACCTAAAGTCAAAGAGTCATTGTATCATGGTAATGGGTTAAAGTGCTGTTTGGTTTGGATTTGCCTATAGTTTTATAATTTGGGGAAACCTAAACTTAATTTTGTTATAGTTACTATGAATGACATGATACCCATGCATGAAAGCACTTTAAAATCTAAGCATTTCTATTCCATATCTGAATGAAGAATGAAACTATTCATTACAATCATGAACATCTGATGAGTCATCTTGAGTGTCATGTTGTCTGTGTAAGCTCTATCTTCTTTCCTTGTCTGTTTAACTGGTTTTGCTGGAACAATATAAAAGGCTCAATGTGAGTCTTGGGTTAGTTCCTGTAACACCATGTTCACTTCCAAAGACAAATTCTTTGATGATAAGTTGTAGAAAGTTGACTGAGTGTTGGTTTCATGTCCCCTTGGATCAGTTGGTAGTGATGTAAATAGCTACACAGTTGACTGAGTGTTAACCCATCCCATGGATTAGACCTTTGTCTGCAAGAAGAAATACCCGCATCCCTGAAAATGTAAAATCTAGATTAAACATGTGAGAAAGATTATCCAGCTAAAACACATTCAATATAAATTCCTACAAAAATCAAATTTTGATGTAAAAAGTGTATAATATTTGTGAAGTGAATGACATTTATCATTAATGGTGTGCTTTTGTTTATCTTATAAACTGATAAACTGACAAGTCACATGTTACCACAAGAGTAATTTTATTTTCCAAAATTAATGTTCAACAAGCTTTGCAAGTTGTCTAGATCTATTCAAACACATATTAGCAATATGTATGAATATAAGATTATATATGCCTCATGAAGTCATTGGATGCAAGATAATGAAGAGAATAAATTTAATGATTTCTTCATATATAATTATAATACACAATTTTAACAAAGTTCTTTTGTGTTTCATTTATAAAAGTAATTTAAATATTCACTGATATTTCATTTACTTATGTTGATGACATTCTAAGTAGATGTTTACACAAATAATTCAATCATTGAATGATTATTCAGTTTCATACCAAGAATAATATCCATGCAGGCCTTTACATGACACCAATTCACCAGACACCAATACACCAAACATGCTACATTTTCCTGGTTTCTTGAAGGAAAGACAACTAATCTGAAACAAGTTGATACTTATAAATGAAAAAACCCTCAGAAAAAAATAGGTCATCATTTCTTGTGAAAAAAGGACATCTACAATTTAAGCCTTATACTGATGTTTTGCAAGCACTCTGGTTGTCCAAAGAACATATTTCTATATGCACATGCAGGTAACAACCATAAAACAATTAATACATGTATTAACTCTTTCCCAAACAAGACCTGGTTTTGACGTCCCTAAAAGAAATTGTTTGGGAAAACATGATTGAGGCAAAAGAAGAAAATGCTGATAATCAGCATTTTCTCCTTTTGTCTCAATATTTTCTGAGCTATATCTTACAGAAATTTTATCTTTATCAACATTCATTTTGTTGTATGCAGCAGCTTTCAAATTGGATCACCCTTAAGTTTTGCCGTTTGGGAAAGGGTTAACTAACTAGCCCACATGTTCTTTTGAAAAATGTCAGTCAACATCACAAGGGTTAAATAACTATTCAGGGTTTAATTTTATCAAGTGAATGGTGACGTAATTTCAGACAAACAATAGTATTTGGTCTGTATTATTCTAAAATCCTGCAACTGCAGCTTGATTAGAACTGTAGTTACGAGATTTTATAGCAACACTGACAGTGTATAAAAATATAACAGTAAACCCAGTCTATTCTTAGCACAAAATTCAATACCATTTCCAATAGATTGTTTTAAACACTGGAAAAAACTAGTACTGAATCATGTACTTAACAGGCCCGTAGGAAGCAATTTCATATTGGATCAGCTTAAGCCCCTTTGTCTGAATATTGGGGGAGGGGGATTCTAAATTGGATTTTCAGTAAATTTTCAGTGTAAAATAAGGAAAATTTGGCATTTTTGGCCAAAATGAGGGGGCTAAGCCCCCCTAGCCCCCCTTTTCCTTCGGGCCTGCTTAATGGAGGTGAAAACTGAGTATGGACATCAGACTCACACTGATAAACAGTTCACAATCAATGTCACTATTTTCTTTGATGGCAAACAAAATATTACTACAAGAGCCATTGCACATTCCGTTTACAATTTAAAGCTTTTCTGTGTGAACTACTGAATATAAATTACAACAAACTTACCTGTTAAATTATTGAGGAAAAAACACACACAACAAAATCCAAACAGGGTGAAGGTTTGTACTGAACAGACATTGTTATACCTGAAACATTTACAAATACTTTGAATCAGATGCTGTCAGTGTCATGTATGCAGGGATGTCATTATTAACCGGTTGCCAATCAAAACCATCATTTAAAATCACCAAAAAATTGTTTGTTCTTTCTGGAGCTACAAAGTTTACATCAGGTACGCAGGGTCACAGCCAAAAAGCCCCCAGTCTGATCTGCTGTTTTCCAAAATAAATGTTGCTTCAAAACATAATGACATCCTTGCATGTAAGACAGAAAATCCATCATTTAACAATTTAACAATGACATATTTAACCCTTTCCCAAACGACAAAATTTTCTAAAGGGTGGTCCAATTGACCAAACGCCAATCGACAGATCGCTCCGCCCAACATAGAATTTAAGACAAACAATGGGGGATGTGATCGTTAATAGGGAACGATATTATCCAGATAATCGTGACGTAAATTCGGAAGAACAAGATAGTATTTCGTAGGTGTTGTTATAAAATCTCGTATAAACTACGGCTTGATTTAAGCAGTAGTTACGAGATTTTACAACCTAGTGTATTGTTAGCACAAAATTCTTTGCCATTGGCATGTCGATTGTTTTGATTGTCAATTGACCAAACGCCAATCGACAGATCGCTCCGCCCAACATAGAATTTAAGGCAAACAATGGACATGTGGTCGTTAATAGGGAACGATTTTATCTAATTAATCGTGACGTAAATTCGGACAAACAAAATAGTATTTTGTAGTTGTTGTTATAAAATCTCGTAACTACCGCTTGATTTAAGCCGTAGTTACGAGATTTTATAACAACACTGACGGTTTATCAAAACATAACGTTGAACCTAGTCTATTGTTAGCACAAAATTCTTTGCCTTTAGTATGTCGATTGTTTTGATTGTCAGTCGATAAATCGATACAAAACCACGTGCAACGAAGAACAATTGGGGCATGACATTTTTGTGATCGTCCATTGGCTAATCGATGTTTTTGATTGACAGTCGGCGTTTGGTCAATTGATAAATCGATACAACAACACGTGCAACAAAGAACAATTGGGGCATGACATTTTTTTCTGATCGTCCATTGGCTAATCGATGTTTTTGATTGACAGTCGGCGTTTGGTCAATTCAAAGCTGTTGCAGAAGACAAAATCGATGTTAATAAAGATTGGAATTGTGTATAATATAATCAAGAAAATGATAATCAGAATATTCTTCTTTTGCCTCAACGTTTTGTCATGTTTCTGGGGTTTTTTAGAACCATCAAAACTAGGTGTTGTTTGCGAAAGAGTTAATGCCTGTTTACATTCAATGTTATGATTAACAAATCATAAGTTAAACCAGAAAGGAAGCGGAACCCCGAAGAAATTCACTGAACAATTTTGTAATTCGAGGTCGATCGCCAAACAGACAATGTTGTCTTTCCTTGTATGGATTTAAAAAGGCATGGATGTACGAGACATAGCAAGTTTTTGTCACTTTGCTTTTCTCAACTTCAATCAGACATTTGTGCTTGGATAATAACTTTCGATAGTTACGGAAAATGAGAAAAAGACACGAAATTAAATGCACTGGTATGATCCCTATAGGTAAATATCCGGATTCTGGACACTTCCGGTAATATAGCTTGCTTCCAAAATTGCATGATTAAGTAGATAAAACAGTAAAATAAAAAGTACTTACTCGCTCAGATCCGATTGGACACTCCAATTAAACTGCACATCTAGGTATTTGATCTCAAAAATCCTTAAGATTGGAAGAATTCGTGATTTAGATCGCATGTTCGAGCTCATGGTTTTCGCCGGATATAGGAATATTTCCGGTCGAGCCCGATCGATTTAAGGTGTCCCACTGTTAAATTTATGATTATTTCACGATTTAAGGTAATTGAAAGGTATCCTAATATGTTCTTTAAGTGAACTATAGTCACGAAAGTGCATGACAACTCAGACAAGCGCAGGTGGCAGGATTTTCGAGTGAGGCGATGCTCATAATTTGACTTCAATGTCGTGAAACTTCTAGATTTACGTATTAATCAAGAATTGACTGTTTATGTTTGAGAGAATACTTCATATCGGTAATTTATATCAGAATTATAAACAGAACTGATTTCTTTTTCATTTGTATCGTTTTTATATGTAGAAGTTTTACGGCACTCCTCCGCGCTTTTTTACGGTAAAAATCGTCAGAAAGGAAGATCCTTAAGATGCCATACAAGCAATTCTGACTATGAAAATTCATGTCTGCTTCACGCCTAATTTTGGAGTATATTACCCCACCCACTCTGCTAAGATAACAACTGCATCCTCTTTATCTGATGTTTTTGTGTACATAAGATTCATATTGTCTTCCTGGTGGTATTTTAAGGTGATTTATAAAGAACTGTTTGGTTAAGAAACGAAATAGTACTTCTAATAATTTTTGGCATTTTTATCAAGAAATCAAGGGCAAGTAATCCAAAAAGTACAAAAGGCATTTTGAAAATTTTCATATTACAAATTACGGTAATATATCATCATTCATCATCAAAAAGATAAATCAAATAAAATAAGAAATAAAAGCCTGTTGTGGTTTTTCGTAAAGTTAGCCCATCCAAAAATCCTAAAAAATCATAAACATGTTTAATGCCCCTTTTCTCCTGTACATGGTATCCAATGGAATAAACAACAATATGTATCTAAAGTGCAATACACATATATTTCACTGCATCAGCAATTTTCAATTTATAAATTGTTAGTAAAACTGTATATGAAATTGATTACCATCTAATGGCATAGTTGGTGACTTACCCCACCCACTTTGATTTAATATATCTTCCAAACCAAGGCTCTGTTCAAGTTGACACTTTACCTACATAAGGTCAATATGTTAGTGGTCATGTGTGGCGAAAATGAAGAAAATCGGGTTGGGTCACGGAAAGGGCCTTATTGACACTCATCCTTTGAATTTGTTCTTGTCATTTACAACAACTCTTTTTTCGTTAGCCTACCGTAGATTCTACACAATTTTCATAAACAATCTGGAATTGATCTTTGAATTGTTCTTTGCACATAGAGCCTTTCCCAGATTGGATGCTAGTTTAAAGTGACATTTCAGAATTTTTTGTCATTAATATTACTTTTATTTTTATCTGAAAGAGCATATTTCCTTATGAAAATTCTGAAATTTCAAGCCAAAATATTGCGCCGTTTACGAGAAATTCATATTTTTGTGTTAAAATTGAACAAATTGTTGTGGACAACAGTTCGGATTTATATGCAATTTATTGATTATGTCTCAACTTTAAATGCGTGTTTCTCGCTTATTAGCAACAACTTAAAAAACCGAATAGTATTTATACTCATTAGAATAACCAATCTTGGCATCAAGATATACTTTAAAAATTGAAATTGGAATGAAATGTCCCTTTAAACAATTTTAGACCGTTTTATACCTCACCATAAAATGACCTGGCAGAGCATCTAATTCGATTACCATGGGCGCTCTGCCAGGTCATTTATCGTGAGGTATAATAATATCTATACTTTTAGTCACCTGACCTACCTTTAACGGGACATTTCTGTCTTGCCTCCTCTTCATTTCGGATATCAAAACCGCACTGCGTTGGGTTCTTGTCACCATATTTACAATCTGTTGGAAGAAATAAGAATACGTCTTTCAATGTTTTACATTATGTATACTGGCTGCCTTAGAGAAATAAGGAGAGGTGCTTTAATGATGCTATGAATAGGCTTATACGTTCGCGAGTGGTATTCACCTGCCAGTCTAAATCATACAGTAGCTTAAAAATCACACAACAATCAATATGATTGGCCGAGACATACATCTCGTCCAATCAGATGGCTTGTAATGTAATTTTGCTTTAGACTATCGAGTACGAAATGTTGGTTAATACGGCCACTGATCATCTTGCAGCTGAAGTGTTCTCCGTTTGATTCTCGGGGGCGATTCTTGTATCTCATGTGTCGTAGGTTAGCACTGAAGTTTATGTACGTTTTCGGGTGGCATACCAGAAAACTATGCAATACAAATAGTCTATTGAATCACACATGACAATGTTTACAGCAAACAAACAATGAAAATGATATCATACGAAGGTTGCTTACTTTCTTCTCGAATTATGATTTATTACAAAGCCATCTGGCATTCTTACATGAGTACCATTGCCATGTTTTGCATCACCTGCACTAAAAACAGAAGAAGTCTGCACCAAACAGATGTATGTTGTGGTATAATTAGATTTTGAAGACTGATATACTTGCTCTTTACAGACCTGGTATTTCTGATAGCTTGTATTCCTGACATGTATCACAACATCGGTCTTCGTATAGGTAACACAAGAAGGCTGTGACGTTACTGTAGACATTTACTCGGCAATATTCAGGTTCTCTGTCACCGAACTCACAACCTGGAATCAGATAAGTACATGTTTTTTTTTTACATGAACTGTATAGATACAGTCAGTGCAATTGAAAGTAATTTATAAATGTCATTTATGCATAAAATGTGTGTTTCCGTGCCGTTATCTAGAGATATGCAATAACGGGATGAAATCGGGCGGATATCGACAGAAAAATAATTCAGTAAATCTACATGTCGTAAACACCCGGCTTTGTACTCAAATATCTTCAATTTGGACTTAAAAAATAAACAATAAATATTTGTTCCTTTTACCGCAAATGTATAACTTACCAACGTTTGTGTCGTTCCTGACGTCTAGGCAAGATCTGCAGCACTCTAGTTTACCAGATATAGTGTAACAATTAGATGCTCCTCCGGCAGTTGTGTTGTATATCAAACTGTTACATTTGCCTGGGTTTTTATCACCATAGACACAATCTGCAATCAATTGGATCACCAAGGACAACTCTATCGAATCATACCTTGGATGCATCTCGTAGAACTACTTTCAGACTATGAATAGAATAGAATAGAACAACAATTCAAAACGTTCGTCTGTGACTAATGTCAACAATGACGCGACAATGATACTGAAATACATTGTTTGCAGTTCCAGTGTCCTCTCTTTTTAGAATGATTACAACCTGCAAGTCCCGCAGGTTGCCATGGTTGTGCATTTGGTTGACTTCGAAAACTACTTTATGAAGCGTAGCCACTTCCGGCTAAGAAATCCAATTTTTTTCAAGATTTCTTCATACACACACATCCAAGGTATGATTCGATAGAGTTGTCCTTGGTGATCCAATTGAATCTGCAATAAGATTTAGTATAACAGATATAATATGGTATAACATATATAGTATAACAGATATAGTGTAACAATTAGACGCTCCACCGGCGGTAGTGTTGTATATCAAACTGTTACGTTTACCAGGGTTTTTATCGCCATATACACAACCTGGAAACCATGTGCAAAACATTTAGTGTAACTGCTTTAGTGTTATAGATTTAGTGTAACATATATAGTGTAACAGTTAGATGCTCCACCGGCAGTTGTGTTGTATATCAATCTGTTACATTTGCCAGGGTTCTTATCACCATATACACAATCTGTAAATGAAATGCAATAACATTTAGTGTAACAGATTTAGTGTAACAATTAGATGCTCCACCAGCAGTAGCGTTGTATATCAATCTGTTACATTTACCAGTGTTTTTATCTCGATAAACACAATCTGGAAATGATATGCAATAACATATAGTGTAACAGATTTAGTGTAACAGATAAAGTGTAACGGTTACATGCTCCACCGGCAGTTGTGTTGTATATCAAACTGTTACATTTGCCAGGGTTCTTATCACCATATACACAATCTGGAAACCATATGCAATAACATCTAGTGTAACATCTTTAGTGTAACATATATAGTGTAACAATTAGATGCTCCACCGGGCGTTGTGTTGTATATCAAACTGTTACATTTTCCAGGGTTCTTGTCACCATATACACAATCTGGAAATAATAAGCAATAACCTTTAGTGTAACAAATTTAGTGTAACATATATAGTGTAACAATTAGATGCTCCACCGGCAGTTGTGTTGTATATCAAACTGTTACATTTGCCAGGGTTCTCATCTCCATAAACACAATCTGTAGAACAATGTGCAACAAGTACAAAGCTGCTGCGCCATGCAGCATGATATGAAGCAGTAACAGTTGGAAGCTCCACCGACAGTTCTGTTGCATTTAGTATACTTTTTATCACCATATACACAATCTTAAAACGACAAGCGATAAAATTTCATCAGTGGAAGGACATAGATAACCAACAGTTTCCACGAAAACATAATATCATATGTATATTTATGATGTTATTTTTGTGTTTTTATCTCTGGTTTTCCGAATTCTAAAAGCAATAATATACTGAGTACATTTAATTCCGCAGAGATACTTCGTTCTCTTATAGGATGGAAATGACAAGCAAAGGCTACGTAATGCGGGGTTATTTTCGTTGATTTATTTAATTCCATGAACTCTAAAGGAAGAAGATGCATTAAATACACGTCGGAATAAAATTTGATTATTTTTAATTGAGATAGGTCAAATCAATTAATAACAAGTGTGCCCACCTAAAGCTTGAATTAAAGCCTTAAAGCCTTACATCGTCGTCGCATAGAAAGGACTTTTCTCGCAATGAAACCTCTTGTGACATTTTGTTCCTCTCTTGAATAACAGGAATACGAAGGTTTTGCAACGTTTTGGGTGGTGGGGTACGTAAATACACGCATCTCTTCAAGTCATTCCAAGCATGTTCTATAGGGTACATAACAGACCAGTAGTGTGTAACCATAGTATTTGGCGGAGCCATCGTGTCGTTAGTCGTGATGTAAATAAGTTACGGCATCCTACGTGCAGTGAAATGTCTGATTTTGAAAAACTTAGCAAATGCGTCCCAAAAACTTAGTTCCTCACATTTTCAAGAAGACGGGACACACTGATGGATTTGAGAATATTTCAATGAAACGTGTTTTTATAGTGTCTCTATAGATAAACTTTATAAACATGTTGCAATTTAACTCGAGTTTCACATGAATCAAATTTACGCAGCACCAACGTGTTTAACGCTTTGGCTATGGCGCCGTAAAATGATCCAAAATTACTAACTCTAATCTTTTCTATTCACGTTTAAAAACTTGTGGGAGATTCATAACAATTATTTTTATTTCTTATAACATCTTATAACATCTTGATTTAAGGCTTTGAAAACTCTGCGTTTTTAAATGTACTAAGTATATGACTAACCTTTGATTTCTAAACTTGGACTTAGATGATAAATTAGTATACTCGTACTCGTACAAACATGTGACCAGTCACGGTAAGAAGGATCTTCTTGGGTGTCGGTAAACTCAATATATTAGACAGATCTAGCTCAAAAAGTCAACCAGATATCATAATTTGAAAATAAACGTTGACAAATAGGGAAACAACTTTGTAGATTCAGAAAATTACCTAAAAGTGAAAAGTTTCCATACTAGTCAGTCTGTGCAGTCTGGGCATACTTACTATGATCACTACTTTTCACACTTCCCTGGAGGTCTCTTTTAACGCGACGGGTCAAATATAATTCAATATCTTTCTTACTTGGGGTTGAGAAATCCTTCAGTTCATCGCATGTCGCACAACACTGTGTCTGTGTAACCACATCGTAACAATTGGCAGTACCAAATGTTGAGTTCAAAAGGCTGTAGTCATACTTGCATTTTTACAGAGATATGGGTCTTGATAAATGACCTGATAGAGCATCTCTAGCCATTAGCTAATGGCTAGAGATGCTCTACCAGGTCATTTATTGAGACCTATGCCATCTTAAAAAGTAACCAGTACCATATTTATTAACAGAAATAGATACAAGACTTACTCGGGGTTAAAGAATCCTTCAATTCATCACATGTCGCACAACTTTGTGTTTGTGTAACCACATCATTGGCTGTCCCGAATGACGTGCAAAAGAGTCATACATAAAACGTTATAGAGCTATACCAACTTATAGAATAAACTGGCACCATCGCAATAAACAGAAATAGGCACAACACTTACTCGCTGTTGAGGAATCTTTCAGTTCATCAAATGTTGCACAACACTGTGTTTGTTCCAATACGCCATATCAGTTAGTTGTTCCAACTGTTGTATTCAAATTGCTGTAGTCATACTTGCATTTTTATAGACAAATATGTATCGATAAATGACCTAGCTAATGGCTAGAGATACTCTACCAGGTCATTTATTGTGACCTATGACATCTTATAAAGTAACTGGTACCATATTTATTAACAGAAGTATTCAACACTTACTCGGGGTTGAGGAATCCTTCAGTTCATCGCATGTACCACAACACTGTGTTTGTGTAACCACATCGTAACAATTAGCTGTACCAAATGTAGAGTTCATTCAAGCTGTAGTCTTACAGTTTAGGAAAATGCAAACTTTATACTTTGTGGGATGAAATAAAATAGATATAGCTCTTACTTGGTGTTGAAGAATCCTTCAGTTCATCACATGTCGCACAACACTGTGTCTGTGTAACCACATCGTAACAGTTAGCAGTACCGAATGTTGAGTTAAAATGACTGTAGTCATACTTGCATCTTTATAGAGATATGGGTCTTGATAAATGATGGCTAGAGATGCTCTACCAGGTCATTTATTGAGACCTATGCCATCTTAAAAAGTAACCAGTACCATATTTATTAACAGAAATAGAAGTATTCAACACTTACTCGGTGTTGAGGAATCCTTCAGTGCATCACATGTACCACAACACTGTGTTTGTGTTACCACATCGTAACAATTGGCAGTACCAAATGTAGAGTTCATTAAAAGCTATGACCATGCAGTTTTGCAGATTGCCAACTTTTTAAATGGTGGAATGGAATCATATAATTATTCAGCTCTTACTTGGTGTTGAGGAATCCTTCAGTTCATCACATGTAGCACAACATTGTGTTTGTGTAACCACATCGTAACAGTTAGCAGTACCGAATGTAGAGTTAAAATTACTGTAGTCATACTTGCATTTTTATAGATATATGGGTATTTATAAATGACCTGATAGAGCATCTCTAGCCATTAGCTAATGGCTAGAGATGCTCTACCAGGTCATTTATTGAGACCTATGCCATCTTAAAAAGTATCTGGTACCATATTTATTAACAGAAGTATTCAACACTTACTCGGGGTTGAGGAATCCTTCAGTCCATCGCATGTAGCACAGCACTGTGTTTGTGTAACCACATCGTAAAAGTTGGCGGTACTTACCGTTGAGTGCACTACAGCTTTGTATAATACCAACTTTATAAATGGTGAAATAAGATCAAATAGATCGTCGCTTTTCAATGAAAACCTCGTAACTGCAGCTTGTTTCAAGCTGCAGTTACAAGGTTTCTGTTGAAAAGCAACGAGATTTAGCTAATACTTGGTGTTGAGGAATCCTTCAGTTCATCACATGTCGCACAACATTGTGTTTGTGTAACCACATCGTAACAGTTGGCAGCATGGAACGATGATTTCATTTAAGCTGTGATCATGCAATTTTGCAGAATGCCAACTTTATAAATGGTGGAATGAAATAAAATTGATATAGTTCGTACTTACTCGGCGTTGAGGAATCTTTCAATTCGTCACATGTAGCACAACACTGTGTTTGAGTCACTACGTCATAACAGTTGGCAGTACCAAATGTTGAATTAAAAAGACTGTAGTCATACTTGCATTTTCATAGAGATATCGGTTTTGATAAATGACCTGACAGGGTATCTCTAGTCATTAGCTAATGGCTAGAGATGCTCTACCAGGTCATTTATTAAGACCTATACCATCTTAAAAAGTAACCAGTACCATATTGATAAACAGAAATAGATACAACACTCACTCGGGGTTGAGTAATCCTTCAGTTCATCACAAGTAGCACAACACTGTGTTTGAGTCACTACATCGTAACAGTTGGCAGTACCGAATGTAGAGTTCAAAAGACTGTAGTGATACATTCAACTTTGTAAAGATACCAACTTATGAAATAATACTGGTACCATATTTGTCAATAGAAATAGATTTATCTCTTACTTGGCGTTGAGGAATCCTTCAGTTCATCGCATGTCGCACAACACTGTGTTTGTGTTACTACATCGTAACAGTTATCTGTACCAAATGTGGAGTTAAAAAGACTGTAGTCATACTTGCATTTTTATAGAGATATGGGTCTTGATAAATGACCTGATAGAGCATCTCTAGCCATTAGCTAATGGCTAGAGATACTCTACCAGGTCATTTATTAGAGATGCTCTACCAGGTCATTTATTAGAGATGCTCTACCAGGTCATTTATTGAGACCTATGCCATCTTAAAAAGTAACTGATACCATATTTATTAACAGAAGTATTCAACATTTACTCGGGGTTGAGGAATCCTTCAGTTCATCACAAGTAGCACAACATTGTGTTTGTGTAACCACATCGTAACAGTTAGCTGTACCAAATGTTGAGTTCATTCAAGCTGTGATCATGTATTTTTGCAGAACGCCAACTTTATAAATGGTGGAATGAAATAAAATAGATATAGCTCTTACTTGGTGTTGAGGGATCCTTCAGTTCATCGCATGTAGCACAACACTGTGTTTGTGTAACCACATCGTAACAGTTAGCTGTACCTACCGTTGAGTGCACTTACAGCTTTGTAGAATACCAACTTTATAAATGGTGAAATTAGATCAATTAGATCTTCGCTTTTCAACGAAAACCTCGTAACTGCAGCTTGTTTTAAGCTGCAGTTACGAGGTTTCTGTTGAAAAGCAACGAGATTTAGCTCTTACTGGGTGTAGAGGAATCCTTCAGTTCATCACATGTCGCACAACATTGTGTTTGTGTAACCACATCGTAACAGTTATCTGTACCAAATGTGGAATTCAAAAGACTGTAGTGATACATTCAACTTTGTAAAGATACCAACTTTTAAAATAATACTGGTACCATATTTATCAATAGAAATAGATTCAACACTTACTCGGTGTTGAGGAATCCTTCAGTTCATCACATGTTGCACAACACTGAGTTTGTGTAACTACATCGTAACAGTTAGCTGTACCGAATGTAGAGTTTAAATTACTGTAGTCATACTTGCATTTTATATAGAGATATGGGTCTTGATAAATGACCTGATAGAGCATCTCTAGCCATTAGCTAATGGCTAGAGATGCTCTACTAGGTCATTTATTGAAACCTATGCCATCTAAAAAAGTAATTGCTACCATATTTATAAACAGAAATATAGAACACTTACTCGGGGTTGAGGAATCCTTCAGTTCATGACAAGTCGCACAGCACTGTGTTTGTGTAACCACATCGTAACAGTTGGCGGTACTTACCGTTGAGTGCACTTACAGCTTTGTAGAATACCAACTTTATAAATGGTGAAATAAGATCAAATAGATCGTCGCTTTTCAACGAAAACCTCGTAACTGCAGCTTGTATCAAGCTGCAGTTACAAGGTTTCTGTTGAAAAGCAATGCGATTTAGCTCTTACTTGGTGTTGAGGAATCCTTCAGTTCATCACATGTAGCACAGCATTGTGTTTGTGTGACCACATCGTAACAGTTAGCAGTACCAAATGTAGAGTTCAATTGTCTTGTACAATTGTTAAGATGAAATGAAATAGATTTATCTCTTACTTGGTGTTGAGGAATCCTTCAGTTCATCACATGTCGCACAGCATTGTGTTTGTGTAACCACATCGTAACAGTTAGCAGTACCGAATGTAGAGTTCATTTAAGCTGTGATCATGCAGTTTTGCAGAATGCCAACTTTATAAATGGTGGAATTGAATAAAATAGATTTAGTTCTTACTTAGTGTTGAGGAATCCTTCAGTTCATCACATGTCGCACAACACTGTGTTTGTGTAACGACATCGTAACAGTTGGCGGTACCAAATGTAGAGTTCATTTAAGCTGTGATCATGCAGTTTTGCAGAATGCCAACTTTATAAATGGTGGAATGAAATAAAATAGATACAACACTTACTTGGCGTTGAGGAATCCTTCAGTTCATCACATGTCGCACAACACTGTGTTTGTGTAACGACATCGTAACAGTTAGCTGTACCAAATGTAGAGTTCATCATGTACTTAGATTTTAGTTGACAGTACAGTACCGAACTTTGAGTTCGTTTAAGCTGTAGTCTTACAGTTTAGGAAAATGCAAACTTTATACTTTGTGGGATGATATGAAATATATTTGTCTCTTACTCGGTGTTGATGAATCTTTTAGCTCGTCGCACGTCGCACAGCACTGTGTTTGTGTAACCACATCGTAACAATTAGCAGTACCAAATGTAGAGTTCATTAGCTGAGCACATCTATCTGGGTCATCATCACCGTACTTACAACCTTGAAAATATACATTTTATAAACAATGGGATCTCACAACATCTTTACCGATACAACTTCTCTCAATGGCATTCTAAATGATGGAAAACGAGTGACTTTCTCTCATAGAGATATTTTCCCTTGCATCAAATCATTAACTGTCGTTGTTGGAATTGTTTTTGATGACTATTTAGCTATCCTTCGACCAAACTTCTGAGTAGGAAGGGCAAATAAAACAACACAAGATTTAAAGTAATATATTTCAAGGAGTATTTCAATTTGCATTCTATTGTAACCCCATGGAATGTAACCATAACCGCGCTGTGCTTAAGAGTCTCCGCTATTGGTCTCAAAACAACGAAACGTTTAGGACATTAAACAATCTGATACAATTCATGTTATCAAGCTCATTGTTCACTTTCAATTAAGGTTTCATTCGGTCCGTTTGCGCATTACAATGATATATCTGAAGGTGTAATGAGGTCACTACATCTTATGGGGCAGGGGAGAACGCCTGTTCGCAAGCCAAGGGTTCTACCTCCACTAAGTTCCTTACGAACGTCCGTAAGGAACAAAGGAGAGATCGAGTCCTTGGCTTGTAAAGATGGAGAAAGCATTGATACCTGCATGGCCTTTCTTCAGGTAGGTCCCGCAACTCTCGCAACATTGTGAAGAGAACTTCTCGCACGTCGCAGCCACTTTAGGTGGTTTTACGTTTGTCTCGCAGTAGTCCTTCCAGTGATCGCCGTACTCACAACCTTAAGAAAAACACGATATATTACACAGAAAAATAGGCCTATATCGCAATCTGCTTCAAGGGCGGATCCAGGATTTTTTTCCAGGGGGGGGGGGGTCCAAATTATGGCTTAAAATGTAGTAAATATGTAACGTTACACTAAATTTATATAGTCAAAATTCAATTGTCGGCCAATGCAAGGGGGGGGGGGGTCCGGACCCCCGACCCCCCTCTAGATCCGCCCATGCTGCTTACATGCTAACTAAACAAAAGTTTGATTCCTTATCTGCTTCAATTCATGACAAACAATTGTCATTATCCTTTGTCTACGAGAGTTCATTAACTTATGTTGTTGGTGAAAATATACATTCGCGCTGTGGCAAGTTAATAATACATATGGAAGAAACAATATCCAATTATGATGCAATTCTCGTTCAAAAGATTCGAGACAGTGAAGGAAATCATATAATAACAACGTAGTTAAATCCTTTGAAGATCGAGAACTTTTTTGGTCACGACGGTCGATTTTCGCCTTCAAAAAAGTTCACCATATATCAATTCTTCAAACCTCAAAAGCATAAAAGGGGGACGCCTTACCTACTTCGGTGTCATTAAAATATTGTGGACAAGTTTCACAACATTCTCTCCTAAGATCCGAACTGTAACAGTTACCGGGTCCTATACTGTCTTGCATCAGCTTTAGACATTTGGCTGGGTCGATATCACCGTATGGGCATTCTGAAAAGAAAAGTTTTTTAACCCATTACCAGACGGCAAAGTTTTGGACTATTCCAATTTGAAGCTGTAACATAGTAGATGGCGACAATATCAAATTGATGATTTTACGAATATAAAATGAAGAAATTACTTGTGACATGCAATTTCTTAATTTTCCACAATGTTTTTTCCCATGCATTTTCTTGTGAGAGAGTCGAAAGGCATCCCTGGACAATAATGGTTAAATGATTGCTTAGTATTGAGAATTTCATTTTTAACAGCACGCTCTTTTATGTCGAAGTAAGCTTTGAATTATTTAGAAAATATAGCAAAATTCAGTTTCCTGTACACGTATGTAAATGTTTGTTTGGCAGTTGAAGGTATTCCGTACATCAATATAGATCTATCAAAAACTTCCAATTGTGCATGTGTCATCCATGGTAACGGGAATTGACGAGGGTAGCCCTCGTCAATTTCCGTTGCCGTGGATGACGCCCGAAACAGCCCGAAGTGTTTGATTTCTATTGATGGAGGGTATTAAAACACTCACCCGAATTTCCAGCATTTTTGGATCTAGCACATGTATCACAACAATCGGCTTGGTTTGTGTGGCAGTATGATCGGATAGTATTGTCCTTGACCTTTTGACGACATACATCCGGGGTCTTGTCACCATATTCGCAGCCTGGAATAATGTTCGTTATGGGACATAAATACTCTTAGTTTTAGTACATGAGTAACAGCAGATGTTTTGTGCAAGGAAATCCCTCTACTGATATTATCACACACATAATAAGATTTCAATATTCAGTAGATTTTTGATACTGAAATAGTTCTATTGCAATAGTGATAATGAAAGATCGTTTTATTGGTAGAGCGACAATTTATATCAATGTTGAAAGTTGACACAACTCTCTGATTTTGATGGTCGAACAGAAATCAAAGGTATCAAAATGTGTTTGTGAAACACTATTGCCCCCCCCTCCCCCCGAAATGCTGAAGTTAAGTTTTCAGAATGACAGACTGACAGATAGATAGACAGACGGACAAAGGTAAAACAGTATGCCGCGATCTTTTGATAACATTGGCATCATCTCTGATGGGTTTAGTGGTGTAAATCTATTTTATTTCTACTTTAACCTTTTGTATTAAGGTAGTCTACCCCTAATGAGATTCGCGAGACGTCGGAATTATTCGGACGCGGTCGAAAACATTCGGCGGTGGAACTTTCCACCGCCGAAGGTAATCGACTGCGCCCGAATAGGTTCGGATACGTAACGAATACGCTCGAAAAGTCCGATGTTTTGTGAATCTCAATATGGCCACATTACGGGTTTTCTACCTTGAGGTGACTGAGTTCGATTCGACTGCGTATCCACAACGCGCATGTTGTTGTAAATAAGAAAGCGACATACATGTTCTTGAGAAATGATAGAAAGTCACATTCGCTACATTTTTGTGATAAACAAATTGCGTCAGTTTTTCATCGAACAAGACTACAACGTGAAAAACTATCAGGACCTGAATTGTAATGTTTACTATATAGGTGTAACCAACTAGGAAGAGTTCCTTTCAGACATCATCCTCTGAATCCAGATTTTGGTACAAGTGGGCCTGGGAGCTGTTAAATAGTGTCACCTATAGAACCAGCTTTTTTTCTACTTACTACCAGATATTATACTCTGAATCCAGATTTTTGTCGTAAACGTTCTTGAATTTGTTCGGTACTGTCGACTACGGCACTGGCCACTGTAGCTGAGTTCCTAGTATAGCGAATACCATCCTCTAAATCCAGATTTTGGTAATTTCGGTATAAAACGGCCTTGGAATTGAAAGCTTAGTGTCTACTACAGGACTAACCAATGGGGTTGCCTACCATCCTCTGAATCAATATTTTGTTGAAAATGGGCATGGGAGCTGTTAATAAGCGTAACTTATATAACTGGCACATTTTGTTGATTTACTACCAGATATCATACTCTGAATCCAGATTTTGGTGCAAATGGGCTTGGCAGTAAATAATCAGTGTCGCCTAAAGATCTAGCTTATTTTGTTGATTTACTATCAAATATCCAGATTTTGGTGCAAATGTGCCTGGAAGCTGTTAATCAGTGTCGCCTAAAGAACTAGCTTATTTTGCTGCTTTACTCCTAGATAGTATACTCTGAATCCAGACTTTTGTGCAAATGGGTCCGGGAGCTATTAAACAGTGTCGCCTATAAAACTAGCTTATTATGCTGAACTACTACCAGATATTGTACTCTGAATCCAAATTCTGATGCAAACGTGCCTTGAAGCTGTTAATCAGTGTCGCCTATAAAACTAGCTTATTTTGTTCATATACTACTAGATATCATATTCTGAATCCAGATTTTGGTGCAAATGGGCCTGGAAGCTTTTAATCAGTGTCGCCTATAGAACTAGCTTATTTTGTTAAATCACTATCAGAAATAATACTCTGAATCCAGATTTTGGTGCAAATGGGCCTAGAATCTTTTAATCAGTGTCGCCTATAGAACTAGCTTGTTTTGTTGATTTACTATCAGATATCATACTCTTAATCCAGATTTTGGCGGAAATGGGCATGGATGCTGTTAATCAGTGTCGCTTATAGAACTAGCTTTTTTTGTTGATTTACTACTAGATATCATACTCTGAATCCAGATTTTTCTGCAAATGGGCCCGGAAACTATTAATCAGTGTCGCCTATAGAACTAGTTTATTTTGCTGATTTTCTACCCTGATATCGTACTCAGAATTCAGATGTTTGTCCAAAACGGCCCTGGTTTTGTTAGGTACTTTCGACTACAGCACTAGCCATTGTAACTGAGTTCATAGCAAATACCAGATTTTGCTCATTTCGGCCTAAAAACAGTCATGGATTTAAATGTGTACTGTCTCCTAAAGGACTAACAAATGGGATTGATATCCTATCGGATATCACACGCTTAATCCAGAACTAGCTTATTTTGATGATTTCCTACTAGATATTATACTCCATGTGCGGATCAAGAGGGGGGTCAGGGGGTCATCAAACAAGCTACAATTTACGATTTTGATAATAATTGTTGTTTGGTCAATATTTCCTACCAACTACCAATAACTATGTAAAATCGAGCTGAAATCCTGCTTTTTAAGAGCCAAACGACATTTTTGAGACGCTCCACCTTCATATACTGTGGTGACATTTGTTTTTTATTACTTTATTTTACAGATCATTTTCAGGTTCATCAAGAATACAAAAGCTATGAAAACCCATGGGGCAGAAGTTCCATAATGTTTAGCATTTGTGTAAAGATATTTACACTTCCCATTGATACCATGTTAAATACAGACATATCAGAGCTGGTTTTGAGACGACCCCCAATATTTCCCAATCACGATCACCTATCGTGTTTATTATCTTAATTTGTCAGTAATGTCTCACTTTATAGAATGCAATAGTATGAGTCAGTTTCCTGGGGCAGTTTTCTTGTTATGGAATCGCATTCGGCGACCTTCAGAGCATTTATTTCATAGATGTAACTTAGCATGAACAAAGAATACATACCTGGATATGACGTATTTTTGTGTTGGAAACACACATCACAACACCCTTGTTCATACAAGGAACAGTATTTGGCAATATTTGGATATACAATATTGGCGCTGCAGAATTGTTCGTATTGGTTACCGTAGTAGCACTCTGAAAAAAGACTTAAGCAATATCAATCTGAAGGTTCCAAGTATTGGATAGGGGCTGTATAGTAGATCCTACGCGAAATAAACATTCAAATGCGCACAGCTCATTGAATATTTATACCACGTAGAATATACTATGTCTCTAGGGCGTTTTAATTCATAAACATTTTACAGGCGTTTGTTAGAATCTTTAAGCTTTGAGACATCTGCAAAAATCGAACCATCACATGCAAAATCGTCTAAATAAAGTTTAACTGCTGATAGCCACTTCTGGCTGTCAAGGGACGAAATTACAGTTCTTTAGAGTTCGATTTTGAGTTTTTAACAAAAGTAAAATTTATAGAAATATACCATGATATCGTGAAAGGACCATACTATACAACTGCCATGCAGATCGGTCATCAGACACTAAACGTTTCGAACGATTATACACATACACGTGTAAGTAATGATGGATACCAATGAAGTATTTGTTGACAAGTTAATTTGTGTCTCGGCTTTGATGAATACAAGATTTCAACATTTTATGGTATCGAAAAGAATACAAATAATTCATAACAGACGTCGTCGTGATTATTTTCCTAGAAAGACATTTTTTGACAAAAAGTATTGTGTATGTTCCTATTCCTTACCTACTTTGGGATCTACCGGTGCGTCTGCCGAAGCCACACAATTTCCATTTATACACCACTGTCGACAAAAAAAGTAAAAGGTAAAATTGTTTCAGAAATTCACATAAACACGAAGTGCCTGAAACGGAATTTTATTATACAAAACCAACCGGTTACACTTGTTTTCACCCTCAAACTGATCTATATGACGAACATAAAGAGTGTAGATGCCATTTAAGTATTAATTCAATAGAATGTTGATCGAAATAACATTTGAATCCATTGATTGTGCATTGTGACAATGCATCGATTCCGACAGAGCTAACTCTGGACAGATCTATCAACAATTGACTTTCAGATATTCATATCACGTGATTAGCGAATATGAATTTGCCATGAGGTGGAAAATCCGTTTATATAAGGGGTCTAAGTGGCAGAAATTGCTTCACATGTCAAAGATTCTTACAGCACACATACATGAAAATGCAAAGATACAGGCAATTGTGGAATGAATGTGCAGATGGAGATTGCATCATCTACATAAACTCATAGATCCATTGCTACAAGGTACTCAATAACATACAGGGATCGCCCCATATGCTCCAGTCACACCTTTCTGACTTTGCATTCTTGAATAATTTTGAAATTATTAAATATGTTAGATTGTGTTGTCCAACCACATTATGAATTATAAGAGAAGATCGACTCACCAATCCATTGCCACAGGGTACTCCATCTGAGGCTGGGACCGGCTCACACGCCCCTGTCACACCATTCTTACAATACATATGTGTACAGATGTCTGTGAACACGCCATTGTAGTGAGAGTCCGTCTAAAACAGTAATAGTTTTCTCTTTTCACAAAGACGTATCTCTCGATACATGACCTAACAAAGCATCTGTAGCTATAGCTAGAGATGCTCTGTTAGGTCATGTATCGATACCCTTACGTCTGCAATTAAAAAGCACCTCATAGGGTCTTGAATATCGGCAGACATAAATAAAAAACATTTGAATTTTGACCCGGTCAGCTTCTGACATTTAATTACATAAGTATGACCAAATATTGTCTTTATGTAAAGGCTTCACTTTACGTAAATACAACAGGTAAGTGTTTTGTATATTATGTTCTTGTTGGTCTTTTCTGTGTGTATGACCAATTAATTTTAATACAACTTCTTTGTTTAGGTAATCAAATGCATTTATGTAGTAAACTATACTGACATGCAAAAGAAATTAAGATATTGGTAACAAGGGAAATCGTAACAGGTACGTATTCAATATCTATGATTATAGAAGGAAAGTGATGTCTTATGTGTTATCATAATTTACAAAAATACATAAGCTTAAAGGTGGGTACATTTGACATTCATTTAACCATCACAAGGTGTGTGTTTGACGTGTAAAGGACAGAGAGCAAAGTTTGTGTTTTGTTTATGCTTCGATGCCTATCCAGTAATTTGACATATAATCACGCGTTCTAGAACACTTGCATTGATACGGAGACGTTGCGGACAATACATTTGATATTATTGTGCTCAAATAAGCGTGCAAAGTAGTCCTAAAACCAAGTGGACACTTTCTTGTGTCAGTATTTATTTACCTGACAAAAGTTTGAAGTACTTCCAAATACAGCTTTACAGTCGTCATTTGCACTCACTGCTGGACCTTTAAACATATCTGTAAAGTAAATAACAGGCTTTACACATTTATATATAATTATATGTTATATTTGATTATGCATCGAAAACTTAAATGATCTAAGACGAACTAATTAGGGTTAAAGAAATACTCGAATAGATCTTATTTGGTGATGTTAGTTGATCGATGATCTACTCCAGCATTTCACTTACTCGTTTATTTTACATGTATCAACAGATGTCCATGTACTTATTGCACCTATACTTAATGTCACATATTTGATATGTTAATATGTTGATGGGAAAAACTATTCTAGGTAAAGGAACGTACGTATAATAAGAATTTTAACGTTTAGTGTAGAAAAGTGAGGTACAAAAATAAAAATATGGCAAAGAACACACTGGCATCGGTAACATTCCTGTTGGAACAACTTTCGCAGCACCAAGTTGAGTTGACTTCGGAATCTAAACACATGCTGGGCCGTTGATCAATGATCTGGGAGCAGTTCATTCCATATTTAATGTCCCCAAAAGCAAAATTTGTCTCTTTTGTCGCTTTTGCAATGACATGTTGGAAAAATTGTATTATAATAACAATCAAATTGCCGCTTTTCAACATAAGCTTGTTACTGCAGCTTGCTTTAAGCTGCAATTACGAGCTTATTGTTGAAAAACAGCAAAAATAATTCTTAAACATATTTACTGGCATCGGTAGCATTCCTGTTGGAACAACTCTCGCAGCACCAAGTTGAGTTGACTTCGGAATCTAAACACATGCTTGGTCTTTGTTCTATGATCTGGGAGCAGTTCATTCCATATTTGATATCCACAAAAGCCATAGACTAGTATGCATTTTTGTTTTCGATTAAAATTAAATAAATAAATGAATATATTCAATATAAACATTTGGTCTAGAAAAGGTCTTGGTTTATTGCTTTTACAGTGGCTTATTAGACAAAAACAAAAGTAATACCCAGTAAATCGTCAATTTTCTTCAAAACCACGTTACTGCAGCTTGTTTTAAGCTGCAGTAACGTGGTTTTCGAAGATTAAGCGTCGAAATAACTCTTTAAAATACCTACTGGCATCCGTAACATTCCTGTTGGAGCAACTCTCGCAGCACCAAGTTGCGTTGACATCAGAATCTAGACACATGCTGGGTCTTTGTTCGATGATCTGGGAGCAGTTCATTCCGTATTCAATGTCCACAAAAGCCATATATTACATATCGTCGGTGTTTTGCAATATCACCAATGATGTGCATTTTTGTTTTCGATTAAAAGTGTAACGCCATCAACATGTTCAATAAAAAAAATCTTTGATCTAGATGCAAAATCAAACAACCAGCGACAAAATAATCGTTAAAAATACCTACTGGCATCCGTAACATTCCTGTTGGAGCAACTCTCGCAGCACCAAGTGGTGTTAACTTCGGGATCTAAACACATGCTGGGCCTTTGTTCGATGATCTGGGAGCAGTTCATTCCATATTTTATGTCCGTCTTGGCGGAGTCGCCCAGTGGACAGGAATCTGCAATGTTGTTGAAATATTATTTCATCATTATAAAATGGCAGATAAAGATTAGTGGGCGTAAAGACTTTTTATTTTTTATTATTTTTTTTTTTTTTTCAAATCCAGACCATGTGAAGGGGTTGTCTCATTTTGAAAGGTGTTGCGGACAACAACTTTGATTTTGGTAAAGATGGGATTGTGTACCATATAGCAAATATTTCATTGATGAATGTTGAACACCGGCATTTTAATCTGTTGCCTCATTGTTTTCCCAAGCATGTTCTAAAATAGACATCAATACCAGGTTTTGTTTGTGGGAGGGTTAAAACTTTGAAATAGAATGAATTGTTACCGGGTTTCTTTCGAAATAGAAACAATCAGGAAATTTATACAAATATACGAATGTGTTTTCTTTCTTCGTAAAACGCGCAAACGGTGTTTGTTTTTACGTAACTGACATTATGCGCTTTACTAGGCCCGGGACATGTCTATGTTAAAATGGCAAGATTCAAAATTAACAAACAACAGTTACTGTTAAACAAACCAAATGAATGCCATTTTGATAAGTCTGGGGTATTGAAGAAAAAGCTTTACCTGACGTTGTCGGCGCATCTGTACTTTTTTCACACCTATGGGCGTCACACCACTAGAAAGATAAAGCATTCCAAATTCATTCGGTAAAGTATCGTCGCTCTTCAACAAAAACATTGTAACCAACTAGGTTTTTGTTGAAAAATAACGATAAACATACGCTGCTAGTTTAACTTTAAATGAGATCCTTTAAGCATATAAAACCATGACGGATTCAGATCAGCCTGTGCATACTCAATTTTATTACATGTGAATGCGTTCTTCTTTGATTAGGATTGCATTCTTCTAATAATTATGGTTTTGTATTTTTTTCCTATATTTGTATATTAACCAACCTTTCATATGACACCTGCGAAAGGTAAACTTAACTTATGTAAACTTTATTTTTTATAAAAAAAAAAACAGACTTTATCTTTGGTGTATCTTCGACTTGCCTTATAGTATTTGCTACTTTTCGTTCGAAATATCGTGAGAGTCGGACATGGTGAAATTTTTTCTTACATAATATCGATTCTCTTGTAGCAAAACCTTTATGGTACCAACTATTTCTATAACAAACAACAACTTTGTACGGTATTAACTGTAGCACTGCTCTTTTAACGATAATTTACAAAGAAAACTACGAATTTAACAGCATTTTACTATACCTTTTCATTTCCACAGACTGTTTTATCTTTTGGTGGTGTGCTAAATACACACTGGTGCATATAAATGGGATCAAAACAGTACAGTGAGTCACATATGTAATCGTAGCCTGTACTGTATTTGTCCTGCAAAAGAATAAACAGAAATAGTAAAATATGTTTAAGTATGGATAAAAGTTTAAAACAACTTCTCATCATAAGGAGCACCGAACTACATGTACACATCAATGAAACAGACTATAATGTTGTTTTTTTTTTCAGTAATAAACTGTCTGGTGCCTATGTTTTATACGCTTTTCTTGAAACATTGTGATACACGTGTGTTTAGAATGTCCATGTTCAAGTATCACAAAAGACTTTAGTATAGTAGATCTGTACATCTATCTTTGATTTACTTTTTCAAGCATTTCAATGGTATGGAAAAGAGGGAAGACACGAGTGTTTGCCCTTGTCCAAAGCTACAACTTACTTCTTTAAAAAATTAACATCTTAGTTATTTTTTTAAACAAGCTGTTCTTACGAGATATTTTGTTGAAAAGAATCGATTTCCTTCTTTTAGATCTGTTTATTAGAAGATTAATTAATTACGTTTACTTACCCTACACATAAACGATGAGGGTCCATAAACAGACTGACAACATTCATCTATAGTGTAATATGTCACATTAGAACCTGTGAAATAAAGTCAAATTGACATTTTCTACTTCATTTCAATCGAATAAGTCCTACAGATCAGTACACTAGTCTTATCAATAATTTTGTTTTCCTTATTAGCAAAGTTTTGGGCAGAGTATTTGATATGTCATGACATTATAACCAATGGTGTGAGCGCCACTCAAACAAACGGATTCAGTACAAGTGCCACAGTCTTAACGACTAAACTACACATACCCTTGGATTGTATGTAAAGATGACACTGATTTATAGGTTCACGTTTATAGTTAATACTTTATATCTTTTTAAATTTTTGAGAGCCTTCTTGGTTACAGGAATTTCGTTGGTGTTTTTCAAGGCTGGTCCTCAGGCGTAGAAGTTCTACGTGACGTTTATTTTGGCGCAGTGTTCCTTCAGATATCAGATCAGGGATTGGCTTCCTTGTACTTATTGCTACCACCTACAAATGTGTGCCATAAAGTTCTTCGTTCGGTAGCTAAATCTAAGTAGCTACAGCTGGTTCAAACGATAGTTACCAGGTTTTGGTAGTAATACCGGTATGCAGGACAATGATTCCAGATTAACAGATTAGAGGGGGTAAAGACAATATAAATTTGTTTTGCTCGCCAAACTTTATGCTGCAGGTACTCTTTTGAATCGTCTCGAACATAAGGTTTGGTGAATGATAAATTAGATATCGCGTTTTGAAACAGCGTTACCCTCAGAACCCTTGCGTTTAAAGACTCATTTTAGTACTCTAAGCCAATCTACAAATGTGTCTTTGACTGTTTTAATTACATAAAAATACACAGTTAAGGTCCACTCAAAATATAAGGGTGATTCTTTTCTTAGTAAAGGTAGTCATAACCAGACATTGTGTTTAAATAAGTTAAACAATGTTTATTTTATAAGAGTCTTCATTTTAAAAGAATGGGGGTGGGGAAGGGGTGGGGCATTTTAATCCCTTTACCGAAGCGGCAGAAGCTTAAACTGCTCGATCTTGAAAGCTGATGAAGACTATAAATTCATTTTCAGTAAATATGGAGTCAAAAGGAGGAAATGCTGATTATCAGCATTTCATTTTGTCTCAATTCTTCCAAGATATGTTATATAAGGGACATTAAAAACCAGATCTTGGTTGGAAAAAAGAAAAAAAAAATGATGACCCCACCTGAATCTTCAACGTCAAAATATCCATCATAAACTGAAGCAGACACAACAGTAAATAAATACAAAGTAAAAACTGAAAATAACACAGCTAATTTCATTGTTGACCTCTATAAAATTGTTCGAAATATACAAGATTATATAACGGCGAAGGAGAGATAAGAAATTTGATGGCGTCTATAGAAAACAGACCCTTATATATCATCGCTTTTCAACAAAAATCTCGTAACTGCAGCTTGTTTTAAGCTGCAGTTACGAGGTTTCTGTTGAAAAGCAGCGATATGCAAATAATTAAAGAGGATAAGACAGTCTACGCCCTTGCACCGATTCCCCCTAACTGCCGATCCCTACCTTAACATTTTTATTTCCGTTGGTTCAGTCATGAAACATCGGAATTGAAAAAAATGTTCATATTTACATTGGTAGTAAATTGTAGAAAATGAAGAAATGTCCATATTTACATTGGAAATGAATTAAAGAAATCGGAGAAATGTTCATATTTACATTGGTAGTAGATTGAACAAAAACAAAGCTTCATAATTATTTACATTAGTAGTAGATTGAAAAAAAATGGAGAAATGTTCATAATTACATTGGAAGTGAATTGGAGAAATTAGAGAAATGTTATTATTTACATTGGAAATGAATTGAACAAATTGGAGAAAATGTTCAAATTTAAATTGGTAGTAGATTGAACAAATTGAAGAAATGATCATATCTGGAAGTGAATTGAAGGAATTAGAGTGATGTTATTATTTACATTGGGAATAAAATGAACAAATTGGAGAAATGTTCAAATTTACATCGGTAGTAGAGTGAACAAATTGGAGAAATGTTCATATCTAGAAGTGAATTGGAGAAATTAGAGTAATGTTATTATTTACATTGGAAATGAATTGAACAAACTGGAGAATTGTTCAAATACATCTAGAAGTGAATTGAATAAAATAGAGAAGTGTTCATATTTGTATTGGTAGAAATTGCACCCTTTTACATGTATATCCGTAATCGTTAACATGAAAAAACATGCGTATCGACGACGCCCCCACATTCATTGACCTTGGACATGGTGATCCTAGAATATTCCAGTCGATTTGGCAGACATAGCCGAGCCGGATAGTTCAGACGGTAATGTCGGTGTCAATTAATGCAAGGGTTCTGAATTTGAACCCCGGCTTGGTCTTTCTGACATTTGACAAAAAGTCAGTTGTCTTTCACCAACGAGTGTAAATCATCATGTTTAAGCTGCAGCTACGAGGTTTTTGTTGAAGAGCATCGATATGTTCTAAATGTTAGCCTTTTAAAGAAATGACAATCTTTTTCTTTAATCGATTCATTTCAACAAAAAGATTGTAAATGTATCTTTTTTTAAGCTGTAGTTACGAGGTTTTTGCTGATAATCGTCGAAATGTTAACTATATATTGTTTAGCTCTTTCACAACCGAAAAAATGTAGACAAGTCCGAACTACAGACGCATCAAAACGTCGCTTTTCAACAAAAACCTCCTATATGCTGCTTGTTCGAAGCTGAATATAGGAGGTTTTTGTTAAAAGGTAGCAATAGAATTAACGCTGCTTAATGTACAAAAATCGAATCTCAAAGCATCGAAAATACGGCAACTATCGGCATTTTCTGCTTTTCCCTTGTTTATCGAGTCCTTAGTTTAGTAAAAACTAGAAATATTGCTAACTATGAGTATTTTATTCTTTTCGCTTATTTTTCAAGACCTTAGTTAAATAACAATTCGATAATTCATTTAGGGCATCAATGCATGGCTTACTTGGGAAAAGATTAAAAATTAATCTTGGAAAGAGCATGTACATGTATTTTGAACAGGCAGTGTTGAATGTAAAGGGGAATTCTGATATTTAGGAAATTCGTCCAAACATGTCTTGTTTTTGAAATGATAAAGTACTAATCGAGAATATTCTCTGTGTGACGTACTACGATTCTGTGGGCGCAAAATTTAACGATCTTGAGATCTTGAGATAACCTATTTTGACCACCTTTAACTCTTTCCCAAACGAGAACAGTTTGGACTCTTCCAATTTGAAACCTGAACTTCTTGGGCCGACTTCGATCAAGACCACATCATAGAGCCAGTGTAACTATTACTTCAAACGAACACTAATTTAATGCTTAATTGTTCGACCTACCTTTTGGACCAATGCAATTGCAGTATATTTTTGAAAATTTCGCCGCTGTATTTCGCAGAAACGAGACTGTCGTCTAGTTTATATGACGTCGATATATAGCCACGCCCCCGTCTCCAATGAACCACTAGCGTAGCCTACGTCAGATAGAGTCTGTATACATTTGAGGCGGTCATACCACGTGATAAATGACGCCATAAACAGACGGTGTTTGGTAAATTATCACCCCGATACATCATGACACCAGTTTTCAAACGACTGTAAGTACTTAATTTTTCATTCAAATTAAATGAGACCTGGCCTATGCGAACCGCAATTTTGTATGTTTAACCCGTATCTTTATATCTTGTTTATTAAATTCGCGTTTTTACAATAATCTTGGACAACTGGTTCCTGGTCGATTTTCGCCGATTTCACCACGAATATTGCTAAAACCACGCTTTGATGGAACCTGGTGTAAACATGCGATTAAATATAACGAATTTACGCTTCGAATAGGCCCAGTCTCGTTTAGTTTAATTTCGCGTAGAATCTGTTTTACAGCCTCTATCTAGTTCATCGATTGGAAGACTATTTCTACCATCCGGTAAACTATAGTCACGAAAAAGAGACTGATACAGTATAGGGGCGAATCTAATAGATAGAAGAGCCATTTGGAGCGTTCGGATATCCTCGGATAATGTCGATCAAAGATCGAATCATCGACCCGGAAGAGTGTGTATGAAGAAATGTTAAAAAAATCGAATTTCTTAGCCGGAAGTTAATACGCTTCATAAAGTAATTTTCGAGGTCATCCAAATGAACAACCATGGCAGCTTACGGGACTTGCCGGGTGAAATCATTCTAAAAAGAGAGGACACTCGAACTGCATACAATACATTTCAGTGTCATTGTCGCTTTATTTTTGACATAAGTCACAGACGAGCGTTGTTCTTTTCTATTCTATTCATAGTCTGAAAGTAGTTCTGCGACATGCATCCAAGGTATGATTCGACAGAATTGTCCGTGGTGTTCCTAATGTCATTCGGAGGTGCATGTAATTGTATTCACCAACCAATCTAATCGTGAGTTTACCTTTCAAATTACACAACAATCCATCCGATTGGCCGAGACATACGTCTCGTCCAATCAGATGGCTTGTTGTGTACTTTTGCTATATAAAGTCGATTTAGAAATGCTGACGAACATGGCCCCTTGGTTCTCAAATTCATTAACTCGAACCATCGTGTTCGAAGTCGGTCTAGATTTCTGGCCCAATCGCTTAGGCTGTTTGTATGTAGTTTCGAACCTCATGATCAGCACCAAAGATCAAAAACGGGCTATCGACTTTTAACCCATTACAAGACGGCATAATTTTATATCATTACAATTTTAAAGGTGTTGTACGAGGGTTGTTTGATAAATTCGCGGAATTATTCTGTAATTCAAAATTGTGATTGAATATGAGAATAAAATCTGTTTCCTGACAAACCTTAACTATTCGTTATTGGGAACGCAAAATATCAACATGATACGTTTACAAATAATTTCTACAGATACCAATAAATAAGGCAATGTCTTGCCGGTTGCCTTCGGCCAGAGCGTCACGTAACGTCACGCCGCCGCAATTGACGTCTGGCCTGTGAAATCAGAATTCAGCGACCGGTTAACTATACTGACGTCCAAAAGAAACGCCTCAGTCCTAATAAACTTCCGATTATTCAGTAAATTTGATTTGAAATTACAAATACTTATTTGCATCTGTAAATTTGATTATCTGTACTTTACTTGCGACGACATAAACGTCTTATTTGATGACCCCAGTTAGTGAATACTAAATGCGAAGTCGATTTCAGCGTCTCAAACCTGAAACGCATATGACGTTAACGTAAGACAACTTCTTGTGTAACAGGCGTTTAACGAGGTCTATCTGATTTTGGCCGATTGGCAAATGTTTCTGTAACTCTAACTCGTCCACCAAGATGCCTAATCGTGCAATACAAGACGTCAAAACGTCAGGCGGTTTGTTTTTGATTTCCCCGCATTTGAAAATGGCTCATATACGAGCTCTATTTTCCGAGCAGTGTTTCTGTTTCTGTCCTTCACAAGCTTTTGTACCCTGACTGACCGAATGGTTTGGCCTACCTGACCAGTCATCGCCATGTTCCGATGTTTCGTCTGTCTTTAAGCATCCATGCCACTTCAATGCAAATGCTTTTCCACATATCGACATTTTTTCGCCTTGCCAATTTGTCTCAATGTATCTGAAGGCGACAACTCTAACCAAATACAAAACATCTCGACGGCGCGCCAGCGGGTCATCAAATGACGTCAGTTTTCTTCGACAATTTCCTTACGACATGATCTTGAAATCGCTGTGTACGTGTCAACTTTTGAAATAAAAACGGTATTTTTTAAGAACATGTCTACACAATGTCAACCAAACGTGAGCTTAATTCCCATGGTTCTGACGCACACTGTTTTGGTGCTCCGGAACGATTTTGATTAACACGATTATTTCAAAACTGACCAAAGGCAACGTCGCGTATATCGGTTGCTATGGAGACAGAAAAAAGTGCATAAGAGTGGGTAAATTTTATTGTCGTTATACCCACAAATGTATGACATGATTTTCTATATTTGTATGTAATTTCATTATTTTTAACACGATATAAAGAAATGAGAAACAAATTCCGCGAATTTATCAAACAAGCCTCGTAGATGATAATTTCAAGCTAATACGAAATTAGAAATATTTCCATTTTGGGTTAGGCCTACAAAACATAACGGAAAATGAAGAATTTGCTTGTAACAAGCAATTTCTTTATTGTCCACAATGTTTTCCCCATGTAGTTTTCTTTGGCGGGGGAAGGGGGGGCGTGGGCATCACAAAGTCATTATGTGGGAATGGGTACAAAACGACAGAGTTTCTTATGATTTTATCTTGTTCTTTGCTGACGTTCAAACTGTAGTTTTCTATCTTACGAAAGACGATATTGTCGGTGTTTTTGCAAATCCTCGTAACTACGTCTTGATTAAAGCTGTACTTACGAGGTTTTGCAACATCACCGACGATGTGTCCTCTTTGGATTGTGTTGATTGCACGGGCTGAAACAATCTAAAAGGTTTGCTTTATCGTTGTTTGAATGTGAAAATGTCTATGTTTTTGTCTTTATTTGACACTTTTGCCCAATGATCGATTGAGCTAGAACATGGTATAAAAAGGACAAAGAATAATTATCTTATTATTATTTTATTATTACTTTTGCTATCTACTACTTCATAAATAAATATTTGGTATAATCAACATAATAAATGATTGACCCTCCTGTGTGATCAGTAAATCGTCGCATTTCAACAAAAACCTTGTAACTGCAGGTTTAAACAAGCTGCAGTTACGAGTTTTTCGTTGAAAAGCATCGAATTATTAAAATGCACAAAAACACATGTGTTTGACCCATTAATGATTATATAAACGGAAGATTTCTAAAATCTATTTACGACGTCTGATCTTTTCCACTAATTTATAGCTCACGATAATTGACATAGCAGATCATCTCTGGCTAATTGACAGGAGTGCTCTGCCAGGTCATTTATCGTGAACTATCCAAAGAAAAAAGTGTGATTCCATACATATACATGTTTTGTGTATTTTACTTTCTTTACTACACACTTGTTTCCCACATATTGTCGCTTTTCAACAAAAGACTGTAGCTTGTTAAAACCTGCAGTTGCTAGATTTGTGTTGAAAAGCAGCGACATTAGATCTATATTATTTAAAAAAAGGAAAAGAAACCGCTCTATTTATGAAAGCGGAGCCCGTTTCGTATAAGGAGTCAAATATTATAAAACTTAGCACATAAAATGAGTATTTGTCCGCTGGTGTGAATATGTCCGGATAGTAGAAGTAATGTATAATTATGCTGTAGCCGAAAGGAAATCGCAGTTTTGTCTCTCTTTTTTGTGTCTTTTGGATAGATCATATAGATATCAAAAATAACGAGGCCGTTTTGTCATTTTCTTGGAAGTTTGTACCATGTTCAACATTGTATCAATCTCAATAGATATATGCTACATGTACAAATTATTAATGAAACATTTTTCGCACAGCCTGGATAATACAAACAAAGTAAGTAATAGCGCGTTCGATTTTAAAAAGTCATTTTGGTACACAAGGGCAGGTTTGCACTAGGACATGTTGATGTTTCGGCTTTGAATAGAGTCTACTTTTTATCCAAAGTTCTTTTTCACAAAGTTTTTCACCATCGTTGTCCAAACCACCGATATGAATAAGACGGCACCATTCGTCTTCTACCGAATCCACCAATGGCGCCTCTATTGATGCGATATGGGTAGCGCGGACGTCCGGCGTTGGTTCCCGCAAAAATGCCGTCCAGTTCCCTCCCTTGGTTACCCGACATTCGTCCATTCGCACCCATACTAAACCGTACCCGATGAAAACTTGGACTGTTTCTGACGCTTTGACCTGGAAGAGAAAGCATTTATGAGTCGTTATTTTAAAGAAAGGCTCCTTAGGCACTTTAGGTAGTCCAACCCTAAAAACAATCACGCTACGTTGGAATTATTCGGGAGACGTCGTAAACATTCGGCGCTGGAAGGTTCTGCCGCCAAATGTTTACGACATCGCCGGCAAAGGTTCAGATACGTAAGGAATTTTAACGACGATGCAAGAAAAATGCTGACGTCGCGTGTTATAAGTTACGCTGACGTCAGGCGTTAGTGCCATAAAAAACGTCCAATAGAGTATTCCCTCCCTTGGTTACCCGACATTCGTCCATTCCCACCCATGCTGAGTCGTACCTGGTGAAAACTTGGACTGTGTATTACGCTTTGACCCACAAGAAAACAGAAACACGAGTCGCCATTTCCAAGAAAGGGCCCCCTTTGGCACCTTATTCAGTCCACC
Source organism: Fragum sueziense (assembly GCA_963680895.1). Taxonomy (NCBI): domain Eukaryota; kingdom Metazoa; phylum Mollusca; class Bivalvia; order Cardiida; family Cardiidae; genus Fragum; species Fragum sueziense. Next base: position 50,127,002 of record OY804601.1, read on the forward strand.
CCTAATGAGAAAAATCACTCATTCACATAATAGATTCTTGGTTAACAGATATTGATGAAGGCATTTGTATTGTCTCTGTATTTCATAATTTGAAGAAGACCTTTGATCTTGTTGATCATGATGTATTACTGTATATGTTATGATTGCATCGTTTTTCTGATACTGCATGTAACTGTTTTCGACCAATTTTATAAAACAGATATGTAATGGTTAAATGTGGAACAGTCCTGACCGAAATGAAGCCCGTTTTACCTGGAGTTCCTCAGGGTTCGATTCTTGCACCAATTTTATTTTTGATTTATATAAATGATCTACCTTTAAATGTCACAATATACATTGACATGTATGCTGAAGACGCAACTCTTTATTACTATGGTTCGAATATTACGAGGATAAATGCTAACCTTCAAGATGACCTACTGAATTTCGAGCGATAGTGCAAATATAACAACATGATTTTTAATCCAAAAAAACTGCGTGTATGTTAATTGGTTCAGAAAAAAGATTTAACCTATATCTAGATGTTTTTGTAACCAAACATAGAATGTTTCTTCACAGAAACTTTTAGGTGTTCATTTTGATAATGTGCTATCCTTGGAAATTACATATTGATAAAACATGATCTGAGTTATCTTCAAAATTGTATTTTTTAAAAAGAATTAACTACTCAACTACAGATTAATTAACTACAGATATGCAATAAATGTTTTCTAAAACTAGGCATTGTTTGGTAAATAAAGGTTTTGCAGAGCTTCAGATTGACAGTGGGCCCGGGCCATTTGACACACTATTTGCAAATATGGCCCATCACTTTTCATCTACAGGGGCCAAGCGGCCCAAGCTTTTACAAATTTTTTATATCACTATGTTTATTTTCATTGCTATGGCCCATCATTTCCAAAAATGACCCATCAATTTCCCTACAATGGGTCATTTTGACCCACCACTCTTCAAATAAATCTGAAGCTCTGGTTTTGTCCCTGTTAACATGTAGTCGATGCCATCAAGGAAAGTTGTTTTGTGCTCCCAGACTGTCTGATAATTACAATTAATACATACAATTTCTTCTGACGCATACACTCCTACACTTTATTATGACTTGTTGATACGGACTTTTCAATTAAAAGGGGGTAAATTTATTCGTCGCCATATGAAACAGACACCAAGTATCAGTTTTGATATTTATTCAAATATAACTAAATCATAAATTTACTTTTAGTTTTATCATAAAGATTTTGTAAAGACGACACTCTACGTATCATCGAAAAATATAAAAGATTTAGATAAGGTGAGCAGTTTGATTTGACGTAATCATAATTAAATTCAACTATTTTTTAAAAAAAGAAAAAAAAACATTAATAATACCTTGTGTTGTGATGATTAAAGCACACAAAACACTGAGCATGAGCAAAGTTAGAAATTTCACCGGGCACATTTTGTTCATTTAGCAATTACCTTCTTAATTACAAGACAACACTAACCTGTGTTTATATAGTATTCGATTTATGAAAGAGGAGGCCCGTTATGTGGTATCAACATCTTCGTCACACTTCGGTAGATTCCGTGAATCTATATTTGCATCAAATTTTGTAGATTCCGGGAATACCCGAGGGTGGCCTTACATACTGTTCGGTTTAAATCATTGAAAATTTATTTGTCCACGGAAAGTCCGAATCATATCAATTAAGTCCTCCGAAGTTAAGTCTGTACCAAATATGTTTCTAACTTTGCTTAAAGATCTTCATAGTTAATTTCGAGTAACATATATAGATAATTGGACCTCGAAAAAAGACGAAATTTGCTACCATCGCCAAAATCTCAATTTTTCATAGATATTGGACTACAAAAACTCTCGATATCTCCATGTCGCTCTAATATCTGAAATATCTTGCTTTAAATTAGCAACTTTAAATGTTGCAAGTAAAAGAATGGGTGTGGTCTGAAAAAAGTAGCTGTCAATTTGTCTCGGAAAAGTTGAAATGAATTCCAAATGATTTTTAGACATATGATATTTGCCGGGCCTCACATTTTATAACTTGTATGACCTAACCCCGGATGACCGTCCTATATTTCCTAGTAACAGAAACAAATCTAAATCAACACGACATTGACCTAGTTTAGGAAAACAGCGAAAAATAAAGTATTCTACGAAAACAAAAATATATCAAACTCGTGGTTTCAATATTCAATTAAAAGTATGCCAAATGGTATTTCGTAAGTCGCATAGACAGCAGAAGCAATAATTATCAATAAAATGCATAAAATATACTTTTATAATAATTTTATGTTACATGTGAACCTGTGAAATATACCATACTTATTTCAACTGTATTACTCCAAAGCATAAGAATTATGACACCAGATTCAATCTACAAGTATTGACATTATCGGGTCTCATGATTAAACAGTGATCATATTCTTAATTTTAGGTCAGTATTTCAGACAAAACATATGTTCGATTAATTTAGGCTAGACATTTAACTTTATTTGAATTTCAAAACCAGATTTCAGACATAAAAAATTGTCTAACATAAGTAGGCTAATGGCCCATCGAAGACATCATTGATAAAATTAGTCCCTTCTTAATTAACCGCATTGGTTACATATGTAGTTAATTGCCTATTTGACACTTTACACGTAGGAGGGACCGAAAAAACAGTTTTCCTTAATCAGTAGATAAATGACAGGATGGGCATTGATCAGTTGCATGACAGTTTTCTTGAATCAAGTGACGAAAAATGCTTTGACCACCAACAAAATTGTGGTTTGCGGTTTCCGGGAAAGTTGCTCAGGTGTTGTTATCATTAACTTTGTTATTCTTGCTTTTATATTTGCTTTTGTTCGTGTTGCTAATAGTCATTGCGCCTATTTGTTATATTTCCAAAAGGAAAAAAATGACGAGCAATAAAAGCCTTAAGCCGCACTCAGCACATTTATTCAGTTTCCAAAAAAAAAATAGTTTTAGTGTTTCTAAAAAGGAAGGTTAAGGAAAATAATGCAGCGAAAGAAGAAAATACTGTTGACAAGAATGTTCTCATTTAATCCAAATATTGTAAAAAATTCACGTCCTATATTGTACACAAGTTATATTTTTATCAATAATAATAAAAAAAAATTATTTTCTGCACCAGCGTTCAAATCGGAACAGTCTGATAGTTTATTACTTATGAAAATCGGTTAGATTAAACATCCTTCAGAAAAAAGGTTGATAAGAGGATGAATGACATTTCGGCCGTTGACCACTTTAGCAATATTCTTGAATCAAAAATAGAAAAAATACCCTGTCCACCAAAGAAGTTGTGGTTTGCGGTTTTAACTAGAACTGTCAATGATCTTGTATAACGTTCGTTTTTTTCGTTAGCGTTCGACCTACTTTTTAGACCAATGAAATTGCAGTATATTTTAAAATTTCGTCGCTCTATTTCGCATAAACGGGCTGTCGGCTAGTGAATGTGACGTCTATAGAGAGCCACGCCCAGTCTCCAATGAGCCGCTAGCGAACACTAAGTCAGATAGAGTCTGTATATTAGATTCTACGCGATATGCACGTAGAATCTACAATAATGGGCTCTATCTAATACTTAGTGTTGTTGACACATGTTCAAATTTCATTGCTTTTATCAATTACAATAATATTATCATATTGCTGCTTTTCTTCGAAATCATCGTAACTGCAGCTTAAATCAAGCTGCAGTTACAAGGTTTCGAAGAAAAGCGACGATATTTTGACAAGTTCGAAATTTCTTGATGCGAAAACAAAAAATATAATGACCACCGAAACAGTTTCTGTTTCAAGGTTTGCTAATCAATTATTGTTGTCTTTGCTTTACAGACACTAACTCACAGTTCTATTCTATGCTTTGGAATTGTAGTATTCCCTCGAGTCTTTCTAGTAGATTCTTTTACCCTTTTACAAACTACACGGGACATATGACATGAGTATTAGTCAGGGCACGAATTCAGAAAAGTTATGACCCAAAGGCATTTTGTGAAGAAAAGGGTTTGAGATCAGATGTAGGGGTAATTTGGTATGCTGAATCCGAAAAACAATGTTGCCAAGCTGAAAAATGGCTTCTTCATCATCTAATTTGCATATTTTCAAAATGGCCGCCAAAACCTCAAATATGCAATAATAATGTTGTTTTTTAATCATTTTTTGACATGTTATGTTCTAAAAATCCCACGTTTCATGTTTACAGACTAAAAATAAATGGTTTACTAGGAGAACGAGGAAAAGAAATGGCTCTTTTATCATCTAATTTGCATATTTTCAAAATGGCCACCAAAAATCAAATCTGCCATATAATATCAAAGTTTTTGGCATAATCTTAACCAAATTGTTCAGATGTAATGCTATAAATTGTTTAAAACTAATGAGTAAATAATTCTAAAAGTAAATAGAACCTCTTTGGCACTATTTTTGATAATCTTTTACCGTATCATGGCCAATAAAACCCTTTTAAACATACATAATATCACTTTCATGTTGCATTTTTTTAAAATGCGCTGTTAAAACACACGACTTTTGTCAACAGTACCATTTTAGATGTTTACATTTACAATTTGATTGACCCAAAAATTTGGACAATTCAATTTTAGCCTACGTAAGATGATCTGTCATTTTCAAAATAATGCAAAGCTAAAATATTTCAACAAATCTTGGGTACTTATGAGTTATGACTCGATCGGAAAGAGCTCCGTAATCCCACTTGCATTATGGAAAATTTTTGTCTGAATTCATTGATACCAGAATTGACTTTATAACATAAAATGTCATAAGAGCTAAATACCGTACTTATTCCAATAAAGCCAATAACAAACCCTATAATAATTATACGGAATTATAACAAACCCTATATACGGTTTTTTAATTGAGTTGCATGTTTAAGAAAGTGAATGTGTCCAATTTTCAAATAGGACATTGTTGCGTTCATATATCTAACTGTAAGTGCTAGCGTATAACGATCCTGTACAAAATTATTTTTTGTCGCTGTTGATTAGACATCTCCCTTTCTATTTAATGGGGGCCATGCTAGATATTTCAGGCATCAGAACAACATGGGAACATTTACAGTTTGCTAAGAGGTATGCACATCATATTTTCTGTGCCAAAAATATCGTTGGTACTAAGATTTAAGATTTTTCGAGGATCACTTTCTTGTAAACGTTATTAGAAACTAACAATGTTGTAAGTAAAGTTAAATACAAACATTATTTAGAACTAAATAAATTTGATGCAAATTTTTATCATACAGTAAGTATCTACATATACAGGTTGACCAATCCATACGATATTTTTTTAAAATATATTTTACCTGTTTTTATGTTTGACATACTAGCATGGGCCCCTGTTAGGACGTCGAACAGTTGTCTAGAAACACACATGAAAAAATGACAACTACATTGATCTCAAGGAGTATTAAAATGAAACTTTTGAATAGAAGATGTAAGTCAGATGTCTTCATCAGAAATAACGTAGGCGGTGTCAACAAACACAACATTTTTTATACATGCAGATAAGTCGATTATTGTATTTTTAAGAATACTAAAAGCGCATCTTAAAACTTACCACATTTAAGTCAGCAACGAAGTGCAGCAATATCAAAGAAATTGAACAGAATATTTGTATTCAGTACAATAGCATCATATGAAATATACCTAACGTTCGTTTCCAAAAATGTCATTACAATATTTCATTCCGTGTAACTTATCTGATTTTTCCATCACTCGGAATAAACTTTCTTAACATATGGAGCTGGATATTGAGACTTAGTGTACCTATTTGAGATTATTCATACATGAGAACCGATGAAATGACGTAAACATATGAAGAATATGAGTTAATACTTGAACATAAGCTTCAGACTGTATTCTTCAAACTGATTATATGACAAAGCAAACTTGACATGTCAGCATTTGATTCCTTCATGTCTATGATTGTGAAGCTATCCATGTCTCTGTGCAGCATCAAGCGGAAAACCACTTCTCTATTCATAACCATTTCCTTCTTACTTGCCTTTCAGTTGAGGTTACCCTGTGTGAAGAAATGTTAAGTCTTGAAGACGCAAATGCCTCTGTCTAAGGCATTCTTATCAAAATATCTGGTATGGCAACCATATTTGACCCTTCATTTTAAACTTGATGTATACTTGATGTATACACCAAGAAATTCATATTTTATCTGTATGACAATCCATGGCAAATGATATGGCCCTTACCACGAGCATAGCTAAAAAGGGGACTATTTTTTAAACAAATGTTTCATGTCTATCCTTCGACAGCGCACAACTTATGATAGGGATTCTCGATGAAACTGTGTCAATAATTTACATATTATTATTAAATAGATGATATAGTCCTAATAGTTTCGGATATAGCTGCGATACTTCAATAAATAACACCCGAGTCTATCTATACAGGGCTTACTGTTTCGAACCCATGGGTGTCAACATCATTTTTGACGTATTGCAAAAAAGATTCTGTAACCAAAGGATGAATCGTTTACATATTATCTACATGTACGCGTGATAAGCAGCTATTGACTTTGATTGGATCTTGTACTTTACCTGTGCGAAACATGTCAGGAACATAATGGAAATGTGCATCAGACACTGTAATCATACTGAAAATTTAACCCAATTCAATCATTAACGTTTATGTGCTGTGCATTTGTTGACTAGAAAATCTGTATTATATGGTATATTAGTGACTATATCCAAATCCTGTCTTCTCTTTGTCGTAGTTAGATAAATAAGTTGTCTCTTTGAAATATTGTCAAAGTAAACAACTAGTTTTTCCTCTGAAAAAATCAAGCTCAACGTGCCGTAGTGAATTAAGTTTGCCACACTCAATTATTTTTTGTAATTGAACAAAATTTGAAAACCTAGGATATTGGTACTTTTTTAATATTGTCCAATGCCTAAGTTGATTACCTGTTTAATATGTGTTCGATTTCAAATATACACGTTTTAATTTCTAAGGATATCAAAAATGTAAATTAAAATGAATTTAGTTACTATTTCTGAAGCAGTTTGGAATCATGAGTGTATGTATATGAAAGTGCAAAAAATGGAATTTCCCACAAAATGAAATTTTCCACACTACACTGTGTTTTATAACAATGAATACGGTAAACCGTTTTCCAAAATGTTTGGACACTGATTCATATTCTTAAGAATTAATTGTAGATATCTTGGCAACAATTTTGGATTTCAATATAAAGATAAGATTTATTATTATTTTTGCAGAATTATGTGAAATATTATGTACATGGTTTTAAAATTGGCATGTTTGAGGTTTGCTAAAAGCTTAAATACGTGGTAAAAGGACTTGCGCTCAAAGTTGCGTTCTCTATCATATTTGCTTTTGAAACTTTACCTTTAATGCAAAACATTTTTAAATAGTATTTTGAATACTTTCACTTCATTTCATACGTGAAAATAAAATGTAGATAAATGTTATTGTTTAAATGCGATTTATTGCCATTTATACGGTAATTGTCAAAAATGGATATCATTTTTTTCTCATTTACGTGTTAAATCATTTATGTTTAGTCTTTAAACATGAAATGTGCGATATTTAGAACAAAAGATGTCGAAAAATGATAAATAACTACATTACTTTTGCATTTTTTAAAATTTTGGCGGCCATTTTGAAAATATGCAAATTAGATGATGAAGGAGTCATTTTTCAGCTTGGCAACATTGTTTTTCGGATTCAGCATACCCAAATACCCCTAGAAGTGATCTCAAACCCTTTTCTTCACGAAATGCCTATACCTTCAAAACTAAGTGACTTTTTCAGAATTTTAGCGGTTCAATTTATGACGAGCATTAATTTGGAATACGACGATATGCGAGTTTGTTTCTTTTCTGCATATAGGCCAACGTCGTTTCTGTATTCACCCTTGGCGTATTTGGTCCGATTTTCTTGGTGTCCTGGAGAGCGTTTTCATTGTAGTTAGGCGGATATATCAGAAATATGGGGTCCATCATTAATTTTTTCAGGAAAGCACCAAATTTGGCACAGGTGTAATCTAGACCTATACAAATGATGTGGTAGGCAGAGCCCAAAATTTTAGCCTCTAGATGGCCGCCAAATTGAATTTCAATATGGCCGCCTAGTTTTACTTGTTATGGGCAATATCTCTCTCTGTAGTGCATTTTTTGACTTACCATTTACGTCTTTACAATAGAATACCAGAGGATCCAATACTGTCATTTATATATGCATTTGGGATGGCCATCTTAGATTTCAAAGATGGCCGCCACTAATTACTGTTTTTTACTATCTTTCAAATTATAACTGACACAAATGAATATCCGCTGCCTCACCAAACTTTTCAAAAGATATTGCTGCTAAGAAATCATTTTCATTTTTTTTTCGTCCGTTTTGAATTCCAAGATGGCCGCCATTAAAAAGAACCTGATTTTCTATTCATTAAATATCTGTTATATCTCCCATATTTTGGCTTACTTTTCGTGTCTAGATCTATACAAATGATGTGGTAGGCAGAGCCCAAAATTTTAGCCCCTAGATGGCCGCCATATTGATTTTCAATATGGCCGCTTAGTTTAACATGTTAAGGGCAATATCTCTCTCATTAGTGCATCTATTGACTTACCATTTACGTCTTTACAATAAAATACCAGAGGATCCAATAGTGTCACTTATATATGCATTTGGGATGGCCGTCTTTGATTTCAAAGATGGCCGCCACTAATTACTGTTTTTTACTATCTTTCAAATTATAACTGACACAAATGAATATCTGATGCCTAACCAAACTTTTCAAAAAGATATTGCTGCTAAGAAATCATTTTCAAATAATTTCTTTTTGTCCGTTTTGAATTCCAAAATGGTCGCCATTAAAAGAACCTGATTTTCTATTCATTAAATATCTGTTATATCTCCCATATTTTGGCTTACTTCTTGTGTCCTCACCCATAGTCAAAGTACTAGCGGGTCCATAAAGTCAGTCATATATATACATTTCAGGTCATCATCTTAGATTCCAAAGATGTCCGCCACAAATTACTGTTTTTTTTTGTTGTATCTCTAATCATTATTGATGCAAATAAACTTTCGATGTTTATACAATCTGTTTGAAGAGCTATTGTTTCAAATTGTTTATAATAGCTCAGTTAGAATTCTTAGATGTCCATTATTAAGTCGGGTGGCTTTTCTTCTTGAGCACATATTCATGAATTAATCCAAATTATGATTTAAGATTAAATGGAATGGAGAATATTGCCTCATGTGTAGGCCTTTGAACTAAAAAGTGATAACCAATTTTAGCTCCTATTTGCTGCCATGTTTAAATATATGTGTCATTCAATAAATAGTATTTTTGAAATATGCGAAATGTTGCGTTTACCTTTTTTAAAGAGAGTCTGTAAGGCAGTGTTGAATCTAGAGGGGGGCATCAGAGATGGCTGTCATGTGAACTTTTATTATTTCTACAAATGTCATTCATTTTTTACTTTTCTTCATTTATCTTTTTAAGCTAAGCGAATGCTCAAGTACAATATCATTGTTTAAAATAAGATGACACCATTTGATACGACATTTTTATAGAAAGTGCACAATTCTTTATTACAATTGGATTACTTATATGAGAATGTTGTGGATCTCGCTTTGGACTAAAGGCTATCGCCATCGCTTGTCATCAATCTGATTGACTAGATGCAGTTGTCATCGTCTCTCGAGGCAGAGGGTTGCCGAGAAGAAGCTATCCAAAGATAAAGCTGTTCCACAGTATGGTGATGGTGGTCAGTGCTTTCAATGGGTGTTTTTCAGAACAAATCTTTGGAGGAACAAGTAGACGAAACGTTGGTTCCAACTGGGTTAAGTTCTTGAACCTAAGATTATCAAAGATACATATCAATGAAATAATTATGGTTAACACATTGGAAGTGTCTTAATATCTGTTGTGCGACATTGAATTATCTAAATCATAGCTTTAGAAATTCCTTTCAATGATACTTTAAACTATATTTTTGTGCTATTTTTCATCGGTATCATAACTGTAAGTGGTAGGTATTTGTGAACACCAAAGTGGCCATCATCCTACATGCAAGCAGCATGTAGATCTACAAGAGACTTCATTTGATCTGCTGGACAGGTCTTTAAAGCATTGAGGGTAGACATATGTATAATATAGTACTTCCTAGTCTTGAGGTAGCCATCTCTGGCGAGTTTCCATTGTGTCAGGTCATTATGTAAATGGTGGTATAATGTTGATCTTTTTTATTTTTTCAAAAACATGTTTGATATAAATTATAGCAAATACTTTACAGCACTTAATGCGTAATATCAGTCCGCTCTGTACAAGCATACCATGTTCATCGGAGGCCATGTCTGAAAGGCTAACATGCATTGTGTAACTATATTAATGAGACATTTATAAATTAAGTCAATCTAAATTTATAAGCATATTCCAACTCTCTGTATCAATTTTCATGTAATTTTATACAAATCAAAAGGATTATTATTTATCAAATGGCATCCATCTGAGAACACGTCAGCCAGAAGGAATTTCAAGGTGGTTTTATATTTTACTTGGAATATTTAACATTGAGCAAAATTTCCACTAGTTTTTTTTTTCAAAACACTTTAATGACAAATCTGCTTTACAATTTATAAAGTCAACTATATTTTGCAGAAACAAAGATAAATGAAAGATAACCAGACCCTCTTAATTGCGGCCATCTTGAAATTCAAAATGTATGAATCAAATTTATTTGAAAATGATTTCTATGCAGCAATATCTTTTAAAAAGTTTGGTAAGGCGTTCGAAACTAATTTGTGTCAGTTATAATTTGAAAGATAGTAAAAACAGTAACTAGTGGCAGCCATCTTTTAAATCTAAGACAGCCAACCCAAGTGCATATTTAAGTAACAGTATTGGATCTGCTGGTACTTTATTGGAAAAGATGTAAAAAGTAAGTCAATATCTGCACTAATGAGGGAGATATTGCCCATAACAGGTTAAACTAGGCGGCCATATTGAAATTCAATATGGCGGCCATCTAGGGGCTAAAATTTTGGGCTCTGCCTACCACATCATTTGTATAGGTCTAGACACAAAAAGTAAGCCATAATATGCGAGATATAACTCAGATATTTAATGAATAGAAAATCAGGCTCTTTTAATGGCGGCCATCTTGGAATCCAAAACGGACGAAAAAAAATATTTGAAAATGATTTCTTAGCAGCAATATCTTTTGAAAAGTTTGGTTAGGCATCAGATATTCATTTGTGTCAGTTATAATTTGAAAGATAGTAAAAAACAGTAATTAGTGGCGGCCATCTTTGAAATCTAAGACGGCCATCCCAAATGCATATATAAGTGACAGTATTGGATCCGCTGGTATTTTATCGTAAAGACATAAATGGTAAGTCAATATCTGCACTAATGAGGGAGATATTGCCCATAACAGGTTAAACTAGGCGGCCATATTGAGATTCAATTTGGCGGCCATCTAGGGGCTAAAATTTTGGGCTCTACCTACCACATCATTTGTATAGGTCTAGACTACACCTGTGCCAAATTTGGTGCTTTCCTGAAAAAATTAATGATCATATGCCATATCCGCCTAACTATTGGTTCCAGCGAGGTCTCGCTGGAATCAATCAGATACCCGATACATCTGTTTGATATGTGTAAACAATTCATGATGATGACAACGGGCGGGAAGATGCGGACCTTTTCTGTGTTATGTATCATATGAAGTAATCAGAATATCTAAGAATCAGCATGACGAGGATGTTTTGCGTATACGGAAACGGGCTGTCAATTGACCTTGATTTGTACATATATCACTTACAAAATTCATGAACGAAAATGCCCGTATTCGTGTCAGTATACCATGTTCGGACAACCAGACTTGTTACCTTGGCTAGGTCATAGATGTTAATGGTTAGAATCTGGACAAGGTCAAACATGTGTCGAACATTTCTGACATTTAAGGATAGCTCGATTGAGAAACCATGTTAGTTAGTAATACTGTGATATGAATGAATTATCTAGACCGTCGGATTTTGAAATGTTTGTGAATGTTATACCATATCGAAACCAATTTCTTTCCATTTTCAATGTGTCGTCGACCGGTCCAAATTGGTATGTACATGTATTGACGTATGTCGTGCATTTTCTACGATAAAGTAATTCGCACGTGTGTTTTTCGCTCAGCTCCGCTTCTGTCCAAACAATATCTTTGGCCCGACAGACTAGTCCATAAACTTGCATATCACCCGCAATGCCATGTGTTACTTGTTAAGGTAAGACATGTGTAATGCCCGATAGTCCGAGCATTTTAAAGTACAGTTTAATGCAATACCGCCTGTTTTAGTAACAACGGAAGTAGATCTAATTGAGCGTCCTCAGATTTGCGGGGAATATTCACAACAATTTTCGTGAAAATGATTCTAAATTGTTTGAAGAGTAGGCAAAAAAAACGAAAAAAACAACAAAAGTCAAAAATTCAAAATTTGAGAGCAATGAAAATTACTTCCCTTGAAATTGTCTATTCGCACCATACAGATTTCGTTCCATAACTGGACACATAGCCGATTATACAGGCCATACCATGGATACAGCCCATGGTCGATGAAAAGAAAGGGGAAATCATTAGTCTTATTAGAGGTAGAAAGTACAGTAGCTAAATAAGGTGTCTCGGCCTCGTAAAGTCCAAATGCTTCTCGCGGTCTCTTTAATTGCCAATTAGTCCAGTCCAAGATAACAAAAAAAGCTGATCCAAAGATTTTGAAAGTCTTTTTACGTGTATTTATTTGTAGAAGCATGGTATACATTGTGGTTATCAGCATTTCTTAAATGTTTTTCTCTTGTGGACATCGAAGCCAAAGAAAATTGAAATACTAAATTGGTAAAGTATTATGTTTGCATTGTCTTTTTTTTCGCATAATAATATTTTTGACTGTTTTCTGTTGTCAATTTAATATTTACACGATTATATAGATTTGTAAATATAATTACTGTCTGCAGACTCCGTAATTTGTTAGAAATATCAGTTTATAGATGGTCCAAAAAGAGTAGCAGATGTTTACATTTTGTTTTCTTAAATTATACCGTTATTAACCCGATTAATTATGTATCAATGATATATACATTGTCTTAAACAGGTAATTTATCTCATAACTCGATTTAAATCTAAAATAAATAGCCTGACATCCTTTTGTAAATGAAATAGCCTATTATTAATCTGCCACTCTTTTTTGACGATCTATAGTCGCATTGTATTTTTTCTGAACAACTCGTCGGAGAATAAACATAGGGATTGATGAACAATGTATTAACCCTTTCCTAAACAAGACCTGGTTCTGTTGTCCCTATTAGAAAAGGCTTGGGAAAACATTGAAACGAAAGAAAAAACTGCTGATAACCAGCAGTTTCTCCTTTTGTCTCAATATTTTCTATGCCATATTTTACACAAACTCTGTCCACACCGTTCATCCAGATACAAAATACACGGATTGGTCTTCCAAACGCGGATTTGAAAATCAACAGCGTGGGAATACACAAGGTAAGAAAACATCAACATATAGACGTCGCGCACGGTATTGCGGCACTAAAATGTAACGTCAAACTAGCGAACGTCAATTGCGTAACGATAAGTTTTTGCGTAGACGGTTGTGTTGTGCTTTTAATGTTTACTCTCTATATAATCTAAACTGATTCATAAAGACAGGACCACGTTTTAAGAAATACTCCACTGTTTCCATCTTTTGTCTTTCTATAGCTTTTCTGCCACTTTAATTCGTTCTTTTTTTCACCTTAAAATGCGCCAATTAGATAATTTCAGGATTACGTCAAATAAATAAAGTATACGTTTATACATTTTCTGTCCACAAGAAAAAAATTGAATATCTCTTATACGTTTCGTTATTTTGCGTCGAAGTTTTGATATGATCAGCAAGAAAAAAATGGTATTTCCACATTGAAATTAAATGTTTGTATGAATAAGAAAACTTGTATTTTTTTAAGTCTAAATGGTAAAAAATTAAAGTTTTCAACGACATGAAACAATTTCTGCCCACACGCATTTTATATAATAATTGTTTCGTTTACTATGCTAACTGATTTTCTTCCATATATTATAGAAATAGAGAAAAATGGTATTTTTACATCAAGTTTGGTTGCATTAGAGTCATTATTTAACAAAATATTCAACAAAATTGTCATTTTTTCTGCGACGTAATTCTAATTGTTACACTTCGATTTTTGGTAAATAAATTGGGCTAATTTGCGTAATCGACGTAGAAATTTTATTTCCGATCGGTAAAACATCCTACAGCATTTCCACTGTCACAAAATATATTTTTCCATGTGTTTGGCGTTACTTAATCGCAGAATTGCTAATAAATATCCGTTCCTCTTGAACATTTATGTTACCATGTTACACGCGTTTTTTCGCCTAATTTACGAACAAAAATTCTTTCTAGCAAATATATACAAAACAAGAACTTGAAATGAGTATAACATTGAAAAATATCAAGACTTTACGCTTATTTTGATATATAACAAAGTTGAGAGAACGAAAACGATTCCTACAATATTCAGTTATGAATCGCGGAGGGTAGCGTTTTTTGAAAAGTGACGCAATACCGTGCGCGACGTCATAGCCTTTTAATTGCCGCAATATAAAAAGTGTTTGTGCAGAGCTGATGCAAAATGGTTTATCTTGAAGGTGCTGCAGTTTCATAACAAAGGATTTGAGTAAACTATAGATACAAGCGATTTTAAATCGTAAATCACTATTTTCTTGCTTACTTCCCGTTTTGTTTTATATTTGCAGAAATTATTTAACTGGTTTCGAGCAAATATCTCTTCAAAATAAGTTTTCGACATCTATGGAACAAATCTATACCATTCATCAAACTGGAAAAATAAATTTTGGGTGTCTAAAGCCATTTTTAAAAAATAGCCTAGTTTGCTTCAAGGTACAACTTACCACTGATGTTGATACCACACACCACGGATGATCCACATAATTTGGGTAAAACAAAATCGGATGCGAAAATCGGGTTTAATAGTGCAAAACACTTAAAATGACGTTTCAAATTAAAATACAATGACAAATGCTTGATTTTTTTTTATAAAGTAAACGTGCTATAACCGCATCCCGTTGACTTTTATTGGGTCTTTTCGTAATTCCGGTAATACAGAGTTGTCGTTCCTGCGGGACGGTATGTTTACTTCCATTTGCCTGTTTGACAAGCGGCAACTTTAATATTTTCATCAAATCAATGAGTAATTAAATAGAAATGACTTTTATTGTAACTTAATAATGGAATCTAATAATACCTCTGCACTTTCCGTCATTTTTAAACCATTCAGAGATCTATGACAAAAGAAATCTCCCATAATCCGATGATAGGTTATCATTGAAAATATTTTTCCCCATGGTTCGCCTCAAATCAGGCGAGTGTCGTTATGTGACGTCATGACTTTGCGTTACACACTCTAGTCATATGACGTCATAGTAATAAGTAGAGGGGCACCTTTGGGAAAATAGATACATGTACATATACATGTACGCTGTGAGCGAGTTTTTCCAAACGAATATGTAAGAACATTCTGCTCCACACGGTTCCACTGTCGGAAAACGATTAATATCGAAAATAGAATAAGTGAATGTTAAAGCACAGAAAATATTGAGGAAAGATGCGATATTTCTGACTAGATAGCGCTATATCATCAAATCGCTTCCTTTTTCTCAATGTTTTCCAAACAATCTACTGAGGTCAAATACAGGACTTTAATATTAAGAAAAAGGCTTAGAATTGAAGAATTCGTTTATAATTTTGCCGAAAAGATGATGTTTTTTTTAACCCTTACCCAAACAACAACCCTTTAACCCTTTCCAAATTAAGTCTAACTAATTGTCAGAATGATTCTGATTTTGCTATTTGTGGGCATCAAAAGAAAATATTGGTTAGAAAAAGGTTAATATAATAAACCACCATTTCAAATTTAATTCAAAGTTGAAGCAGGCTGTAGACTACAAGATACGTAGATCTACTAAGAAGAACAGTTTGGTGTAGATTGTAGAATAGGAAATATTGAGGGAAAAATAAATTGTGAGCAAAGTCAGCATGTTTTTTTTTATTTTCTCTCAAAACTTTGCTATTTCGTTCAAGTAGATCTATGTAATTCATTGTTTGTTCGTTAAAGCTTTCCCAAACAAGACTGTATCTAGATCTTCTTATTAATAAGAGAAAAAACTTTAGGAACCATTTTGGCAAAAGGATGGGTTGCAATAAGGGGTCAAAAAATAGATTTTCTTTAAATTTTGTGGATTGATAGGGTTACATAATATCTTTGATTTGTATGTGTAAAAAATCTGGTTTCGGCCTATTTTTTGAGATATGGGTAAATAAAGTGGGTAGGGTAAGATGGACTGAAACACAGTAGGGGTTATTCTAAGTCGCTTATCTTTCTTATTTTTAGCCCAAGATGTGTGAAAATTTGTATGCTTGTCTTGTGATATATGCGTTAAACATTTATGGGCTTATATTTGATAGTCCATGTATATCTTTTCCGTAATACTCATTCTTCTTTCTTTTGAAGAATTTTGCTATTTTTTAACGACCAACTTTACCAAACTATCTCCACACGTTTTATTTGAAACCCGATTTCTATGAAACTTTACAGATGTATTATGCAGATATTAATGTAACTTTGTGTGAAATTTGAAAGAAAGGCGTAGGTCCGTTGTTGAGATATTTGACCTTGATCTTCAAAATGACTTCAAAACTCGGGAAATGCCAAAATGTGATAGTTAAAGCACCAATTTTATTCACAAGGATAAGAAGCATGGTTTCTTTTTATTGTTCCTAATGAGTTTCGTAACAATATTTACTTTTTTGTATCGTACAACCCATTCGGAAGAATGGGAAAGAAAAGAAATTCTTTTTTACTTCTCAGTTTTCTTATCAAACTAAATATTGCAAATGAAACATGACCTACGCGGAAAGCGCTGTGATTAATATTACTACCACAGGTGAGTGAAATTAAATATTAGCATTATTTTAAGATTGCTAGAACTACCAAAGCTTTATATGCAACTTGATTGTCTAAGAGTTTATATTCACTCATCTTATGATGGACAAGAATTATCAATTTGCTAGGAGAAAACTAATCATTTTCAGATTGTATTTCTTATATGGTTATAAAGAAGACGCATTGTGAATGATTTTACTAAATGACCAAATGTACTTACAATTAATTAACTTAAACTAAATATTTATAAAATGTTATATAATATCAACAAAAAGAAAATAATGTTAAATGTATAGACAGGCCTTAAACAAATGTCTGTCTATCAATGATTTCATTAGATGAAATGACCGGGTAACTCTGAGAGGTGACCAAGTTTATTATATTGAGTTTATCAATTTTAACGGTAAAATCATACAATAAAAAACCCAATCATGTGTGAAATGCATTCTTTTATGAATGGGCTGTCACATGCCATTCAATCCTAACCATTTTCCCAACAATGCGCAGTTTTGACGGACATTCCCGAATTTGATGTTATTTTGAAGGTCAAGGTCAAATATCTCAACAACGGGCCAACACTTTTCTTTCAAATTTCACAGAAAGTTATATTAATCACGGTGGGTAATCGATATATTCAGAGCCACTGGCTCCGCACTTTAAGCATTATACTAGATTTCCGGTCCACGTGCGGCTCCGAAGTTATTTGCAGATTTTGGTAAACAACGAAAGGTAGGTGCTGGCTTTTTTGCTTTTCTTTCTTCTTTGACTGACTCTTACCACAAAAATGTAATGCTATTCGATGCATACGATATTTTCCCCTTGAAAAACACACAGCATATTGAACAACACCACTTATTTTTTTCTGAATCACTTTCATTCCGAGATCAACTGTACAGAAAGCTAAAGGAGTCGGGTGATATCTTTCTGTAAAAGTGTATGTTTTGAACCTGTTTGACTAGTTGTTGCTGTTTGAAGTATGGTTATTTGATAATTGAACAAGTTCAATGTCCCTCGAAATGACACCAGACAAAATCATAGAAAAAATACTGAAAAGGGGTGCGGCTCTGATTATGTATTATGGATCTGATTATGTATGTTGGCTCTGAAGTTGTTGACAAACGACTTTTCTGTTGGTCCAATGAATATTAAAGGGGCCCATCCTAGGTTTTTATGCTTCCGAACTGTTCGGGAACTCATATTTGTGCATGGAAAAACAATTTGCAATGCATAAAAACCTCAATCTCGACGAATAACCATCTTTCCTTTGCTATAGATCAATCCTTTACAAGCGTGTTTACACATTCTATTTTTACTTCAAAACGAGACAAGGTCAAGGTCAACGAGACACACAGGTCCGCGGTATTAACACACCGTACTTGTAACCGGCTGTGTCGATGACTGTGACCTTATTTGCGAGGGATACGTGGAAATGTTTATTTTGTACAAACACTGAACATTTATACGCGTATTTATCAACTGTAGAATACCAAAGATCCTTTCGTTAATTTATAAAAGTTAATTCATTTGACCTACCATGCACATGACATCAGATGCCGAATCTGTCTTCGCAAACTTTCGACGCGACGCAGTCGGTTGTACGGTGTGTTGAATCTCGCTGAGCACAGATGACATACCTCTGACGTAATTGATTTTTGAAGGTTGGGCATATGTAGCCGTTACAAAACAAAAACAAGGACAATAAAAACTGGCTGCACGTTATTAATTGACTTGGATTTTAATACTTGATAAAGCTTGATGAGTGCTTAAAATTGACGTAAGTGATCTACCCCTTCAGGTTGGTAATTTCATACGTTATTTCTGGTTTGTAATTATTGTGCCATTTGCATTTTCGACAGCCTAGCTGGCCCCCCTTTAATGAGGTATAATAAGCTTGAAGAAACATCTGAAGAGGAAGCATTGAGTCAAAAACTGGACATCGTCGTTTTTCAACGAAAACCTCGTAACTGTAGCTAAAACGACGATATCCTCGCCGCAAATCTCTTGCCATTGTGTGCAAATCTCTTGCCATTGTGTACCGATTGGTCGTGGGCTTTTAAAGATCGCTCGTATGAGAACTGCTTGTCACACACAGGACAAAGACTTTCGGGCCTAACGTTTTGATTTATTATTGCCTCGTGTCGTCTTCTACATTGGTTTGTTGCAAAAGTTTTATCACACACTGAACACTTAGTATGTTCAACACTTTGTTCATGTATATTGTGTTTATATACTGAAACAAAAAAGAAAAGCAACTTCATTTTCAATTCCTTCTTACGTAAAGACATCAAATCAGATTTAAACAAAACTTAACACATTTAAAGCAATAACATTTCACCCTGTAAAGTTCACAAAATCTTGTTGGTAGTCAATTTCATTAGCAAGAAAACATCCAGTTTAAACCGAGCGTCAACACAATACGACAAAAAAATTGGACGGAGGTCGAAAAAAACAATCTGTTTCGTTCAATTTGGTCCGATATTCGAATGTTGTGAAGTCCATACGAGTTATTAGTGGTCTCCGCTGCAGTCTTAAACCTATCCCGTAGGTGGGGTTAACGTGATTATTCGGTCCTGCCTTGACGTCATATCTCTTGCACTTCCGCCTCGTGCTCAATTGGTTGTGATCCAATTGAGAGCCAACAATGTATACTGTCAAAAATGTGTCGATTTTTTGCCCCATCAATGTCTTACGACAACATTTTGAACCTTTTCCACCAACAACATCTGTACTGCAGTTAGGCGCTGGTTTTGGCCTAGCCTTGCTATGCGTAGCGTAGTGAAAAGTGTGTGAACGCTTTGGCGTCTTCTTTGTCTATCTTCTAGCTTGCGTTTGATGAAAATTTGTTTTGAAAATAGTCATCTAGAAAACACGGCAGGGGATAAACAGTTTTTAACAATTTACAATGTATCACGTGATGAATGAACGGCATCTGAAGAAAATGCCACTGTATTTATGCGTATGGATGCAGGTATATTAAAAATGTACTCAACAGCCATTAAAAACATATTGTGTCGAACATATTATGAAAACTTGGGGTTGCGTATCTTTTTTGTCCTAGTATATATAGAACTTGGCACTTGATTGTCGTGCAAATACTTTGTTACAAATACTGCACGGGTATTTTCTTCTAGAGCTCCATCTGTAAATAAATTCATGACATCTGTAAATGATCACACATACCTTTAAAGTCATTCATTATACCTCATTAATATTCATTGGGCCAACAGAAAAGTCGTTTGTCAACAACTTCAGAGCCAACGTACATAATCAGATCCATCGTACATAATCAGAGCCGCACCCTTTTTCAGCATTTTTTCTATGATTTTGTCTGGTGACATTTCGAGGGACATTGAACTTGTTCAATTATCATATAACCATACTTCAAACAGCAACATCTGGTCAAACGGGTTCAAAACATACACTTTTACTGAAAGATATCACCCGACTCCTTTAGCTTTCTGTACAGTTAATCTCGGAATGAAAGTGATTCAGAAAAAAATAAGAGGTGTTGCTCAATATGCTGTGTGTTTTTCAAGGGAAAAATATCGTATGCATCGAATAGCATTGTATTTTTGTGGTAAGAGTCAGTCAAAGAAGAAAGAAAAGCAAAAAAGCCAGCACCTACCTTTCGTTGTTTACCAAAATCTGCAAATAACTTCGGAGCCGCACGTGGACCGGAAGTCTAGTATAATGCTTAAAGTGCGGAGCCAGTGGCTCTGAATATATCGATTACCCACCGTGTTAATATCTAGATAATACATCTGTAAAGTTTTATAAAAATTGTCTATCAAATAAAACGTGTGGAGATAGTTTGGTAAAGTTGGTCGTTAAAAACAGCGAAATTTTGCGAAAGAAAGAAAAATGAATATTACGGAAAAGATATACATGGAATATCAAATGTAATATCATAAATGTTCAACGCATATATCACAAGACACACATACAAATTTTCACGCATCTGGGGCTAAGAATAAGAAGGATAAGCGACTTAGAATGACCCCTACTGTGTTTAAGTCCATCTTACCCCACCCACTTTATTTACCCATATCTCGGAAAATAAGCCGAAACCAGATTTTTTTACACATACAAATTAAAGATATTATGTAACCCTATCAATCCACAAAATTTAAAGAAAATTTATTTTTTGACCCCTTATTGCAACTCATCCTTTAAGAGCATCTATGTTGTGATGGGTTTTCTCTTTCTTCTCTCCGCTGAGGTTCCTTTGTTGGAATCTCCCAACGATCTGTACGCGTTTCGGCTAGTAAGTAAGTCTCTCAGGCTCTGGTAGGCCTCCTACTATAAGCCAGATACGATGTTTGGTTCTAATTCTTGCGACTTAATACAAAAATCCAAGCTCGTCTTGTATTTGCCTCTTTCGATATAGTTTGTGCAGTTCAAAATTTCCAATTCAATACACAAAATTATGGCATTAATAAATGCAGTAGCGGTTCTTTCCCACTGATAGCGCTTGTTTACATTGGGTCTTTTCGTAATTCCGGTGATATAGAGTTGTCGTTCCTGCGGGACGGTATGTTTACTTCCATTTGCCTATAGGACAAGCGGCAACTTTAATATTTTCATTAAATCAATGAGTAATTAAATGAAAATTATTTTTATTGTAACTTAATAATGGAAGCTAATAATACCTGTGCACCTTCCATAATGTTTAAACCATTCGGAGATCTATAACAAAAAGAAATCTCCCATAATCCGATGATAGGTTATATTTGAACATATTTATCCCCGTGGAGTGCCTCAAATCAGGCCAGTGTCGATTTGTGACGTCATGACTTTGCGTTACTTACTCTAGTAATATGACGTCATAGAAATAAAAAGAAGGGCAACTTTGGGGAAAAAAGATACATGTATATAGAGATCTATACATGTACGCTGTAAGCGAGTTTTTCCAAACGAATATTTTGTAATTGTTTGTAATCTCTTGAACATTCCGCACCACAAGGTTTTTCACTGTCAGAAAAAGATTAATATCGAAAATAGATAAGTGAATGTTAAAGCACAGAAAATATTGAGGTAAGAGGCGATATTTCTGACTATCATCAAATTGCTTCCTTTTACTCAATGTTTTTCCAAACAATCTACAGAGGTCAAATACGGGACTTTGATATTAAGAAAAAGGTTAAAAAGATTGAAGAATTCGTTTTTGAATGTGCCGAAAAATATGGTCCTTTCCAAATTAAGTCATGCTACTAGATCTAGTTGTCAGAAGGATCCTGATTTTGCTAATTGTGGGTATCAAAACAAAGAATTGGTTAGGAAAGGGTTAACATAATAAACCATCATTCCAAATTTAATCCAAATTTGAAGCAGGCTGTTGACTATGATACATAGATCTACTAAGGAGAACAGTTTGGTGTAGATTGTAGAATAAAAAATGCTGAGTGAAAAGCAAAGTCAGCATGTTTTGGTTTTCTCTGAAAACTTTGATATTTCGCTCAAGTAGATCTATGTAATTCATTGTTTGTTTGTTATTTAGCGTTCCCAAACGAGGCCTGGTTTTGATGAATATTACTTGAGAGAAAATACTTTGGGAAACATTTTGGCAAAATTTAAGAGCATCCTGATAACCAGCATTTTCTCCTTCTGTCTCAATAGACTAGATCTACTTTGATATGTAACCGTTTAGTGTTTTGTGACTATATGTTGCGATGGGTTCTCTCTTTCTTCTCTCTGCTAAGATTCCTCTGTTGGAATCTCCCAACGATCTACGCGTTTCGGCTAACACTGTGACTGTCTCTCAGACTCGGGTAGGCCAGATACGATGTTGTTTGGTTTTAATTCTTGCGACTTATTACACGAATCCAAGCTCATCTTGTATTTGCCTCTTTCGATAAAGTTTGAGCAGTTCAAAATTTCCAATTCTATCCGCAAAATTATGCCATTTCCCGATGATAGCGCCTGTTTACATTGACACCGGAAGACGGCATACCGTCCCGCATGAACGACAACTCTGTCACGACGGAATTACGAAAATCCGGAATTGACACCGGAAGACGACATACCGTCCCGCATGAACGACAACTCTGTCACGACGGAATTACGAAAATCCGGAATAGTCGGTTATTTTGCATCACACGCTTACATATCAAACGTCATCGCTTCACCGAGTGACGTCACTGTGTAAATAAACTACACACGATGAGGTGCGCAGACTTACCGGACATAAAAATAAACTTCAAAACACGAGGGTAGGTAACTTCAATCTTGATTATTACAGTTGTTTTGGGGGAATTTTGCAGACATTTTAGATTGACATGTTTAAACAGATACTAATTTGATTTATGCTTGTCATTGGTGAGCGTACAATCATATTTTCAAGGGCGAATTCGATCTTGTTTCTCAAGTGCGCAGACTTGCCGGACAGCATTGTATTAGTTTTTTGTTATTTTTGCGTGCAGGATCAATAATCAATGTAAGTCCTTATTTTCACAACCAAAGTCTTCCAGAGGCATGGTAACTAGTTCTTGGGGGGGGGGGGGGGGGCCTGGCCCCCTCTTCCTACGCATATATGTAGTTTGTTTTACATGCTGTCGTAGAGGGCCTTTCATAAAGACTTTCACTTCAATCCACACTAAAGAGTAATTGAGAGACAATCATGGTCAATATTCTTGGCAATATCTTCATGAATGAAATGCACCCATATACCGTATGTTTACATGTAATAATTGACAGACATGCGTAATAAAGTTGGTGTTTGAATATCGAGGATAAAAACCTTTTGGAGCTCACTATCGAACTGCAATGAAACAAGATGATAATGAGGGTTTTAATACTAGAATTTAAAGATTGAAAACAAAGACACGGACAATTTATCTGTTAAAGTGCAGCTGATATTCGCCTATCTCTTTATAAAACACGTAAACATGATTTACTAATGTCTTTACCGTCGAAAGTGCTCATCCACAAGCCTTTTAGTTTTAGTAAGCCAAAATAAGCCATAATTGGTCTTAAGGTTTACAGACCCTGAAAAATACAGCACTTTCTAGCCATACGAAATGCATCAAATTACACACACTTGTAAATACACTTCACAAAAGTTGATTCACTGTGTCGGATTTCAAGATTATGCTTCAAGAAGAAAATAATATACAAACATTTTTTACTCTATATTCATATGCAAGGGAGGTAATTATGAACATTTTTATCAAATATTTCCATAAGTATGCATTAATTCAAAATTCTAAACCGTTCGAAATGCTTATGTTTGTATTTGGAATGAAAATGTAAAACACTTTAGGAATTATTTGCACTTTTCAAATTTCGCCTCTGGCTCTTTGGTGCTTTTGAGGGTTTGAATACCTTAAACCAAACATCTATTGGCTCTAAACGATATAAAAATTGGTTTTAACAAGGATGCAACCAATTTTCCTTAAAAAAAAGACCGGAATTTGTTTTTTATTATCCGTGTCGGTTGTATCGATGGGTCCGAGTTTGTTTTACCTGCTGGAGAATTTGCACCGTGGTATGTTGCACCATAGCAACTGACAGTACCCAATTTCAAATAGTTCTTGTTCTTTTTCTGTACTTTTTTATGGGTTCTTGTAACGAAAACACTTGAAGCGATCCCCAATCCTCCGTGAAACATCAATTTGACAATAATTATTTGCTTTAATAATAATTTACAGACATTCTTACCAAGATTTTTCTCTTTTCGTGCATCAAAGTCAGATTCAGTAGCATATACTTCTCTTACTAACATATTTTATGAGACAGGATTTTAGGTAAACATTGGCAAAGTTATGTACGTTTTCATCGTATGTAACACAAAAATCAACTCAGCCGATATTCGTTGTAATTAAAGATTATAAATACTCACTCTTTTTTCCCGCCGTTCAAAATAAAATTGTTTACATCCGCGTTTGGTAGACCAATCCGTGTATTTTGTATCTGGATGAACGGTGTGCTGTCTTTAATGACTTCTTTTTTGTCATTTGTGGCAGTTTTTGAAGTGGGGCACCCTAAAATGTTGCCGTTTGGGAAAGGGTTAATTGTTGCATTTTTGAAAAATCTTTAACCCCTGTTACTGTATGTACAGCTCTTTGACCAGGACTTGTCTAAAACTGTGTCTTTTGTAAAGGGTTAACGTGAAACAATAACTTAAAAAGTAGGACATCTTCTCCGAAATGTTTTGAAATAAATAAAACGGACGTAGTTGATTTTTTTGTTCAAACAATGTATTTCGATTAGTGTCAACTTTGATATTACTTAACCAACACTTCTCTGTGACTAGGGTTTTTTATAGCAATCGCAAGTTAAATAATGCTATTTCGTTGTCCAATCGGTTTTAACACTTCCTTCAGCAAAGATATGCTTTGACGCCCGTAGTCAAAGTGATTGGGACATTTTAAAGGATATGCGGATTGTCAGAAATGGCTGTTATTCTTTCGATGATTTGCATGCCACAATATGAAAAAAGAATCTTAATAAAATGATCCTGTACTTTGCACCACATAAGGATTTCAACCGTTATGTTGGAAATGGATAATGCGGGGTTTTCCTCAGTTTTAAACAATTAAGTATGAATAAAGAAGGGGTTGTGCTAAGAAATGTCGTATTCATTGGAAATTCGAGTAAGGACCAGAAAAGGGGCATCTATTGCGATAACAGATGGCAATTTCACAAGAACTTCATCACAAAAACTTTCAAAGTCCAATATCTTCAAAACTGTATTTTATCGTTAAAATAATTGATTTTCCTGATACTGATACCTCGTATCTCGTAGCAGAATTTTCCCACCATACTTCATGGAATAAATTTTCATTTGAATATTGTTTTGCACATGCATTGATTTAAATGGTATAGAGTAATTATCTTTAAGTTTTATCCAATTTCAACGCATGAAATAAAAAGACTAACAGTGGGCCTTTAATTGAATATCTATTAAAAGAGGAAATTCCATGTCGTTTGCTTTTTTCAGTACTTTTGAAGTTATTGAAACACAAGTGTGCCTAACATCAAAGAAAAATGGACGCATTGTTATTTCATTCTGTGTTTAAAAAGTAAACAAAAAAGTACTTTATGTATTGTTTAATATCTTTGATTGGACAATTTTGTAGACGTAACATGCCTTCTAAAAGCATATCGCTGCTTTGCAACAATAACTTCGTAAATGCAGCTTGTTTTAAGCTGCAGTTACGAGGTTTTTGTAGATTAGCGACGATAAATGGCTCATGGAAATAAAACATTGTGTTCTTTCAACCACTCGGTTATTTTTCAAATTGACATTGTGAGGTTTGGGCTACCTTCAGACTTTAGTGTATGGTATTTCTAGTGACGCTAGTCGAACAGAAGTGACAACAATATTCTGGCATATCTTTTACAACAGCTGCTATATTTTTATATACTTCCTTTTGTAGAATTCTAAACTCTCGACATGCAGTGGCCAATAAGATAAAACGATGCCATTTCGCAAATACGCCTTGTGTTTGATCATATCTGGACTGGCTCTTCTGTGTTTTGCAGACGCTTGTTGCCATAAAGTGTCCATTGATTACGAAATCCATCCTTCCGGTGGCTCCACCGGAAATATACTACAGTGCGTGATGAGTAATATCGTGTTTTCTCGCGCCATCAGATTCAACAGTTTCGAAGGATGTATCTTGCTGGACCCAGAATGGAATTCAAATCCAACATTTGAGTCTGGCAGCACATACGCATGGGTAACGGCATATGAACGACAATTTCAAGAGGTACCCTGATTATCGCGACAACTGTTTTTTCAGGAATCGCATTGAAATTGTAAAAAAATAATAAAAAAAACAATCACCTGGTCATTTTTACAATTCAAAGTGACATTTCACATTTATTTCATTTTTTAAAAATATGTCTTGATGCAAAGATTGTTTATTATAATGCGTAGAAATGCTATCAGTTTTTTGAAGTTGTTATTTATAAGCGAAAAAATTGCCTTTAAAGTTGATACAGAAATGACAAATTCCATATAAATCTGAATTGTTGTCCACAACAATTTGTTTAATTTTAGCATAAAAATATATATTTCTCGTAAACGGTTCAATATTTTGGCTTGAAATTTTCAGAATTTTCATAAGAAAATATGATCTTTCAGATTAAATTTAAGTAAACTTTATGTAAAATTTATTGTGAAATGTCACTTTAAGATTTTGACTGCAATTCTTCGGAAATTTGAAGAAAAAAAAATGAAACATCGTCATGATATTATATTGAATGTATTGCTATATCTGTACAAATATGAAGTCTACCGGCATGTAACTATGTCTTGCACATACAATTTTGATAACCTTGAATAATTAAGCAATCTGATACAAATCCGGTGTTGATTTACAGTAGCATTTGACAGGCACCAGTAACGGGTCATTTGCTATGAACTTGGAAATACCGACATTGGCCATATTTAATATAACTTGTCATAACTCTTATGATATATAATTTTCCACGACAAGCACGTGCAAACATATGGTTCTGCACTGAAACGTGATATCATTGTGACCTTCTTGTCGCTTTCAGAATCTTGAAGGCCTTTATTTGATTGTTCAGAAGTAATGTTCATAGAAGATGACCACTTACTGGTGCTTGTCAGATGTTACTGTAAGTTAACACCGGATTTTAATCAGATTGGATAATTAAACATTTTAAATCATTTTGAACTATTACGCATTTTCTTATCCACAGACGAACAATGTCCATTCTCCGATTCCGGACAATTTTGGCGTAGGAAGCAGCGTCGATGTGGTATTCCGGACACCCTCTGTTTTTAGTTATCACTGGTTAGTGGGCATACTAACTAAGAACTCACACACACATGATTTGTCCAGCAAACATAGCATTAGCGACTATTTGTATCAAATATACTTTAAGTGTTTAATGCCAATGTATAATTTTGTTATATTTTGTTAATTCGAACTGTGGAAAACACAAAAAATATTCTTTTATTTCTTATAATTTTATGTAAAACGTCGCTTTTCAACAAAAACAAACCTCAAACTGCGATTTATTTGAAACTGCAGTTACGGTTTTTTTTTTTTTTTTTTTTTTTTTTTTTTTTTTTTTTTTTTTTTTTTTTTTTTGAAAAGCAGCGAAAACCTATGAACCGTTCTGAATTTGCAGGTTTAACATCGACATTGCACACAAAACCACAACTGAACGGTTTCTGCATATGGACGTCCGACCAAACTGGGATAACGGTACCATAATTCTAAATAACAGAGAGAACGGATGGTGGGGCACAGAAATTCATGTTGACAGTCCCATTGAACAAGGGGACTTAATATATGTCGCAAGAATTGTATACAAGACAAATAGCTGGGACGTAAGTTCACAAGTTTTCTTCATTTACAGTTTTCCACATAGCAAATCGATGCTTTTCTACAATGAATCGCGTAAATACATGTACACTTAAAGACACGTCCAACGCAACACTAACATTTTTCAACATAATTAAATAAATAATGCAGTATATTTCATGGAATTTTCAGCAAATATAATTCAACTACGTTTACATGTTTTCTGTAAAGTTCATCAAAATCGATTGATCCGAACATAAAGAATATTTAGGTTTTACACTAAGACTTAAATATGAAAAGTCACAAACCCCGTGCAATTGAAGAATTCAATAGCATCAAAGCAGCTTCACCAAATCATGCTTATATCTCGAACCGATGCTTTGTCAGAATTGATAACATGCTTTCACGTGCGAAGCAAAACTATGATTCAGTTATACATATTTTGTTTACGAAATAATGTTTTGTACGTGTCAGCATTGAACAAAATCATCGAAATTGTTTGTACCAGACATTTAGGCGGGGGGCCAGTGGGGCCTACCATGCACCCCCCCCCCTAGACTTTTTGCCACTGGTGCCAAATTGTTCCTTAGGTCCTACTTGTTGAAAATCAGAGGTGCCCCCAAGAAAAAACTCATTCCCGCTATATGAAACAGTGCCGTTTCCATGGCAATCCTTATGCGCTTTTGAGAAAATGACAGTAGTTGAAAAAACATCAATATCTCTGCTTACAGATATAGCAGATCAGTACTTTTGGTATCAAAATGAAGCTTAGACATTGCTTTTGAATTTGGTATGTGCATATGCAAATTAGCTAATTTGCATATGCATGATTTTTAAGATTTAATTAAAAAAAATGATGAAATTTTCGTCGTTTTTTTAAAATATGATACAAAAATAAGCTATTACTCACTTAGTTTGTTGGTTATAGTAACAATTTTGGTATCAAATTGAAGCCTAGACATCCCTCTTTAATATACATTAGTCAAATAAGATATTTTTTGCATGCATGATTTTAAGTGATTTTTTGAAATTTTGCCGAAAAATTTGCATATTCATGAATATTTGATATATGTAGTTCTTTCAAGCCTTATAGAAGGACTTACTTACTTTGTATATAAAAAAATTCATTAACAAAGTAGAATTAGGCATTTTAATGTCATTTTACTGAATCAGAGTGTATTAAATCATATTTTGGGTGTGGTTTCCATGGCAGCATATCTTGAAAAAAGGGATTTAAATGGTATTTTAGGAGAAAGAGCTTTTGTTCACTAAGTCCTGGATGTAGACTGACAATTAATATTTTAGATTGATGTTTAGACATCCATCTTTACTTTTTAGAATAGTTATGCAAATTAGCTAATTTGCATATGGATTATAATGAGGAATTAATTAGAATAATCAATTTAATTAACATCATTTTTCTCAAGTGGAGCTGGAAAATCAGATGTAGCTCTCATAGTTCTGAATATATACTGAGAGGCAAAAATAAGTATACACCCTAGTTCTTCACGTATTCTAAGAAAACGATGTATAGATTATTACGATTTCTAAACGCCACTGATGAAGGTCATTTGTTTTATGTACACTTCTTCGCCTACCCGTCTAGCTGTCCTTCCTTCCGTTGCGAAGTTTTTTCCTATCATACCGCGGCATCGAAAAAGGGGATTTAGGAAATAAATTAACACAATAATTCACGTTGACACAAACCCTACATTTACGAACGGATTTTGATAAAATGTTCACAGAAAAAGCCTAGTTACCTAGGACCATGTGTATATCGTTAGTGCTTTCCATATTATGATGCGTCATGGCAAAAGGGGGCTTGATGCAAACTAGTTATCTGACATTACTCATTCTAAATTTATAGACGGATTTTTATAAAATTTGCACAGGATGTTCCTATGCTACCTGAATAAGTGTACATTGTGGCACGTTTCTTTCGTATTACGCTGCGTCATAGAAAAATGGGTCTTAATGGCAAAAATCGGTATGTTGATCATTTTCTACCAGCCACCGAGAATTGTGTTATGATGTTAGAGAAAATTTAACCTTGTGATTTGTTGTGATAATTGATAAAGAATTCCAATAAGGATTAAAAGCAATATTTGATGCTCCACTAAGTCGCACGTGCAAAATTTGCAAGATCGGCATGTAGCAAGAGTACAGGTAGTCAAGCAATTTCAGGTAAAATTTAACGACACTGCATTATTGGTCTATGAGTAGGAATAAATAGTGCAAAATTTTGAGTCAATATGATGGAAATTAAGAGAGATATCGAAAATCAAAAAGTGTATACTTTCTTTTGCCTCTCAGTATATATTAACACTTTTGGTATCAAAATAAAGCCTGGACATTTCTCTTTATTTTCCAATGCAGTAATTCAAATTAGCTCATTTGCATTTGTATGATTATAAAGATTTAATTAGTATTTTTTATGATTTTTTTGCAATTTCTATTAAGAATAAAACAGAAAAATAAGCTTTAGCTAATTAAGTTGGTGGTGTAGAGTTACAATTTGGATATCAAAATGAAGCTTAGACATTCATCATGGTTTTCAGTGATGCAAATTAGCCTATTTGCATATGCATAATTTTTAATATCTTTTTAAATATAATTTTAGTAAAGAAATATCTCAAATTTGGGAATACATGTATTTGATACATACAGTGATTTCAAGCTGTATGGATGGACTAAAACATATTTTTATGTAACACTTCATGTTCACCACATAATTTTTCATTTTAAGGCTGTTTTACAAAATCAGTTTGAGTTACAGTATGCAAGAAGGTCCATAGAAATATAATATTATCTTCCTTAAAACAGTCAAGAGGGCAGGAGAAAAAGCTTATGCTCTCCTAGTCCTGGGTGCAGATTCTGTATATGGGTATTAAAATAAGGCTTAGACACCCGTCTTTATTGTTTTGATCACTAATGCAGATTAGCTTACTTGCATTTGCTATCTTGCAAATGAGTTTGAATAATGATATACAATAAAATTATCTTCTATTTGTTAATACTTATGAGATATATAGCAAATTCGACTTTGTTGAAGGACTTCATCTTGCTATATTTTGATATCAAATATTCTGGAATTAATAGTTTGTAACCCTTTTATTTTTGCGTGCCTTTCGGTCTGGCTGTATGATTTCTTGTGAAAAAGAAAGTGTTTGAAAAAAGACGAATTCTGATTAATGTGTGTTTTGCTTTGATTTACCCAAAAGAGGAGAGCATGGATGGCATTGAATTATCACAATCCAGTATGCAACCTGACATGAACATTGGGTTAACGATGAAACTTAAAGTGCAAGCCAACTATCTAGTGATAGAAGGCAACTGGAGGAGTGAAGAAAGATATGAGGGGGTGGGGGGGGGGGGGGGTTGGGGGTGGGGGTGACTTCTCTCGCCTTAGTAAACAAAAATGTGATAAGAGACTATTTTCTTGTCACAAGGAAGTAATTTCAATATATACTCTCCATACAAACATGATCCATAAGTAACATAATAGACCTGAACCGAAATTCTAATAGACCTGAACCGAAATTCCATGTACATCTTATCACATTATTTTTCTTTCAATAACAAGTTACCAGTCCTTGCGACCCTCAAAGGTTCAATAAGATAAGATTTAACAGATACAGGTAGGCTAAAAAGGCATGTATTGAGTACAAAAGCATTGGTAAGAGCATTCTGGTCTTTAAGGAGAAGGGCTTTTGAGAAAATAATAACAATCTTTGCCTCTCCTACCAAACAGGAGACAAAATATACTCAAACTACGTCAGAAGTGACATGATTAACGCAAGCGAGACCCTTCCAAGCCTAACCTAAAACGCGTGAAGCGAAATGGCACTACCACATTAATTATTCAGATCAGCAACATACAACCACAGGATATCTCCAATACCAGCTCAAGCGAGCTATGCAAACAGCATGGTCTCGAAGACTGAGAAACCCCTCTTGAGGGAAAGGATGATAAGATGGCATGGACATGCTAAGAGATCCAATTGGGCAATAAAACAGAGTACAACATGCAGGTCACAGGTACGCGCAGATGAGGGAGGACTTAGATGAAATGGAAGCAACTGTCAGAGAGGGGTCTTATAGAAAGGAATATACCACCCATATGAAAAGAACAATTGGATTGATGTATTGATTGATTGCGGTTTAACACCACTTGAACTGCTATGGTCATATAGCAGCTGGAGCACCTTTGCATGGGTTTCAGGTATTTCTTTCCACCAGTACTACCACAATATCGAATCGGAGCCTCAAACTGCTTTCTCACAAAGATGATTAGCACCCATTGGTGAGAGACAAATGTCAGCATGTGAATTGGCCAAGCAGGGATTCTAACTCAATACCCATGAATTTATAGACTCGGTCGTTAGCGACTGAGCTATCTCGGCTATGCAAAGTAAATGGAAGAACGGAGTGAGAACAGCCATACATGTGCAGCAAGACAGCAAGCTGGAAGGCAGCACATTGAAGTGGTCAGTGCTTCTACACCTGCAAGTTAAATACGAAACTTGGAAATGAGTGAGTGAAATTATGTGCAAAGACAAGACTGGTGCTTTTAGGAATTTTATAACATGTCAAGAGTATGACTTTTTTCAAGGAACAATGGATTATGTATACAGTTTGAGAAGTCATTCTGTGTGAAAGGAGAAGACAATCGGCTGTATGAGGCAGGAGAATTGGCACCTTTAACTTATTTTTCCATCTCGACCATCAAACTAATTCTTATAAAAGATATTAGAGATCATAGAGTAATCATAGAGTTTCATATTTTTAGAGATAAGGGGATCAATCGGCCAAGTAATGGTCTGAGTAGGACTATGATGCGACTCAGATGAATGGAAATTCCTTATCTTAAATGAAAGAAGGGATTATGATAAAAGGTCCTAGAGAGATGACAGTGTCTGACAATGTAAAGAAACAGATTTTTCTGAGACTATTGTTAAGTTAGTAGACGATGAAGACTATGAGTGTGACAATTGCTTCGTCAAAAAGTAGAATCACAGTAAAAAAAAATTTGAATCACAGTACCTATAATAGATTACTACTGATCTGAAAGGACTCAATCAAGTCCTACTTGTAGGGGTTGTATTCCAAACCTGGACAAGAAATCATGAATAGTTGAAATATTGTAGCAAAAATGAAAGAGAATACAGCATTATGAGTGTTGTAACTGAGACTGAATATGCTTTTAGTCTTAGACAGAGGATTTATTTCATAAGAGAGATACAAATTCAGATTAAGAGAGACAAGAAGTTGAAGTCTGACCAACATTTGAGAGATAGCCAGGATTACGAGGTTCATGATATTGTAATGTATCACTTTGACATCTGCACTTCATGGATTTGTGACATAAACGATTGTAGGCATCATACGGGAAAGCAATATCGGGTAATCATGTTGGAGATTTGCATGAGAAGAACACATTCAATATTCTTCTTGCGAGAAACCCTATCAAACACAGAAAAAAGACTGAAAGGTTTTATTAAGTAAATTAAAGATATTCTTTTATTGTCCCATTAATCTTTATTTCAATAAAGAAAAAATGCACAATTTCCATTTCACAAGATGCAACACTGTTGTATCAATGCAGGACCTTGGGGCAATTGTTCGGACCTGGGTTTATGACCTTGACATTCATACCATTTATTTTGGTGCTAAATGGTGATTGTTTGTGGGATGTACCTACTAAATTTAAGCAAAATAATATAAAAAGATTAATATACGAACTATTTATACTTGACTTTAGGGCTGCATGATATATTCAATATAATGTTTTAAATGTTTTATTTTAAGAAACTTGTTATTTTTCCCCTCTCTAGCAAATTTTTACAAAGCATAGTTACAATAGTTTTGCACTAAGCCTTCTGTATGGTAATTCAAACTAATTCTGTAAAAAAAAAGCCTCAAAATGCTTAATCATTTTGATGTCATGTAGTGTTACATAAAAATATGATTAAGTCTTTCCATACAGTTTGAAAACGCTGTGTGTATTAGATATTCCCTAGTTGGTGAAATATTTATAAGTATTTTTTTTAATGTGCATATGCAAATAAGCTAATTTGCATCACTGAAAACCATGATGAATGTCTAGGCTTCATTTTGATATCCAAATTATAACTCTACACCACCAACTTAATTAGCTAAAGCTTACTTTTCTGTTTTATTCTTAATAGAAATTGCAAAAAAATCATTAAAAATACTAATTAAATCTTTAAAATCATACAAATGCAAATGAGCTAATTTGCATTACTGCATTGGAAAATAAAGAGAAATGTCCAGGCTTTTTTTTTATACCAAAAGTGTTAATATATATTCAGAACTATGAGAGCTACATCTGATTTTCCAGCTCCACTTGCGAAAAATGATGTTAATTAGATTGATTATTCTAATTAATTCCTCGTTATAATCCATATGCAAATTAGCTAATTTGCATAACTATTCTAAAAAGTAAAGATGGATGTCTAAACATCAATCTAAAACATTGATTGTCAGTCTACATCCAGGACTTAGTGAACAAAAGCTCTTTCTCCTAAAATACCATTTAAATCCATTTTTTCAAGATATGTTGCCATGGAAACCACACCCAAAATATAATTTAATACACTATGATTCAGTAAAATGACATTAAAATGCCTAATTCTACTTTGTTAATGAATTTTTTTATATACAAAGTAAGTAAGTCCTTCTATAAGGCTTGAAAGAACTACATATATCAAATATTCATAAATATGCAAATTTTTCGGCAAAATTTCAAAAAATCACTAAAAATCATGCATGCAAAAAATATCTTATTATAGGCTTCAATTTGATACCAAAATTGTTACTATAATCAACAAACTAAGTGAGTAATAGCTTATTTTTGTATCATATTTTAAAAAAACGACAAAAATTTCATCAAATTTTTTAATTAAATCTTAAAAATCATGCATATGCAAATTAGCTAATTTGCATATGCACATACCAAATTCAAGAGCAATGTCTTAGCTTCATTTTGATACCAAAAGTATTGATCTACTATATCTGTAAGCAGAGATATTGATGTTTTTTCAACTACTGTCATTTTCTCAAAAGCGCATAAGGGTTGCCATGGAAACGGCGCTGTTTCATATAGCGGGAATGAGTTTTTTCTTGAGGGCACCTCTGATTTTCAACAAGTAGGACCTAAAGAACAATTTGGCACCAGCGGCAAAAAGTCTAGGGGGGGGGTGCATGGTAGGCCCCACTGGCCCCCCGCCTATTAGTTTTTCGCCTTTTTGCTCCAAAAAAATTTCAACACCTAGAACAGGAACTTAAAAAAGACGAGTTAACAATTATCCCGAGAAGAATTAAGAATTAAGAGTTAAGATTCGTCATCGATTATGCTTTTTCAATGAGAATGGGGTGTTTTCGTGTCATTTAGTTTCATGACGGACACACAGAATGTTCACAGAATGTCATAAACTTTACTGCTGTTACATGAATAACATGAATTTACGTCATCAGCTCGCACAGCTTTTTTGCGACTTTTTGTTTTCTAGTCATATTATATGAACTGCAAGTTCAATCATTTCTACTCAATGTTTCTTTATGAAAATTACAGATACCATGCCATTGTGAATGAATTATATATTTTGGAAATCTGATGAAAAATGCTTCAATAAATTTCAAGTTATTACCAAAAATGTAAGTGTTGCGCTAGACGTGTCTTTAAGTGTATAATTATCTTGTTTATAGGCGTAGTAGACCCGCAGCTTTGATATATCACGCATGGATACCCCTGTCCAAGAATTTTCATTTTGGACCATGACCTCTGTCCTCGTGACATTGACATTGGTGTTTGACCTACTTTTCAAAATTTTCAACCTGGCCTTTATCTTATGTCCTATTGCATATACAGTTTTGGTATTTCTCAAATAAATACATCCCATCCAATCTTTACGTTTAGGACCATGATCTTTGAACTTACGAAATTGTTTTTGAAGTTTGACCTTTTTTACAAAAATATTACCTTGCCTATATTTATGTACTATTTGAAATAAAGCCTTGATGTTTCGGCATGAATACCTCCTGCCAAGGGTTTTCAATTGTTGGCAGGACCATTGAACTTGTGTTCTTGACCTTGGATTTTGACATACTTTAAAAAAACATGGCCTATTTCGTACGTTCTATTTTACAATCGGATGACTTCGATGACAAATAACGTTGTATTTTGAGATGATCTCCCTTATAATAACAAGTTAATCCATTACCACATAGTGGCGTCTTTTGACGCCCTACAAAACAAAGGTTAATGAAAACATTGTGTAAAAATGAAGAAATTGCTTATCACAAGCAGGTTCTTCATTTCCTATAATATTTTCTACGTAGGCCTAGAAAGACCAAAATTATGTCGCATAAAACTGTCGTCTGCAACACCTTCGAATTTGGGCCTGTCTTAAATTTTGCAGTCTGGTAATGGAATAACTATTGGAATATATCTTACAAATCTTTCAGATATACATCAATGGAAGCCTCCTCTACAGTTTCGAGCACAGACAAATTTTTACGGGAGATGCGAATGTTGTTTTTGGTGGAACAGACACATATTGTCTTAGAATTGTTTTTATGGACCGTAGTCACGGTGGATAATCACGTGATACGATATTTTTTGAAAATCTTCAATAATTTTGTAAATACTGGACCGATTTGAATTCGGTTTGAAGCAAAGAATGTGGACAGACGTCACGCATTAGATGGACGTGGTTGATTTTTGAAAAATCAACTGATAAAAAAGTCATTTTAAGATAAATCAAAATTTTGGTTCATCTTCAATAACTTTTTTATCGGTTGATTTTTTTTCAAAATCCAACACATCCAGCTTATTCCTGGCATTTTCCAACCTTCTCTGCTTCAAACCGAATTCAAGTTAGTCAAGTATTAAAAAAGATATTGAAGATTATCGGAAATTCTGAGTCACGTGATTATACATTATGGTAGTAGTGACTACGATTATGTAATTGGTTGAGCTGTAGTAATGAGTGGAATCACGTGGCGCAACATTTGTAGAAAATAGTCAATAATTTTGTTAGTACAATGTGCTTGGCGAATTCGAATTCGGTTTGAAACAGAGGTTGTAGAAAAACGCCAGAAATTTAATTGATAAGGCAGATCTTTTAGAAATCAGCTGTTCAGATATGTACCCGGGCACGAGGGCTTTTGTACGCTATCGGGTACATGTGTAAGCCGTTGAAAGGGCATAGCTATTGTGATGTTATTTCGCCAGCTATGGCCGAAACGCGGTAACTATAGCCATTTTGCTATTTTAGTAAGACCATTTTTAAAGTAGCCAATACTATATTTAAGTATAGTTTTTATTTAGCTTCGTGCCTATCCGGATAATTGTCCTATGAAGCCATTGTTTTCATGGGATAATAGCCCCAAAGTTAGCAGTTCAAGCGTTGATCAAATAGACAATATTTGTAAAAATAAACAGATTTATGTCCATGTCTATGGCATTGTGAAAAACTGGTGTATATCGTAAATACATATAAACGTGTAAGGATTTGCAACCTTTTTGCTCGAAGTCAATGATTGGAAAACTTGAATATCTTGTGGTATGATACTGGAAAATCGTTATACGAGATGGTTTGTCCGTAAAGCCAATATATGAACAAAGTATTGGACCAAGCTCACATCAATCAGAAATCGCATTTAAGAAATGAACGTAATAATATCTTAAGGCAGACAAAATGTTTTATAGAATCAGAAAATCATTTCATTTTAACATGTTACGAACCTAGCCAACCCTGTGGCCAACGCAAAGTGTATAGAGCGTATGCTTTTTAACCCATTACCACACAGTGACTCCTTTTGACTCCCCACAAGATAATGGCTTTGGAAAACATTGTGGAAAATGAAGAAATTGCTTGTGAAAAGCAATTTCTTCATTTCCCACAATGTTTTCTACCCAAAAAGTCATACAATTTCCAAGTTTCATCACATTGAAAATGTTGTCTGCAACTTCTTTAAATTTGGATCAGTCCAAAATTTGTCGTTTGGTAATGGGTTAAACGTCCCACATGCTACCTTTTGAAGAGACTGGTCATGTTTACATTTAGTAGTTTAGATTCATTTGTACAATGAATGAATGTTTAATGACTGAGATCCGAGTTTGTCTCGATTCTTCCGTTGATCATCGTGTGACCTATAATGCAAAGCAATTCGTCAATAAAACCTTTACTACAGCTTTAATCAAACTTTAGCTTCTACAGAAAGGAGTTATTCGTTTAGAAAAAGAGTTCTTGCAGGTCGCGAGATCATAACTAAATCATGCCACGTGACCTTGCATGTGACACAATAGAAAATATATATGTCGTGCAACTACCAAACGAGTATTTGCCTCAAAATAAGGCTTGCTTATTTTCATTAGTGGGAATTGTAGTGGTTTTCGGGGATTAATTCTCTTCTACATTTACTGCATATCCGTCTGATTTTGCACCTTTAATGGAAACACCGGTATAGAAATTAATTTAAGAAATTTTGGATTGGTAGAGTTACATAATGTTTTATGTATAAAAAATCTGACTAAGGCTTATTTTTGGAGATAATGACTGAAAAGGGTGTGGGTAAAATTGACATGAGAAGCTATTTTTTACTTTGAAGTTCAACTTTGGAAAATCATTCGTAAACTTTGGTACAAAAATATAACAGGACTTTTGGTTTTAATCGTTTTCATGGAATATTCGTCAGAACATGTACATAATTTTACAACAGATTGTCTCAAAATAAATACCACTTTCCATTGTGTACACATACATGCACTTGTAATTAATACAAAATCATTTCATCGGTAAAGAGTTATATTTTGATTAAACTTTTAACTTTCTGAAATAAAAGAATTTAAAAATAGCGTTACATTTAAATCATTGATAATATAGGAAGTATCCATGCCGTTTGTTCTTTTCAGCACTTTCAAAAATACTATTGTATATTCTGATTTTTTTCGGGAGACAGGGCGGAGCTTAGTAAACGGTTCATTACATTTAAGCTCGAGCACCGTCTAACAACGTACACCGGATGTTGCGATTGTTGAAGCGAAGCGAAAGTTGACACGGAGCATTACACGGTATGTTTTTCTTCTATTATTTTGCATATATTATCATAGTAGGCTTGTTACATTGAAATATCATCGTTCATACAAAGATCTTGATCATTAACTATATGGCAGATTTTGGAAAGGCTTGTGTATGATATAATCGATAAAAACATATGCCCAATCACTGAAATTTTTCATAACAATTGCCGACTGTCTCGAATCTTGTCTTTTAAAAGTTATACTGTTAGATTTGACCAACATTTCGCATCATCAAACATTCTTTATTGTCCAATGTCCTTGAAAACGAAGTGTCACATTGTATTTGCACTTGGATTGTTAAATATGACGGAAAAACAAAAGTTGCCGATGTACAGTCGATAGCAGTTTGTTATTATGCCGGTGTACATCCTATAGCTAAACAGTGTACAGGCTATAGCTGTGAAGTATATGCCATTTTTGGCGAAAAATGCCGTTTTGTTGAAATTCAAGTATATATGAACGTGTATGTGGCATTTTTAGATATTGTCATTGATCAGATTTAGCCCTTTCCCAAATAAGATCTGGTTTTAACGTCCGAAGTAGAAGCATTTTGGGTAAATATTGAGAGAAAAGACGATTTTCGCTGAAAATCAGCATTTACTTCTTTTCCCTCAATATTTCCCATGTTAAAACATGCGCATTTTCTACTTTTAACACCCATTCATGATTGTTTCATCATATGTAATTACTTTCGGATTGGGTCAGTCTGGAATTTAGCCGTTTGGGTTGGGCTTGAATACACGCTACATATACTGACACACACAATATAGTGTGCATATGGTTACAGCGAAAAATCGTACTTTTATTTAAACAAACTGATATCGTATGTGGTATTAAAATTTAAAAGAAGTATTGATTGTTTCATTGTTCATATTTGACTGAAATTTTACTATGTATTTAAAGTCGTTTGCTGCTGCCGCCATATAGTCATAACTATTCAAAGATGCGTTAAATATTGTGCTCAAATAAGTGTTAGATATGTAAAGGGAACGACTAACGATGTTTTCAAATGCTCTTTTAATCGGCGTCTTATTTATGTATATTTC
This sequence comes from Fragum sueziense, assembly GCA_963680895.1. NCBI lineage: Eukaryota > Metazoa > Mollusca > Bivalvia > Cardiida > Cardiidae > Fragum > Fragum sueziense. Next base: position 50,167,460 of record OY804601.1, read on the forward strand.
ATGCTAGCACGTAAAATCCCATTTTTTCATGAGGCGTAGTCTAAATAAATATGTACAAATTTATTCTACGAGATCCTTAAAGAGACATTTCACGATTATTTTTACATAAATTTTGCTTTTATTCTATCTGAAAGAACATGCTTTCTTACGAAAATTCTGAAAATTTCAAGCCAAAATATTGAACCGTTTACGAGAAATATATATTTTTGTGCTAAAATTTAAACAAATTGTTGTGGACAACAGTTCAGATTTATATAGGATTTGTCATTTCTGTCTCAACTTTGAAGTCGTAATTTTCGCTTATGGATAACAACTTCAAAAAACTGATAGTGTTTCTACGCATTAGAATAAACAATCTTTGCATCAAGACATACTTTTAAAAAATTAAATAAAATTTAATGTGAAATGTCACTTTAACCTGGTAATTTATGTACATGTATATCACTGATGAATAGGCACCGATTTTATCAAGTAAACAGTGACGTAGTTTCGGACAAACAATAGTATATCGTGGGTGTTATTATAAAATCTCGTAACTACGGCTTGATTCAAGCCGTAGTTACGAGATTTTATAACAACAACACCGACGGTTTATCTAAACATAATGGTAAACCCAGTCTATTTTAGAACAAAATCCAATGATATTCTACATTTAAACCGCTTGTAAGAGTTTATTCCCGCTTGCAGACGTATACGTTTTGTCCTTTTTCATTTCCTTTTCGCAATTGTAGTACTTTTTCTTAGAAGCGGAATCTTGTTTATCCGTAGCGCTAATTTAAATACAGGCCATGTTAAAGATATGTCATAGTAATTTAAAGTGTGCTGCACACTACACGTGCGTCCTACCCAAGTAAGGCCGAATCTATGCAACTTTCTCAGTGTGAGAAGTTAGTTATATAGGTAGTGCCTTCATTTGAACTTTTCATTGAGCAGCTTTCTCCCTTTCCTCCCTTTCGATCAGTCGGTTAGTGGGTCGGTCGGTCTGTAGACAAAACCTTTCCAGAGCATAACTCGAAAAGTATGTAAGGTATTACAGATTTCATTTCACATGGCACATAAATTACATGCAAGGATTTCATCAATATAACAGTTCTGTAATATTTTCTTGTATATCTGTTACATCTGTGTACTATGATACAAATCTTTTTATACGCCCGTCGAAGACGGGACGTATTATGGGATCACCCGTGATGTCCGGCGTCCGGCGTCCGGCGTCCGGGCGTCCGGGCGTCCGGGCGTCCGGGCGTCCGGCGGCGTCCACTTCTTTGTCCGGAGCATAACTCTGTCACCTTAAGTCCGATTGACTTTAAACTTGGCAGTTATATTCTTCTCATCATTACGGAGTGCAGTGCACAAGAACCATAACTCTACCTGGCTTATTTTTTGAGTTATTGCCCTTTGTTGTTTTTCAAACTTGAATCTTGTCCGGAGTATATCTCTAAAAGTATAATAGCTAGGATCATGAAACTTCATGGGTGTATAGATCTCACAAAGGGGGAGTGCAGTGCACAAGAACCATAACTCTACCTGGCTTATTTTTTGAGTTATTGCCCTTTGTTGTTTTTCATACTTGAATCTTGTCCGGAGTATATCTCTAAAAGTATAATAGCTAGGATCATGAAACTTCATGGGTGTATAGATCTCACCAAGGGGGAGTGCAGTGTTTAAGAACCATAACTCTACCTGGCTTATTTTTTGAGTTATTGCCCTTTGTTGTTTTTCATACTTGAATCTTGTCCGGAGTATATCTCTTAAAGTATAATAGCTAGGATCATGAAACTTCATGGGTGTATAGATCTCACCAAGGGGGAGTGCAGTGCACAAGAACCATAACTCTACCTAACTTATTTTTTGAGTTATTGCCCTTTGTTGTTTTTCATACTTGAATCTTGTCCGGAGTATATCTCTAAAAGTATAATAGCTAGGATCATGAAACTTCATGGGTGTATAGATCTCACCAAGGGGGAGTGCAGTGCACAAGAACGATAACTCTACCTGACTTATTTTTTGAGTTATTGCCCTTTGTTGTTTTTCATACTTGAATCTTGTCCGGAGTATATCTCTAAAAGTATAATAGCTAGGATCATGAAACTTCATGGGTGTATAGATCTCACCAAGGGGGAGTGCAGTGCACAAGAACCATAACTCTACCTGGCTTATTTTTTGAGTTATTGCCCTTTGTTGTTTTTCATACTTGAATCTTGTCCGGAGTATATCTCTAAAAGTATAATAGCTAGGATCATGAAACTTCATGGGTGTATAGATCTCATCAAGGGGGAGTGCAGTGCACAAGAACCATAACTCTACCTGGCTTATTTTTTGAGTTATTGCCCTTTGTTGTTTTTCATACTTGAATCGTCCGGAGCATATCTCGAAAAGTATAATAGCTAGGACCATGAAACTTTTACCAACCCGCTCCCCCTGTTGACATAAAGCAGTGTTACGGGCGTATCTTGTGACAGTTTGACACCTTGTTTGAAGAATACTACGCTGTATGTGAAATATGAACATATTTTGCATAGATGTCAGTGCCAGGTCAAATGAAAACATTAATATAATCACGAAACTTTGTAGGTGGATAGATCTCACGATGGAGAGTTGCAGTGCACAAGAACCGTTACTCTGTCGATCATATTTTTGGAATTATTGCCCTTTGTTGATTTTCAAACATAGTTCTTGTCCGGCGCATAGCTCAAAAAGTATGTAAGGTACAATCATAAAACTTTATAGGTAGCCAGGTCTGATTATGGAGAGGTGCAATGCACAAGAACCGTTACTCTGCCGATCAAATTTTGAATTATTGACCTTTGTTGATTTTCAAACTTGATTCTTGTCCGGCGATAACTCAAAAAGTATGTAAGGTACAATCATGAAACTTCATAGGTGGATAAATCTCATTATGGAGAGGTGCAGTGCATGAGAACCGTAACTCTGAAGATCAATTTTTGGAGTAATTGCCCTTTGTTGATTTTCAAACATCATTCCTAAGAAATTTTAAACGTGGCCTATATTATGCCCTATTACATATACAGCCTTGATATTTCAAACTTTAACCGAGTCTCTATCTCATGTCTTTTTAACATACAGCCTTGATAGTTCACACATGGACACCTCCTACCTTGACCGTTCACATTTGGACATGACTAGGGCGTTGTGACCTTGACATTATTTTAATGGACTGTCCTTTGGCATCAGGGCCGCGGTCATGGCGCAGTTGGTAGCGCATCTGCCTTTCATTCGAGAGGTCCCGGGTTCGGACGAGAGAAATAACAGGAATCCGTATTTAGGTGCTCTAGCAGCCGCGATATGACCTTATTAGTTGAAAACGGCGTAAAACCCCATTATTCATCAGGTTTGATCGCAAAACATGAATTTTGATTTCTTCCTCGTTCAATGTTAAAATCCTCCGATATTCCCTGCAAAGATCGGGAATAACCTTGAAAGTTACCATTTTATCTTGTTGTCTTCATGTTTTATAAATTTCATTTCGCTTTCAGGATGATGTTCAAGAAGGTGACCAATTATATTGACAATTGACCTAATAACCCCAAAATTATAAGACAACTGTGTAAAGTCTGATGATGTAAGGTCAAACGGTTCTTGAGATAGAGCACGGTAAGAAAAAGTCTAAGGACGAACGGATGGACTGACAGGCAGATAGACATGGTGAAACAAATTTACCCCCTCTACTTCGTAGGTGGGGGTATAAAAACGTGTATATCATAATCCAACTAAAGGTTTTGACGCTCTAAAAGGTTTATCAAATATGGTGTCGTATTACTATAGACGGTACACTACGAAAACAAGTTTTGCAATAGGACGTACACCATGGCTCTATAGACGGTACACCGAAGCACTTTGAAGAAGAGGATATTATCGACAATTGCAATTCTAACAGTAGCTCTGGAATATTTCAAGTGACTGGCATTGGTTTGCTAGTCATTCTTTCAGATATTCCATCATATTGTAGATTGAAATTTTACCGATATATTCGTTAAAACATGTATTTTGCGACAGACGAAGGGGAATAATCAGTGATTGTGGTCAGATTTTGGTTAATTGTAGCTCTTGTAGATCTTTGTTAAACATCTGGTGTGAAAATAACAATTCATTAATATCTAAGCTACTACAATGAGAATTGTTTTCAGAGAATTTTAAAGTATTTACATGTAAATAACACAGAAATGCTGACCTTGTAGCGCACCGCGTCAATATTCGCTCGCTTCAACAATCGCAACATCCGGTGTACGTTGTTAGACGGTGTCGAGGAGAAACAGCCTTCTCGCTTAGCGGTACGTCGTCGGTATTATTTCAAAATATTATAACTACAGCGCGAATCAGGCTGTAGTTATGAGGTTTTATAACAACACATTTTACAATCGCACATTCTTTTAATTTCGAAATGTGTTCATGCTCGTGCCGCACGATTTACTCTTATTGCAACCAATGTATCGAGAAGTAAACTCGTCGAATAACCTCTTTGCTAAGCCACACCCTTTCAGGTGAATAAAAATGGATTATACTGCTATTGAAATACAAATCTTTTATAGACTAAACAAATAAAAGGTATATATATCATAGAAAAAAAATGGAGGCTTCGTTGTAAAATGGTATTTTATGCATGTTGTTATGAATTTTAGTATGTTTGATTCAACAATGTTTTCATTAGTAATAGCCTATCTAAAATCATTATAGCTTACGAAAAAAATAATAAAATGATTATGTATTCGTAAAGAAATAGTTTATTTCAAAGGTTTATAGCGTGAGGTTGGCCTATTTTCAGTAACTGTTAGTGTTTCGATTAATGGAATAAGGCGGATAGAAGTGATTCTTATGTTACACGATGTTTTGTTGAACAACTAATATACTTAAGTTTACTAGCTGTCTTTTGTAGACTTTTAAACTTTCGACGTGCAATAACGAAAAGATGTCGCCATTTTACGACAAGTTGGTGACTTTAATAGTCGGACTGTCTTTACGTCATTTGACAGACGCTTGTTGCCATAAAGTCTCCATTGACTACGAAATCCATCCTTCCGGTGCCTCAACCGGAAATATACTACAGTGCCTGATGGGTAATATCGTGTTTTCTCGCGCCATGAGATTCAACAGTTTCGAAGAGTGCGTTTTGATGGACGCAGAGTGGAATTCAAACCCAACATTCGAGGCTGGTAATACGTATGCGTGGATATCAAAATATGAACGACGGTTTGATGAGGTATGTGTAATCCCGCAGCAATAATCTATTTAAAGCTGCTATGTGACTGATTTGTATTGAAGCAAAGTCTAATGACCCTGTCCCACCTAACCGAACTTTACACCGAATGCATACTGAACTTAATTCGGCATATTCGGCAAAGTTTCGTTCCACAAATGGTTTATGTTTGGTGTGTTTTCGGTGCGTTTCATCGACATTCGTCGGTGTTCGCAGACGTCCAAAAACGTTTTTGAGCATGCACAAAATTTTTCGACGAATGCAGCGATCAAACTTTTCGGAATTAGTTCGGTAATGGTTCGCAGAGGAATCGGTAGGCGCGCGTCTGGCGCGTATTGGTGTCGGTAATAAATCGCCGACGAATTCCTGGTCAGCATGTTCGTCATGATCGCACCGAAGGACAAACGTTTGCACTCCGATGAAGGTGCATATTACTGATCTGACCGAAAAGGCCAACGTACCGCCAACGAAACACACAGATCCTCACGATGCCATTACGAATATGACGTTATTGTCGTTATTCAGACGGTAGGGATTCGTTGATGTTTGGGAACAAATTGCGGTATATTTCGGATTTCGGAGAAACGTCGTTGGCTGTTCGACACGGTCACTACAAGTTCGTTACGTGTTCGGTGCATGGTCGGTACAAAATCGTTGAAAACCAAAGTTTACCGAATAAAGGGGCGACGAACACTGCGAATTTCGTCCTTGACTTTCGGTACAAATTCGCTACGAATGTTCGGTTAGATGGGACAGGGGTATAAAGCGTTAGATCCGTTACTTATAACAGCTTTAAAATGCATGACGTCACGGTTTTGTCCCAATGATGACACAATCAAGTAGAATGCTATTGTAAACATGTTTTGCACCTTTAAACAAACACCAAATATGCATATGCCGACTTTCTCGCTCTTTCAAATATAATTCGGACTTGTGTCGCCGGTACAGATTTCACGATAGGTTTCTCTCCGCATTCTTAATCTTTTATCATATTTTCTCGTCCACAGACTAACGATGTAGAATCTGCGATACCTGACAACTTTGGAGTTGGAAGCAGCGTCGATGTGATATTCCGAACGGCGTCTTCACAACACCACTGGTACGAAAATAATAATCGCAAGCAATTTATATTTTGGTTGGTTTCTCGATAAAGAACCATTGAGGAATTTTAGACCAATGTATATCACTTGCGCGCAGTCTGACCAATATTCATATTGTTCTCTTATAGTTTCTTCCATTCTTTAAAGTGACATTTCACAATTATTTTTACATAAATTTGACTTTTATTCTATCTGAAAGAGCATCTTTTCTTATGGAAATTCTGAACATTTTAAGTCAAAGTATTGAACCGTTTACGAGAAATATACATTTTTGTGCTAAAATTAGACAAATTGTTGTGGACAACAGTTCAGATTTATATAGAATATGCCATTTCCGTCTCAACTGTCACGGCGCATATTTCTCTTATAAATAACACTGTGATGTAAGTTGTACGTTAGGTTTGTGTAGTCATTCAAAGATGGCGACAACAATACAGCATGAGAGGTAGGTGTCTTAGTTTTTCATTGATAAATTTCTTAAACGGTTGTATCTTGCCTTGATACTGATATCATTATACAGGGGAAATGTATACCTATCAACGGTTCTATATATCAAAGTACCAGTGTTGTCCTATCGTACTCAGTCGTTGTGCAAAGACAGCCCAACACGGAAAACTTTTTTCGAAGCGAGAAAGTTGCCCTTTTAAGGATGATTACATAGTAATCAGCGAACTAGGGAACAAACTATTGCTCTTACTTGGATGTCTTTAACATGCTCTTTTCTATGGTTACTGTTATTTTACACAAAAATGTCTAGAATGACCACAAACACCGTGTTTATTAAATGGCCAGACAACGGTGTAGTCAGAGTGAAAATATGCAGACACAACGGTGCAGTTTCTGTGTTTTATGTACGGTGTGGTTATATTTTCATAACAAATTGTGAACGGTGTAGACATAATGCAATTGTGAACGGTGTAGACTTGAAGTAATACAGAACTTATCATTTCTGGAATGATAATATTTTTATGTTTAATGATCACGTTTTCACGGCTGAGAATCATGTTTTACAATTACTACCGAAATTCTTCAACAATTATGTTAATAATTTTTTATGTGACTGACTTGTAAATGCTTTGCAGCAAAGAAGGTGACAATATGTCTACAAAATATACTTTAATCAAAATATATCAGAATCTAGTTTCCTTGCTATTTGTCAAAGCAATTCCGTAAGGGTCAAATAGTAGAAATTACCAAGAATCTGCTGGCGTCCGTTTTATTTTTTTCTTTATTTTCAGTTCCATGCTGTTCACCTATTACTACTGTCATTTCGAAGGGAGTTTCGAAAATGTTGTGAAGCATTCGGAACAGGACCATTCCATTCAGATATTAAAAGTGCGCAGGGCGGGGGAGATCAATGATCAGACAGGTCAAAAAGATTTGAAAACTCTTAACTTTAGTATTATTCCTGATATTATCAAGAAGTCAGACTAGGACATCATCCCCATTTGCGAGCATAGAATACACAAGATAGACCTCATCGACGTAGAAAAAAGGATTTTGGAGTTAACAAGATTCTTTCTATCGATGATATCCCCGGTTTTGAATGCATGAGTCCTGAACATAAAAAATGACGAAGTTCAACACCCCATAAAGTCGTTCAAAAAGCCCCTACCTTAATTCCTGATATTTCCATTGGACGTGCTAAAACAGATGAAACGGATAGGGTCTCTTCTCTTTCCCCACGAGAACATGAAAACAATGGCTGAAATGAACAGTTTGTTCCCAGATGTGATTAAGTCATTGAGAAGCGTTGATCAACTTGGTATTTGTTTATTTTGGTCAATGAAGGTCGGCTCTCGATTGAAAACATTGCATTTCATTTATTTATGGATGTGTGTAAGTTACACTGTCTTGGTAGTACTTCAATGCGTTTTACTCCAATAGTCAAACGGTTTTGGCGAATAGAATATTGTCTTTTTCATTGCAAATGGTTACATTTTATGAGACTCCGCCCAAAAAATCTTGGTCAGAAAAATGTCAGTCCTGAAGAAGAAGTTCATTACGTATGAAATTCCAAAATGAATTTTGCAGTTCCAGAATTCTATTTTCAAGACTTATTTACTTAAGTCGAACAAGACAAAAAAAAAGGCCCAAAATGTTTATGACACAAATTTATAATTTATGTTTTGTTATTTATAATTTATGTTTTGTTGATTGAATCCTTTATTTTGGGTAAAATCAGACTTTTCAATGAGGGGTCAATTTGAAAACAAGATACATTTCGACCAATAATTATCATACTCCATGAGTTGAAATCATTTCATTAATTACAATAATTGATTGTAATAACCAGTTAAAACAGTTACAAAGAAAAATTCAAAGCCAGAGCCGAAATTTCGAATCTACAAATCAAATGAACGGATGAACAAGAAATTTGCCGTTGCACTTAACATGGCTTCAAAATGACGGTTATCGTATGTCTTATTTGATATTTTGTGATGGTATTCCTTTTGATTATCATTTCCGTCAGATGTTTATTCAATCACAAATAACAAAAATGTCTCCCGAAAATTAAATCAAACATACATTGAACTGTTTAAGGCTTAGGAGAATGAAGAAAAGAGAAAACATATTTTCTTAACTTTTGTTTTCATTTACTTTGAGGATGGCGGCATTTTCATCTGAGTTTTCTCAGACCAAAGTATTTGAGGGAGATAAAACAGATGATCTGCTATCTGTTAGAGCTAGTTCGCCCTATACAACATACCAAGTCTACACCGTTCACAATTTGTTGTGAAAATAATAACTACACCGTACAGATAACACAGAAACTGCACCGTTGTGTCTGCATATTTTCACTGTGACTACACCGTTGTTTGGCCATTTAGTAAACACAGCATTTGTGGTCATTCTAGACATTTGTGTGTAAAATAACGGTAACCATAGAAAAGAGCAAGTTAAAAACATCCAAGTTAGAGCAATAGTTTGTTCCCTAGTTCGCTGTTTACTATGTAACCATCCTTAAAAGGGCAACTTTCTCGCTTCGAAAAAAGTTTTCCGTGTTGGGCTGTCTTTGCACAACGACTGAGTACGATAGGACAACACTGGTACTTGGCTATATAGCACCGTGAATAGGTATACATTTCTCCCTTACAATGATATCAGTATCAAGACAAGATACGGCCATTTAAGGAAATTATCGACGAAAAACTAAGACACCTACCTCTAACGATTTTCCCCCGACGCCATCTTTGATTGACCACTCAAAACTTCCGTACAAACTACACAAATCTAACGTACAACTTACAACACAGTGAATAACAACTTCAAAAAACTGATAGCATTTCTACGCATTAGAATAAACAATTTTTGCATCAAGACATACTTTTAAAAAATGAAATAAATGTGAAATGTCACTTTAAAAAATCCTATTACAGTAGCGTGAATCATGATCAGACCGTATACATTTTACGCACTGACCGGCAAATATCTTCTTCACTTAATACTTATGTGCATATTGAATATTTCTTTCATTATCGAAAAAATAGAATAATACGATACTAAGATTGCTAAGATAATGAAAGGAGAGAGAGTATACCAACAAACTTATGCTTCCTCCAATTACATGTTTACTTAATATAAATTGCAGTTTAATCAATATAGCTTCAAATCATTTTGTAAATTGCAGGTTCAACATTGACATAAAACACAACACCACGGACGAACGGTTTCTACATATGGATATCAGACCAAACTTGGGTGTTATAGTTCTAAACAGCAAAGAGAATGGTCCATGGGACACAGAGGTTCATGTCAATAACACTATTGACCAGGGTGACTCGATCTACATCGCACAAATAAGATACAGCATGGATACCTGGGATGTAAGTATAAAACATGAGCTTCTGTTATTGATAAAAGTTTTCATAGTCTTTTTGCCCAGAGCTACTCTGTTTCCATCTAGGTGTTCACTACATTTCACAACAAAACAATCAAGCTCTAGTATTACGATAGCCTATCTCGTCTAATCTCTGGGGCGTGGCAAGACTCCATTATCCAATAGTTCTCTGTGGAGTGCATGACAAATCAAAAATCTGATACAAGTTTTCATTGGCTTAAACCTCAATTTACCACCACTTATCAAAATTAGAATCGACGTTATCCGAAAATTCACTTTCATTTGATAATTAACATCGTTATTTGGATATGTGACATAGTACGCGATCACTGCTTGTGACACTTTTATTGGATAATGTCAAAATAAAATAGTGACGTAGTAAATGACTTCACGATAAAGTAAATAGTTCAATCCACTCACTTTCACAGAGATTCCATTATTTCCAATCTGAACAGGACTGTGGAAGATTATGAAAAAAAAACTACAGAGGTACAAGGAGCTTTGAAATAATAGTCCCATTTTAATTACCAGTAGATCAATACTTAAGTTTGAGAGAACTTCTGATGCAAACAGAACAATATTTTCTTTCTCAAATGTATAATACAAGAAATGAAACGAAAACAAAAGACGGACGCTCTCCTTCGGTAGACCAAGATTCGTGGTTTCAAGCCGAGTTAGCCCGTTGCAGAGATGATATTTGAGAAAAACGAACGATCACTCTTTGAGGCATCTTCGCAAGCCAAGGATGACATCTACGACGTAACGTAGTTTCTGTATTCACCCTTGGCGTATTTAGTCCGATTTTCTTGGTCTCCTGGAAAGCGTTTTCATTGGTTCCAGCGAGGTCTCGCTGAAACCAATCAGATTGTCGACTGATATATTTGTTATGAGTAACCAAATCATGACAACGGGCGGGAAAAAGCATTGCATTTGCAACTCAAAAACGCGAAGATGGGCGATTTTTGCAATGAATTTCACTGCAATAGACAAGAATTCCCTAACTTTAATCGACGAATTATTACACTTTCGACAATTCAACCAAAAAAAGCAGCTAACTTTTACATAATCCACATGACGTATGACTCGAAAGACAGCGCGCGTTAATGACGTCATCAATAATGGACGTAAACAACCAGCAGAACAACCGCTAGGCGGCGCTTCGCGATTTCAAGAAAATCGGACTAAATCCGCCAAGGGTGAATACAAACATAGGTGGGTTCAACCTTGGCTAGCGAAGATGTCTGTGAGGAGAATGAGTTCAATCTTGATAGGGATACGACAGAGTATGAATCGATCATTATGAGCGGTATACTCTGGTAGAGAGTAGCAGCCCAAACACGGTGGATAATCACGTGATGCAATAATTACTTAATATCTTCAATAACTTTGTTAAAACGGGACCGATTTGAATTCGGTTTGAAGTAGAGAATGGTGGACAGACGTCATGCATTAGATGAACGTGGTTGATGTTTTTAAAAATCAACTGATAAAAAAGTTATTGAAGATAAACCAAATTTTGGTTTATCTTCAATAACTTTTTTATCGGTCGATTTTTTAAAAATCCTCTACGTCCATGTTATTCCTGACATTTTTCCACCGTCTCTGCTTCAAACCGAATTCAAATTGGTCAAGTATTGACAAAGTTATTGAAGATTATCGGAAATTTTAAGTCACGTGATTAGACACCGTGTAAGCAGCCCAAAGTCTACAATGAATTCGTAAATGGTAAATATTGGATTGCTTCGAGGTAATCTCCCCTAGACTTGGGCACGGCTAGTCATTTACTGTGGTATTAACCATTCATAACAGTGACGCTTTTTGACACCTCTCATAAATCAAAGCGCTGAAAGCGCTGAATGCCTTGAAGAATTTGAACACGTGCAGATTATTGGTATGAGAAAGTTTAAATATTCTTTAACTTCAGCAATAATCAAAGCGCTGAAAGTGCTGAAGGCCTGGAAAGTGTACGAAAAATAACAAGAGTAATATTTTAATCTTTTATTTTATTTTTTTTTTTTTTTTTTTTTTTTTTTTTTTTTTTTTTTTGAAGAAGAAGAAGAAGAAGAAGAAGTTTCGAATAAATTTGAACACATGCAGATTTTTGGTATAAAACAAAAGTAAAATGAACAGAAATCATCTGTATGGTATGAAACAAAAGTAAAATGAACAGAAATCATCTGTACTGGATGGCCACTAGAATCATGGGGGCCAAATTATCAAGGATCAGGTAAGAAGGATTTCGATTGCAGATTTATCCATTTTATTTATTGCATGACCAATTCCTGTCCAAATTGTGTTAAATAAATCTGCGACCAAAAGCGGTCTTAAGACCGTGAATAATTTGGGCCCTGCTCCCTGGTTAATAAATCATCGAAACACAATAGCATATTATCAGAACATTATATAAAAGATAAGTGCATGTCGTTCTTTAAACCCTTTATCATTCCATTACCAAACGGCAAAATTTTAGACTTGTCCAAATTCAAAGATGTTGCAGACGACAATTTCAAGTAATTACTAAATATAATTTCACATTTTTTCACAATGTTTTTCAAACCCATTATCTCTAGGGGAGTCAAAAACAGTCATTATGTGGGAATGGGTTAATAAATCTGTTATTATTTTGCTGCTGAAGCTAGAAGTTTTTGAAATTTCCCTTTATGGGCATTTTCTTTTGTTGAAAAAGACATGTTTTGGTTAAATTTCAATTATAACATGCAAGTCAAAACATATAAGAGAACATGAAATATCATGGAAACACAATAGCAAATTATCTTGACATTATATAAAAGTATGCGAGTAAAACTAATTATATATTCAAGAGGGCCATGATGGCCCTATATCGCTCACCTGAGTTTCCGATTCTACAGACAAGTATAGTCTGGTCTTGGATTGGATACAGTTTGGTAGGTCATTTATATAGACTAAGAAAAGACATGGACAGAGCACTGAACCCTGAGGGACGCCTTAGAGAACGGGTAGAGTAGTTGATGAGTGATCATCAATACCTACTCTTTGAGAACGATCCTTTTAGAAGGATTATATCCATCTTGAGATCAGTGAAAGGACACCCAGCTTATTCAATTTGGGTATTTAATTGCTGTGATCAACCTTCTTCTTCTTTCGGTTTAGGTCAGGGTTCTTCATAGAATGTATATTTGACCTACGATGGGATGAGACAATCACCTCTTCCATTGGTTGTGTACAGCTGAAAGTCTATACGGTACAGTTAAAACTATGTACACCCATCAACCGGTTACTTGCTACTGGGTAGGGCCACAGCATGCTGGGGTAGGGCGACCCTGAGCCCCTGAGCGTAGTAGCATCTGAGACGGCTATAGGAAGGTGGTTCCAAATCAAATGCCTTACTAAAATCCATTTCAAGTATATATCCGCTTGTTGGCCATTTTCAAGATTGTTGTATGCTTCTTGGGTAAGGCTAATCGATTGAGATTCACGGGTATGTTTTGCTCTGAAGCCATGCTGGTACTGGCTAAGTAGATTATTCTTACCAAAGTGGCACATGATGTTTGTTATCAGGATGCGCGCCATAATTGTTGATGCTATGCAGATTAAAGAGATTGGCCTATAGTTGCTGGCTTTATACTTTGGACAGCTTTTTATAGACGGGTGCTACTGTTTTACTTCTCTAATCTTTGGGGACAATACCTGTTTCTAGAGAAAGATTGGAGATGACCTTGACAATAGATCAACTGTATATCTTGTAATATTTCTTTACACCTCTGGTAAAATATGTTTTTGGAAAACAATTCGGCATAATTAGAAAATGTACGTTCTGCTCAGTATTTTTTTGTGCTATATTGAGCACAATTTCCAAATTTATTAATGCCCATTATGTCGTCTGCATTAGCTTTGGAATTTGACAAGTCAAAAGCTTTTACATTTTGGAATGGGTGAGATAATGGTAAATTCCATATTTTATATCTTGTTCAAACAATCAAGATGAAGTAATGGATTGAATAACGATTTATTAAATGAGGTTAAATCATTGCCGACAAATCGTGATGTTATTTCTATATATCTTCACAATATATCATTTATCTAACTTATTAAATCATGAATCTGCCTATTAAGACATAACTATCTAACACATACAAATACATAGATATATAAATAACAAAGTTTTAAAACAAATTAAAGAATAACAAATCGTTACTATTACCTACGGTATTGAAAAACCAAATATTTCAAGTGTGTATCGGTAATCACTGACACGTTCCGTGTGTTCCGGTAATTACTATGCGTTCCATGGTGTTCCGGTATTTCTATGGACCCAATAGTTTTTTCGCGGGGGAAAAACGAACATTTACGGAAAATTTTGCAATGAACGAGTTTCTTTGAATATTAGAGGAACGTCGGGTACTTTCGGACAGTTAAGCGATCGTCAGCCATTATTTAGATAGGTGAAGACAAAAACTGTATCTTATGTCACAATCAGAAAATTCTAAGCCTTTTCCCCGGCATCGGTTATGAGAAGTATGTATTAAGCGTATAAAACCGGGTACCATAAGGAAAACAAAATGAGTCATCAACGACAGTTTATTTCGGACACATCGGGTCTGATTGGACAGGCCGATAATCGAGCTAGATTTATTTCAAATAATTATGTTTGCACTTTTACGTAATTAATTTGGAACAATCTAAAATTTTGTTTGGAAAGGTTTTAGGTAAGATAAAATACAAATGAACGATCTAAGAAATTTATTTGCATCGAGTATTTCATAAAAAAATGAAAAATAAACGCTGGTGGATGGAATTGAACGGCGGTTCCCCGAGATCTGAGACTTCGACATTACCGCTCGACCACTGAACTTGCTGACCTTGTGTGACATAATTAATATATAAAATCATTATTTGTCCGGTTAGACCCGACGTATCAATTTTCCTTCGGGTCAGATCGGACACCATTTTATTTCCGAAAATAACTAATATTTCTATTATCGACAGGTAAAAAACTCTCGAAAACCTTTTAATCTTCTTTTTAAACCAGCCCTAAAAAAGATTTAATCGCAATAATACATTGTCATAATCTTGCGTCTGCAGGGTATCTGTTATATAGATTATTGCTTACGAGCCTCTACGGAAATTTTGATTCGGGGAAAACCCACTAAACGTTGAGTATTGGCGGCGAATGGATCCGCGCATAATATATGTTGCAATGGATTTCTTGATTGTAAATATTTTACGATTTTAAATGCCTTTACTACTATCAACGTATGTATTTACTTCTTTTGTAATGTATACCATGTAAAAAAAGTTTAGCAACACTGACTTTGTTAATTGAAAACATATATTTTCTGTGATATTTATTTCACCACCATTATATATATTTCAGCATATGCATTCACACACAACATTCAAATGTTGCTTTGTGGAAACGTTAAATACTCTCTGAGAAACAGTGTCTTAACGTAGGTGAGGGTGGTCAAAACAAGAAAACACAATAAAATTCGATATCGGTTATGAGGTCATTTTTAGCAAGAACAGCATTGAAACATTTTCTAATCCACTTAAAAAGTTTGTACCCAGTATCAACATTCACTACTTTATCAAGAGACTGAACGTCATTCACGTCATAAGGATCACGTTCACGTCTTTCCCCAAATGCGCCATAGGAGCTCTATTGGTGATAAATCAAACAGAATGGTGGTAATGGGAGAAAATCAACATTTCTTACGCTTACAGCATTCAGGACTCTATGCCAGTAAGGTCTGGTACGTTCATGGTGTAGCGTCAGGGAAATTACAACGTATAGTCAACGTCTATTAAGCCTTCGTCTGTGGAGACGATCATGGATGGTAAATGAGGATTCTCTATTTTGGTATTACTGTTGAAGCCACTAAAAGTTTTGGTGAGAATATGGAACATCTTTGCCTTGACGTTACGAAATTATGACGGTCATCGTCTCGTGGCGTTTTCCTCCGATATCCTTGACCGGGACTATCTCAAACCACAAACAATGGCTCATATAGCATCCTCAAACAGTTACTCATGCTTTGAGGTACGTAAAATTTAAAAAGACATCTTTATCGCCGGTTCCGCCACGTAGGAACACATTAGCGATATAACGTCATTCTGACGTAAGTCCACGACGTAGTCAAACAGCGTTGCAGAAAAGTCTTTTTAGTGGCCTTTTTCATTCTGGGCAAAGACGAGTATGTTCACACCTAAATGTTTTCTAGAATTATGCTCCAAACACATGGATACCATGACAGACATGAAAACCGGAAATGCGCACCTGGAGTGCAAGACGCACGCGATGGCGTTATAAAATTCATTTGTTTGTGTTTACTAGCTATAATCTATCATGTTAACGTTTGATTTTATGTTAAAACAAAAATATTTTGGCTACTAAAGATATTTACATTTTGTTGCTAAACTTTTTTTACTATGTATACATGGGTCGAAATTTACAAAATCTGCATAAAGTAGTAGATCTAATCCAGTTCCGATTTACTTTTCATCGCGCAAGAACACTATCTATCTGCGTTCAACGTTTTCACAAAATAGTGATTCTGCACGCCCTGAGAAAAATGACATGCTAAATTTGGCCTTCTTCAAGGCCAAAAATGTAAACATTCATTCATTTGATTTTGGCGTCTGTATCATCTTTAGATTTTGACTAATTAGAATTGTCGTCTGATAAACTTTTGTTGTCTATTTTCAGATATACATCAATGGAAGCCTCCTCTACAATTTTGAGCGAAGACAAAACTATACAGGAGATGCAAATATTAATTTCAAGGGTTCAGACACACATTGTCTTAGAATTATTTATTACGGACCGTGGTAGTAACTACGATAAAGGGATAGGTTGCGCATTACTACGTTAGTGGTACATCAATGATAGACAATGTGCTATTAAGGAAATTCATTAAAATTCGGGAATATGCAAATGAGTTAATTTGCATAAAATAACTGAAATTGAAAGTGCAAGTAATAAGCTTTCATTTGATACCATTTTGGTAAATGAGGGTAAACATTCAATCAAGATATGACCAAATAAGGTTTTGTAATTGAAGAAAAAAGTTGTCAGGGTTAAGGGTTTCATATATGGGTTACGGCCAAAAGCCCCAACGGCAAGAGTGCAAACAATGCTCATGGTGTAGCTTTTGTTATAAACGTTCAGAAAATCATACCTTTGTTGGCCCTTTCCATAAATTCTTTTGTAAGCTATTTGTTCACAAAACATGTTTTCATTACGACCAATCATTAACTACAAAACACTTCGAACATCTTTCAAGGTCATCCGTTGTGACGGCAATTGGCGATGATAGCCTCGTCAATTTCCGGTGCCACGGATGACATATGTATATGGACGAGGGTATCTCTCGTTTACTTCCGTTGTCACGGAAGACACCGAAAGATGCACGAAGATATCTAATGACGGGATGTATTCCTTAATGTCTCACGAACTTTGAATTTGGACCTGCACCATATTGCGTCGTTTTGGAAAATATCAATCAACCACGTTGACGTTATACCGGGTTCACAAGTCGAATGAATATATGTACGTTAATTATGTAGGACTACCTCTACTCACTGGTGGTGAACTCGACCAAAGCGTTGGACGTTTTTTTCGCGATCATTGTATTCCGTCGGTGTTTTTTTAAAATAGCGTAACTACGGCTTCGATAAAGCCGTAGTTACGAGATTTTATAACAACACCGACGGTTTGTCAATACATATCGGTAAACCCGGTCTATTTTTAGAACAATTTCATTGTTATTAGAAAAACTATCCAATCCGATCTTTAAACTCACATTTAAACGCAAAATATCTGTACCTTGTTGTAGTGAAAAACGTCCATCGCTTTGGCCGAGTTCACCACCAGTGCTACTACTTGGGACAGCCTAATCGACAAGGCCAGTTTTATAATTTTATCAGAAGAGGTAACTCTGTAAAACGGGCACCTACATGTATCTTAGAGTAATGTCCAAGGGCGGATCTAGGGGTGGGGTCAGGGGGTCATGACCCCCCCCCCTGGAATTGGCTGAAAATTGAATTTTGACTATATAAATTCTTATCAAAAGCGAACATTTGGGCTTTGACCCCCCCTGGAAAAAAGTCCTGGAACCGCCTTTGAATGTCCCTTGATAAAAGAGAGCATTTTGCATTTTGTAAGATTAATTGAAAGCTTGTATTAATTTTGTTCTATGCACTGAGCCGTTTCATTGGTCGTGCTTGTTAGTTTTAATAGTTGTCAAACATACAATGGACACAACTGGACACAAGTTTATTGTAAAGACTGACTTGTTCATCTGCATGCGGAATAAAGGTTATGGATGGTAACGAGTACATATTTTACTAATCGAGTACTCGGTCCCTCTTCCGATCGAGGACTCGAGTACTCGGATAGAAACGTCGTCTTTTGGTTATGGTATCGGTGTTGTCCGACATGTTCATATGCGATTTATACAGCATATCTTCAGTCAATTTGTTTCTTTAGATGACATTTGATAAGTGCTTTATTTGAGAACAAGAGCCCCAAGAGGGCCTGAATCGCTCCACTGGCTAGAGTAAAAGAATTATCTCATGATTTCTTGTTAGCCTCGCACTGCCAAATCTTGAAAAGGGTCACCCAAGGAACATTTCGGCAAAGTTTGGTCTGAATTGACCCATTGGTTTATACTTAAAGAATTATATCATGGTTTGTCCAATTATGATAAGCCCTGCCCTGTTATACCCACATTTATAGAAAAATCAAAATTTCACACACAATGCCAGTAAAGGACCACCAAAGGAACATTTCTGCAAAGTTGTACTTAATTGACCCAATGGTTGTTTTCAAAGAATTATTTCGCGATTTCTCCCATTCTGATAAGCCCCTCCATGCCACAACCACATTAATGAACCAATCAAAATTTCACAAATAATTTAAGTTAAAGGCCACCCAAGGAACATTACTGCCAAAATTGGTCTACATTGGCCCACTGTTGATTTATAAAGAATATTTTGTATTATTACATATAACATCGGTATATCGATGCTTTTCAACAAGAAAACTGATAACGACAGCTTGTTTAAAGCTGCAGTTACGATGTTTTTGCTGAAAAGCGACAATATTGTATATTATCCTATATATTCTAAGAGCTGATCAACAGGCCTTGCTCCATGGATCCGAACCCGATGGACTTTGTCTCCAAACAAAAAAGTTTGTTGTTTTGGAGGCTTCTTTTTTGTTGGAATTGGAAAAGCTAATATTTAATTAGCCATTTGCATTCTAGTAAGGTTATTGCTTTTATTTTACATGAATATTTTAGAAGTATTTTATCGCGCCTTGACAAATGTCTGCATCCGCTCATATTTCCACTTTTGTCATCTGCACTATCTGTCAAATGTTTATAACCCTTGCGTTTGGTGACTGGTTAGCCAATAAACGGTTGCATATGAAGAAAAATAAGATTCATTTGATTACAAATGGATTTGAATACAAAATATCGAAACTGGAAGCATTCCAATATCCAATTTATAAATGATTTTTTTATGAAATTTTTCAAGCGTAATGATACAATTATATTGCTGTGAAGCTTTCGGTGGCATTTCGTAGAAATTAAATTGTATATTTAATTATGTTACATAAATCAGCTCCGCTCCCCTGACCAAAACCATCATAATTCAAAACGGTACTGTACACGTACGCCAATCGATATTTTGCTTGTTTTTAGACTCAACTCAAATATTATGTATTACTGATTTCATTTGATATGACACTGGTTTTTAAACAAAACATGTTCATATCACAAATTCCCTTACATATATCAAAGGGATTTAAAGGGACATCACATTTCCATTTCATTTTTAAAGTATGTCTTGATGTCAAGTGTTTTTTAAGTTGTTGCTTATAGGCGAAAAACATGCTTTTAAAGTTGGGACTGAAATGACGAATTCTATATACATCTGAACTACTGTAGACATCAATTTGTTTATTTTTAACACAAAAATTATATATCTCGTAAACAGCACAATACTCTGGTTTGAAATTTTCAGACTTTTCATAGGAATATATGCTCCATCAGATAAAAAAGAGTAATTGTTTTTAGGAAAAAAGGCTAAAGCTATGCCTTAACAAATTAAATCAGCAGTGCCGGGTTGGTTGGTTGGTTGGTTGGTTGGTTGGGCTTTAACGCCGTTTTCAACTGCTATGTTCACATCGCGGCGGATTGGGCACCTAACCATGGATTCTTGTCGTTTCTCATACCAGTACTACCACAGAATACTAAACGAGCCTCCGCTCACTAACATAGGATACCGATATCAGTCATTGGTGGGAGACAATTATGTCTGAAAGGCTATTTGCCACGACTGGGGATCGAATCTAGGACCTCACGAGTGAGAATCCGGTGCGCTTCCAACTGCACCTTGGCTGCGGCCATTTACCGGGTTGAAATGTAATTACTACTAAATGCCATGTCGATATCAAAATTGATTATAGGTGAATGATAGGTCTACATTATACAAAGTTTATCTTGGTGAGAATTGTGCATCATTGGATGGATAACAACTACGACAAAATAAGTCCCTCTTGTGGTAAGAAATTATGCAATTACTTTCTTGTTATTGCGCCAATTTTCAAGGGGTTTGTTGTGTGTTCCCCACCTTACTTAATTCTTTCCTCAAATATATGCCTCTACCCCTCTTATCTGTAGCCCCAACCGGAAGCGGAACAACCAAAAATTTAAAGGAAGATAACTATCAAGGGAAATTACTCTAGATCTTGGTAGAGGCAGATTGTAGTATTCTTTTACTATTTCCAAAAATTGGAATCTAAAGAGATGGGTCGCATTTGCAGTCAATAGTTAGAATCATAAACTTTAAACAATGAATGAATATTTAATGAAATGAGACCAATGTTCATCAAAATAAAATCTTCCGTTCATTTTCATGCGACATTTAATTCAAAGCATATCGTCATTTTAAACAAAAACCTCGTAACTACATCTTATCTAATGCTGTAGCTACGAGGTTTCTTACGAGAAGCATAATTTTTAAGGAAAAGTAGTCCCGACAGGTCGCTTTAAAATAATCGAAGCTTGTCATGTGATCATGCAGGTGGCAGACTAGAAAGAATATTATGCGTTTGTTTGCGCCACAAGAAGCTTTGCTTATATTTCATTAATGGAACCTATAGTAGTTTTGGGCATGAAAGTTTTTTTTTTTCTTTTTAATTGAATTTCCGTCGGAATTATTTCACTGTTAATGAAAAATGGATTACATCGGTAAACATTCAATTTCAAGATTGACAATATAGGGTTAATTCACGTTTTTGAGGTCGTTAACATTCTCAGAGGCCCAAAAAATGCGTTATCGCCTGAGACCGGAGGTCGAAGGCGATAACCCATTTTGTGGGCCTCTGAGAATGTTAACGACCGAAAAAAACGTGAATTGACGCTATTATTGCATAAAATATGAATAATTTGCAAAGAAATGTAATAAAATAAGACGAATAACTAAAAAACTTAGTGAAAATTTAGCCACATTTACACCGACAGATACCAGAGTTTTCCGGCATTCGACTCGACATATATCGAGTAAGTGCGATATCCACTAGACGGGCCGTTAGATTTTCATCGTGTAGCTATATAGTCAAGTTTCATCGCATTTTTACTGACATAATCTTCATTTGGGTTGGCGAAATCGTAACAATATTCGACTTAGTTTTCTTTTGGAAACATGCTCCGGATATCCTAACGTTCATTTCAGTGCGAGTAATGAATTAAAAGGTCGGAATTTCCAAGGTAGATCTCTGGACCGTTTGGTTCGTTTCAGACATTCGTTCATTTCAATAAAAACAAAGTTGTAAAGGAAAATTGCAGTAACTAAAAGAAGAACAAGAAACACATAGGCTTACCACCACATTTGACCTAGACCACAACCACTCAATTCTAATTTCTATCCTTCCATGTCCACGAAATACACTTTTAGTTTAAAATCTGTCAGCTGCCCGTTTGTTTACTTTTTGATTCCAAGAATTAAACCTACGTCACTATAATTATTACGTCATCACATATGGTTACACTGGGAGACCTAGTTTATTTATTGGGATGTAAACTGGAAATGGGGTCTTACAAGAATTTACATCGCGGAAAAGGGAAATGACAAAATTTCGGCTTTATTTTCAATTTTCTGAAGCACTCACAACAAATCCCCGATCGAGGATATTTGAGTGCAAAACTGGTCCGATATCGCACGTGAATCTGCCGATTAATGCACGATTTCTCTGGATATCCGCCCGCTTTCTGCTGGTTATACAATGCCAATAACAGACTGAAAACACACATTTTAGGCAATAATATAGATAAATACACCTGTAGCAAAAAAAAGCTAAAAGTCAAATGCTATCATGATAAAAATGTATGCTGTGTTTAAAAGTTATTTTCGCATAATATAGGGTTAATTCACGTTTTTGAGGTCGTTAACATTCTCAGAGGCCCAAAAAATGCGTTATCGCCTGAAACCGAAGGTCGAGGGCGATAACCCATTTTGTGGGCCTCTGAGAATGTTAACGACCTCAAAAACGTGAATTAACCCTATATTTGCATAAAATATGAAGAATTTGCAAAGAAATGTAATAAAATAAGACGAATAACTGAAAAACTTTGTAAAAATTTAGTCACATTTACACCGACAGACACCAGAGTTTTCCGGCATTCGACTCGACATATATCGAGTAAGTACGATATCCACTAGACGGGCCGTTAGATTTTCATCGTGTAGCTATGTATGTAGTCAAGTTTCATCGCATTTTTACTGACATAATCTTCATTTGGGTTGGCGAAATCGTAACAATATTCGACTAAGTTTTCTTTTGGAAACATACTCTGGATATTCTAACGTTCATTTCAGTGCGGGTACAGTAATAAAACAAAAGGTCGGAACTTCCGAGGTAGATCTCTGGTTCGTTTCAGACATTCGTTCATTTCGATAAAAAACAAAGTTGTAAAGGAAGAATTGCAGTAACTAAAAGAAGGACAAGAAACACATAGGCTTACCATAACATTTGACCTAGACCACAACCACTCAATTCTAATTTATATTCTTCCATGTCCACGAAATCCACTTTTAGTTCAAAATCTGTCAGCTGCCCGTTTGTTTACCTTTTGATTCCAAGAATTAAACCTACGTCACTGTATTACGTCATCAGATATGGTTACACTGGGAGACCTAGTTTACTATTTATTGGGGTATAAACTGGAAATGGGGTCTTATAAGAATTTACATCGCGGAAAAGGGAAATGACAAAATTTCGGCTTTATTTTCAATTTTCTGAAGCACTCACAACAAATCCCCGATCGAGGATATGTGAATGCAAAACCGGTCCGATAATGCACGTGAATTTACTGAATAACGACCGTTTTTGACGATATCAGACTGATTTTTGCTCGTTATCCAATGCCAATAACAGACTGAAAACACACATTTTAGGCAATAATAGTGTGTTTATGTACCTCTATAGACAGAAAACCGGGCGGTAACGTAAACAACGTAACAGACGTTAAAGATGGTGGAGCTATCTCGAAAGAACTTATTCTTCCTGAAATCGTCTTTAGAAATAAACCGGCAAATCTCTGACTACAAAAATTGAGATAACAGCTCTATACTACAGAATTACAATGTAGAATTTAAAAAAAAATGTTAAAATATTCATTAAAAGCGACGGTGACGGCAATATTAATTCATTCATAACCGAATGTGATTTTGAATAGTCGCGTAAAGTGACATTTTTTCCTAAGATATCTTGAGATTTCTTAATATATATGATTAAAGTGACTTTTCAGGATTATTTTTACATAAATTTTACTTTTACTCCATCTGAAAGAGCATCTTTTTTATGGAAATTCTGAAAATTTCTAGTCAAAATATTGAACCATTTACGAGAAATATATATTTTTGTGCTAAAATTAGACAAATTGTTGTGGACAACCCTTCAGATTCATATAGAATTTGTCATTTGTGTCTCAACTTTAAAGGCATATTTTTCGCTTATAAATAACAATTTCAAAAAACGGATAGCATTTCTACGCATTAGGATAAACAATTTATGCATCAAGACATACTTTCAAAAAATGAAATAAATGTAAAATGTCACTTTGAGCATTCTTTGGAGCAAAATTGTTAAGCCGCACAATGGAAGTATATACTTCTCGCGGAACCCTACGGTCAACTCTACAGAAACAATTTAAGAGAGGATTGACCGAATTGGTCCGTATGCTCCATAATTCAAAAACCATGGTGTTCCGTTTTAGATTAAATGAATAAATAAAAAGTAAATTACGTTTTCATTCAAAGGATGAATTAATTCAAAGATGAACGTTGTGAGCTTTAAGCTACTTTCAGAATTTAGTGTTTCGATGCTTTAATTTACATAAACCGGCCAGACATGATTTTGTATATATTGTGGAAGTTGATGCGTTGCAGACAACCAACTAACATTTACAAATTGCCCTTAGTAGACTTCTAAACTTTCAGCGTGCAGTAAAGAAACAATGTCGCCATTTTACGACCATTTAATGACTTTAGTAATTGGACTATTATTAAACCATCTGACATACACTTGCTGTCATAAAGTCTCCATTGACTACGACATCCATCCTTCCGGTGGTTCTACCGGAAATGTACTACAGTGCCTGATGGGTAATATCGTGTTTTCTCGCGCCATGAGATTCAACAGTTTCGAAGGATGTGTTTTGATGGATCCGGAATGGAATTCAAATCGGACATTTGAGGTTGGAAATACGTATGCGTGGATAACGGCATATGAACGACTGTTTCAGGAGGTATGTACTCCCTAGCATAAACATCTCTTAACCCATTACCAAACGACAAAATTTTAGGGCAGTCCAAATTGAAAGATCCTGCAGATGACAATTTCAAGTTAATGGATTTTTTTCATTTTTAGGTCTTTTCGAGTGGAAAACATTGTGGAAAATGAAGAAATTGCTTGTCACAAGCAATTTCTTATATTCCACGATGTTTTCCATTGCCATTGCTGTGTTAGGGAGTCAAATAGAGTCATTGTGTTGTAATAGGTTAACAGCTGACTATTCGACATAATTATTTCGAACAAATGTTTTCAAGCGTTAGGATAATTACTACAGTTGTCGCCACATCGTATGGCACGTGTTTATGTTTTGTTTAACGTTCAATTACATTTGAACACAATATAAACATTGTGCCATACGATGTGGCGCCAACTGTAACTACTTTAAATTGCGTGACGTCACATGTAAATTGACTGTTAACGCAAACGTTTCTCGACTTTTAATCAAAGCTCAAATGTGCATGCCCTAACTGTATCAAAACAGATGTTATACATGTATCCACTCCAGTATATTTCACGGAAACATACTCTAGTAATTCAGCTACTTCTTTCATAATTTAGGTCCATCTGTTTACTGAGTCTCCTTTGTTTGAGTCATTCAAATGGAACAAGCAAAAACATATACCGGTACATATTTTTTTGAAAAAGAAACGCATAAGACCATTCTGTTCGTACGCTTTTAAAACGGGATAACCTCGTAAGTAGCATGATTATGGACGAACATCAACGACAACAATGATAGTGGTCATCATCGACATTGGTAAATACAACAGCTTTATAAATATTCTCCAACATCTAGATCGACTTCGTTTTGCACTGTCGTGAAGCAAATAGTTTACAGCGAACTTTTATAGCCAGGGTTATAATGACGTCATATGAAACTCGGCAACAATCGTGCCAGATTAATACCTATTGTCGTGAATCTGGACAACAGTACCCAGATGAAAACAACGGAACAGTTAGTTGGCGTGTAACCAAAGACTTTGATTTCGTGACTAAGTCACTGTATGGAAACTACTGTATGTATAGTTAGCTGGGTTTTCCGAAGTCGAAATAAAAATGGCGGACGGGATTTCTGTACAAGGTAGGTGTCATGTATTTTTGGTCACATACTATTGAATATGTTCTTTCATGCAACTTGACGGATATCAGCGTGAAGGCAATTGGTTGGAGAACCAATAAATATAACCCCCTTGTTAATAATTTGCCTCGTTTGACTGTAATGTTTGAATGAACACAGTGTCGTGTT
Source organism: Fragum sueziense (assembly GCA_963680895.1). NCBI lineage: Eukaryota > Metazoa > Mollusca > Bivalvia > Cardiida > Cardiidae > Fragum > Fragum sueziense. Next base: position 50,193,707 of record OY804601.1, read on the forward strand.
GACCTTGAAATCCGAAGCGATAGATTTTGAAAAATCGGTCTGTATTTCCGAATTCCTAACATTCCTGTCAACAACACAGGGCTAGATGGGTGGAGAAATTGATATTCTTACCTTAAATGTTTCGACAGATCGTCTGTGTAGTCTACATTTGTTGTAATTACGCTTTGAAAATTCGCATGCTGTACAGCTGTGTGCAAACCGAAACTAACCCGGTGTACAGCTGGGTGAAACTGTTTTTCTGTATGTGTGGGTGCAATATCTAACCCGAAAACACTGTATGTTTGGGTTTTCTGGATAAAATCCGATACATGATTCCGAAACTCTTTTGTGTTGAACTATCGAAATATATATTCCAAACTATCCAAACGATTTTCATTAAAGAGACATTTCACATATAATTTCTCATAAATTTCACCTTTTCTTTTATCTGAATGAACTGAATTTCTTATGAAAATTCTGAAAAGTTCAAACCAAAGTTTTGCGCCGTTTAAGAGACATATATTTAATCTTGCATTGATGGATGCCGCAGTTAAAATGTAAATGAAATTTGTCCTTTTTGTCTCAACTTTAGAGGCGTTTCTTTTACTTATCAGCAACATTTTCAAACAACTGATAGCATTTTTTAAAAACGCATTAGATGATCGACCTTCATTACCTTTCAAAATGAACTAGCAATGTTATGTCTATTTAGTGTGCGCAGAAAACGTATGAAATCGATAATCTTACTTCAGTCTTTCTGTATATTTTTCCCATTATCGTTTTCGTTCTGTGGCACACCCAAAGTGAATATTCACACCATCTTTTTATAACTGGTATCGGACTATCCCACAAATGAAAATATACACATAATTATATAATAACTAAATCAAGTATATCATTATGCTTTTTTTTCAAAGTGTAATTACAACCAAAGTAAAATTACACAGACGAAATATTGAAACATATCCCTTAAGCTTAACTACGGTATCAATTTCTGCACCCATCTAGTCGTGTGCTGTTTTCAGGAAAATCAGGCATTCAGAAATACATTCCGTTTTTTTGCCAAACATTTTTTTTTTTTAATTTTTCAAAATCATAAAATTATTAATAATATTTATTCCAAACTATCCAAACGATTTTCATAAATGTGCTCCAGAAAATGTATGACATAAATAGTCTTATTGCAGTCTTTTTGTATATGTTTTCATAGCTTTCATTATTTGGCTAAGTTGAAATTAATATTAGCATCGCCTGTTCCTACCAAGCACTCCATTGATAATAAGATACACACCATTTTATGATATATTCTGATTTTCTTCAGGAGACAGGGAGGAGCCTAGAAAACGGTTCACTATATTTAAGCTTGAGGAAAACATCCTTCTCGCTTAGCTGTAAATCGTCGGTATTATTGCAAAACATTATATCAACAGCTTGAATCATGCTGTATTTACGAGGTTTTATAACAACACATTTTACAATCGAACATTCTTTCAATTTCGAAGTTTGTTCATGCTCTTGTCTTACGTTTTTTTCTTTTATATCAACCAAGGTATCGAGAAGTAAACTCGTCGAATAACGTTTTTGCTTAGCCACATGCTGAAATAGGAATAAAAATGGGTTATAACTAACTAAAGTATAGCATGCGATTTTTTTTAAAATTTAGTTACATTGTACAATAAAAGTAGACTGCACAGACGAACTGTCAAAAAAATCCGTTAGTCTTTACTATCAAATTCTGCACCCATTTATATGTGTGCTATTGTGACGAACATAAGGCATACCTTAATACAGGCTGATTTTTAACCTAACACGTTCTTTTATTTATTTTTTATTTCAAAATCACGAAGTTCCTGAAATGATATGTGGTGTGGTAATGTTATCGTTATTTATTTATTATTATATTTCGCCACGTACTTTAGGAGGACGCGCGCTAACCTTCTTCAAGGTAAAAAAATCTTTAGCTGTTATGAAGTAGGGTCATGTTTCTATACCTCCGACATAATTGACCCTTCCCCAGTGAGATTGGTTTGGCGAATCAACATATAAATAGATGAACGTAAAATGCATTTTCATATACATGTATATATATCTTTTTGTTTTTGTTTATGTTACTTTTATTCCTTTAAACGGTTTGAAATGAAACGATATCAATATGATTTTCCAGTGTTAGTTCGTGTGTTTTTTTATTTATTTTTTTTTTCTATTTTTTTGTGGGTGTGTAATGAATAAATTTTTGGTCGATCTACGTATTTATAAACGATAGTTTTGATGCAATGAATGTGCCAAATCATCAAACATGAGCAGTTACTAACTCGGAACAGTGGGAAGAGAATGGGCAGTATTTTTGTCCTCACTGCTACCAACTCCATAGAGCTGGTAGACTTAGGCTTTGACAAGAACGTGTCAACGATACGCGAAGTAGGCTCGAACTCATGATCACGGCACCGAGTTACAACAAACAAGTATAGAATGCTAATCAATTTGCTGTAGAAGCTGCATGCTCCGGTTCTAAGCACTCGTTCGTTCGTTTATACAGTCCCCCCCCCCCCCCCGCTTGCTCTCGAGGCACCGCTAGCTGTGCATATAGACTCCGACGAATCCACACTTTGGGTCGAGAACTATTAATTACATTTCATTTACATTTTAACTGCGGCATCCATCAATGAGTTTAATTGCAAGATTAAATATATGTCTCTTAAACGGCGCAAAACTTTGGTTTGAACTTTTCAGAATTTTCATAAGAAATTCAGTTCATTCAGATAAAAGAAAAGGTGAAATTTATGAGAAATTATATGTGAAATGTCTCTTTAATGAAAATCGTTTGGATAGTTTGGAATATATATTTAATATATAGTTCAACACAAAAGAGTTTCGGAATCATGTATCTGATTTTATCCAGGAAAACCCAAACATACAGTGTTTTCGGGTTAGATATTGCACCCACACATACAGAAAAACAGTTTCACCCAGCTGTACACCGGGTTAGTTTCGGTTTGCACACAGCTGTACAGCATGCGAATTTTCAAAGCGTAATTACAACAATTGTAGACTACACAGACGATCTGTCGAAACATTTAAGGTAAGAATATCAATTTCTCCACCCATCTAGCCCTGTGTTGTTGACAGGAATGTTAGGAATTCGGAAATACAGACCGATTTTTCAAAATCTATCGCTTCGGATTTCAAGGTCAACACGACACTGTGTTCATTCAAACATTACAGTCAAACGAGGCAAATTCGTAAAAAGGGGGCTATATTTATTGGTTCTCCAACCAATTGCCTTCACGCTGATATCCGTCAAGTTGCATGAAAGAACATATTCAATAGTATGTGACCAAAAATACATGACACCTACCTTGTACAGAAATCCCGTCCGCCATTTTTATTTCGACTTCGGAAAACCCAGCTAACTATACATACAGTAGTTTCCATACAGTGTAAGTATGCTGGGAAAACCAGACAGACCGAATGGCAAAGTATTAACCCTTTCCCAAATGACAGAATTTTAGGGTGATCCAATTCAAAAGCTGCTCCAGATGACAAAAATAGTGTTGATAATCATTGGATTTACGTGTATAATAAAGCATGGGAAATATTGAGACAAACGGAGAAACTGCTGGTTATCGGCAGTTTCTTCTTTTGTTTCAATGTTTTCCAAGGCCATTTTTATAAGGGACGTCAAAACCAGGTCTTGTTTGGCAAAGTATTAAACGTAGACAAACCATGGATTTCCTGTATTTCTTTCAACTGAGTTATCAAATGTACTTATGAGTGAATGTATTTTTTTATCTCTGCTTTGCTTCCAAAAACGCGTAACTAAAGCTTGAAACAAGCTGTAGATATGAGGTTTTAGAAGAAAAGAGCCACAGTATTGACTGACTAATGAAACGATTCGTCGAGTCGCATGATCTTCGAAAGAGATGTCTTTCTAGTTTCGAACTATTCCCTATCAGTGTCGCAGACAGTTCTGGGTAGTCTTTTGTATTTTCGAAAGTGTTATATATTTGAGCTAGGATCTAGAAAAGGGTTCCTTAAGGTTTTTGATCTCAACATGGTTCCAGATCAGCCTGCGTATACACGCAGTCTGATCAGGAACCACGTTGTTCTCGGAAAGCTTCTTCATGACCTGTAGCAGCCATTAAAGAGGAAGAGCAACATGGGTCTCTGCCAGTGTCCATTTAGACACAAGCTTGTCATGAAATCTGGATACCTATAATGCTATTAGGGCCATTTTCCAAGATCTATGCCCATTTGTTCTTATTCACAGACTAACTATGTAGAATCAGCGATACCTGACAATTTTGGCGTTGGAAGCAGTGTGGATGTGATACTCCGAACGGCGTCTACACTGTTTCGCTGGTACGTAAATCAACTGCTCGTGAGATATCTACATTTGGGTTTAAGGTCTGATAAGAAAGAACCCATTATGGCATTTGAGCCCATCATGATTCATAGAAGTCAATATAGATTTCTATGTTTTCAATAATTTTTTCGGAGACAATTTGTTATGGATCCTAGTATTCGATATAGATTTCTATGTTTAGAACATTTTTTTATTCGGAGACATTTTGATAGCGATACCATGTCAAATATTTTGATAAGAAAAACATTCTAAAAGTCCAGACATAGATCGGAGATTAAAACAAAATAGTCATTTTAAAGATCTGTTTATATCTGTTTAACACCTTTCGGGATCGAGGATTATTTTCGAAGTGGCGTTATAAAACGAATCCGTTCCTAAAATAGTTCCATTTGTTCTAATCGTATTGAATCCTTCAAAATCAAACGATGTAATACATTATTAAGAAAAAGGGCATTCTTTTAAAAACTTTTTTTGTAAATTTAGCTTTCAATCATTTGTAAATTTCAGGTTCAGCATTAACGTAAAACATAATGCAACAGACGATTTGTTCCTACAAATCAGCATCAGACCACAGTGGGATGCAATAGTTTTCAACAGTAAACAAAATGGTCTATGGGGCACAAAGGTTCGCTTCGATAACACAATTATTGACCAGGAAAATTCGATCTACGTCACACAAATAAGATACAGCAAATATAGTTGGGATGTATGTATAAACACTGTTCTACTTTGAACTAATATATTAGTAATATTAGACTGATAGACATTGTATATTTTACGTTGTGGTATTGTCAGAGTCGGGAATCAGTCTAAATTCCCATGTTTCATTCGGAACACTCTGTCATTATAGTGTAGATTAGGAAACATTATAGTACTACAGATCATATTTTCTCACTTAAAATGTTAATTGATTTTTATCTGTACAAGAAAAAAGAGACTATATTGCGCTTTCATTAATTATCGTAAAGCCTATGACTCGGTCAATAGAGTTTCTCTTTGGAGAAAGTTACTCAGCAATAATATTGATGGCAAAATCTTCAAGGTAATATATAACATTTATGATAACGCTTAATCTTGTGTTAAAGCAGGTGGCAACTTATCCATGCTCTTTAGTAGTATATCGGGTGTCCGTCAGGGCGAAAATCTATCGCCAATCTTATTATCCTTATTCTTGAATGATCTTGTACATTTCATGTCTAACACATGCAATGCTTTAACTACACTATCAGAAGATATTGGTTCTGTTTTGAATTAGGATGACGTTGAGGTGTTTTTAAGCTATATTTATTACTGTATGCAGACCACACAGTCATATTTGCTGAGTCACCTGAGGAATTACAAGATGCTCTTGACAGAATGTTGTCATATTGTGATACATGGAAGCTGAAAGTTAATACATCCAAAACTAAGGCAGTCATTTTTTCTAAAGGTAAGATTAGACTGAAACCAGTCTTTTACTATAATGGCGACCCTATTGAAGTTGTAGATGACTTTAGCTATTTAGGTATTAAATTTAATTATAATAAAAAAATTTGATAAAACAAAAAAAAATCTTGTAGATCAAGCCAGAAAAGCTATGTTCTCGCTGGTTAGAAAAGCAAGAAAATTATCTCTACCTTTTGATATCCAGTTACATCTATTTGATAGCATGATTACCCCAATATTACTGTACGGTTCTGAAGTTTGGGGGTGTGAAAATGTGGATATAATAGATCACTTTTACCTTAAGTTCAGTAAGTCATTATTGGGTGTAAAGCAATCAACACCCAGCATTATGGTGTATGGTGAACTAGGTACTCTGCCATTACATTTGAAAATAAAAAGTAGAGTTTTAAATTTCTGGTATAGAATAGTATGTGTTAATGAAGAAAAAATTTGTAATAGGTTATATCAGCTTATTCATTATTTACATGAAAATGACTTGTACCATTCTGATTGGAATGAAACTGTGCATAATACACTAAATGATTTAGGTCTTACTGACATCTGGTTATCGCATGACCAATTTTATTCGCAAATAGCTTATAAAAATAAAGTTAAAATTAGGATAACAGATCAGTATAAGCAAAAATGGGAAAGTAACATTGGATAAATAGAGAGATGTTTTAACTGCAGGTTGTACAAAAAAGAGCTCTGCTTTGAGAACTACTTAAATATACTGCCGTTTAACACTATCTAAGTATTTATCTAAATTTAGATGCCTTATAGCTGGGCCGATAAGAGGAAAAATTGTGCACTTAGTGAAACAAGCATGAAACTTGGTGTGTAGGTTCACCATGTCTTACTATTTCAAAAAACATCGTTGGCCACTCGAAAATCAAAATGGCGGCCAAATGGCGGCCATTTTGAAAATGGCCGCCAAATAATACTTGTTTTTGACATCAAACTGGGCAGAATTGACCAATTTTTACGATTTTTGTGTCAAAATGTATGTTGTTGTCGACAGAAAATGGAAATTTATATGGATTCTGCTTACTTTTATAATTTTAGCTCACCTGAGCACATTATAACCAAGACAGCCTGGCAGATAAGGGAAAAATTGTGCATATAGTGTAACAATGCAACCAACTTGACATATAGACTCAGCATGGTTCACTCATTTGAAAGATATTGTTGGCCTCGCAATTATTCAAAATGGCGGGCAAAATGGCAGCCATTTCTAAAATGGACGCCATTTTTCTGAGTGACCTCCATTTAATGCTTAGTGTTAAGTTTTACGTCATTGATCAATATGTGTGATTTTTGTGTTAAATCTATTTCATTGATCATATGAAAATCAAATATTCATCTATTTTGTTTAAGTTTTAGCTCACCTGAGCACAATATACTCAACGAAAGCTCTAAGGATGACCCTTTGTCAGCCTAAAAAACAACAATTGTTCAGAAAGCTATATTCCTTAGTAAAACCCTCAATTATACAAGCGTGTGCCCGATACACAGACATTTTGTCTCAAATTTAGCAAAATTGCTTAAGCAAGAGCGTCAGAATGACATTAATTTCCTCACCTTATAATGACATTTTGCATGACGTGAATCTGAAATTGTCAATTTCTTTATTTAATATGTTACAAAAACAAACTGCCCAATTGAAGCGTGATGTTTGTTTTAAGTCTATCATTATTGATCCTGAAAAATGTAAATCTTTACGAATCCATCATTTTATCTCACAAGAGCAAAGCAAACTCCATGAGAGCTCCAAGAGTGACAACTTGCCTGTCACTCAACATGAAGAATGGACTTACAAAACCAAATTCCAGAGACAGTGTACAGTTACGCCGATTGGTAGCCAGCAAAGACCTAATGTCTTTCAAATTTAGCAAGATTACATAAACAAGAGGTTATGAATGGTCATAAAACGCTCATCTACTTTTCAAAATCTGCATATCATGGGACAGATGTTTCAGAATTTTAAATGGATAGTACCTAAGCCAAATGTCATCGTACACTTTTCTGTTTGAAAGTTATTGTATGGCTTAAGCCTTAAGCTTTCCTCAGTGCACGTTGCTTTGTGATAGTCGACAGTCTGTTCAATAGGCTATACAACACACTTTGTCAGTGGCCAACAATTCAGTCTTAAGGCTCTCTTGGGAATAACATTTGACAAAATATTTGTCAAACTTGTGGATTAAGTATACAGATGCTTGGGATGCCTATTGAATTTGATAACATCCTTTCGAAAGTTATGGTCAAGGGGCCATTTTAGAGGACCTTTTTTAGAAATCTTAATGATATCAACATGATAGTTGAATCACAGAACATAATGGATCTTGATGGAATTCTTCTTCTTACCCATATTCATGTTTGTATACATATTTGACCAGCCTTTGTAAAACTTGTTGGGACTCTTGTCTCAAGGAAGATGATGAATGTGGACTTTATATATAAGCATCATGCTTTAAGTAAATAAGATTAATATATATTTGCATGTTTAATCCCTGATCATTAGGGATTGATCCATGAGGGGAATAGTACTACACAATATGGACAACACTCGTTTAAGATTATTTTGGTATTCGTTAATACAGACATTAATGGTCTGTCGAACACTCAAAGGAGGGCAATTTTTAAATCCATCAATACATACAGATATACAGTTAAGTTTCAGCAACAATCATTACTATCACTAACTAACAAGGCAAACTTCTGCTTTGGTTACCTATATGCATCGCTTGTCGCAATAAAAATTGCCACAAATATAAAAAGGTTATTTAAGAAAGTTTGCTAATGAAGTTTAACTCGCTATTCCTTACATTCATTTTGAAAAGCAATGTAATGGTTTGCAACTACATGTATTACTTATGTCATTTGACATGGCCCATGCCACTATGAAAGACATGTCCATATTTTGTAAGTAGCCTAACACACATCAAAGAGACTTATACCACAGTACACAGGTATAAACGGAATGAAAGAAAATATTACTGAAATATCTGTAGGAAAAAGCTCCGGTGTGTAATTCATTATTATGATAAAACCTAAAGCTTTGCCATGCCAAATGAAATCTACTGTCATAATTACAACATTCCAGCAGGTTTTCTAACTATCAATCAGTTTCTCGTCTATAAACCTGTACCAAGGTGATATATATACGAGCCAGGATATGGAAGTACGGTCATTTTACATAACATCTGAGACCAGAAAAGCCTTACAAACGTCTAACATATAAGATATAGTTCTTTGTAGCTTCTTCATTACATACAACTCTCAGATTGTACTCACTACAGGTAAAGACTGATCTGGAACATCATGTGCCTAAATTGCGTCTATGGCCACTTTCCATATCCATGTCAATTTTCAAAGATATTGTAACTATGTTTTGCAATAACCCCATATTTAGCTTTAGAAAATTTGCACAACTCCATGAATCATTGATCTACAAATACGCAAAGATGAATAATTGGCACTCGGTATATGATGTCAGTGTCGGTAGTCTTAGTGATGAGCTCAATAAAATATGCTGCATGGATTGTTTGATTGTCGGACTTGTTAGTTAGGAATTTGCACACTTTAAATTCCATGGCTTTGTTGGTCGTTTCCATATACATTGTAAAGGTAACGCGTAGGGTTTCATTCGGCCGATGCTGTATTATATGCTAACTCATTTGCCATTGATGGCATAAGCAGGTATAAAGACAACCAGTCTTTGGATGAATTGAGCATGTAACTCTTATTAAAGAAAATGTATAATATGTATATGTATGAGATTATTCAAGCCCATATAAATACACCCTGAATTTCTTTAAACATAAATATATAGTAAGTCTAATGATCGAGGAAAACTCTAGTCATTGACTGTGCATTCTTTCGAAAGATTATTCTACATTTTTTCAAATAAAACATTCTAAGGAACACACACAGACAAATAACTATGAATCACTATCAGAATCATTAATGTATCGCATTATACTCGTCTAGATGACATGCTTATACTATGTACATGAAAATACGCATAAAGTGGCGGCCATCTTGGATTTTACTAAAGCAGTATCCCCGTGAATTATACAAAATGAATTAAACAATTTTGAAAATAAATGGTTTACACATTTGTGCCATTTTCACATAATATTTTCATTAAATAGACATAATCAAGCTGATATTAACCCGTAAAATGGACAAAAACATACCAATGGCGGCCATCTTGGAAAATGGCCGCCATTGTGATTATTTTTCAGTGGCCAACGGGCTTTTTGTAAACAGTCACCATTTTCTGACATCTATCCAAAATTTCATGCTTGTTTCACCAAATGCACAATTTGAGTGAAAAATCGACTTTATCGGCCCAGCTATTAGCCATAAATTACCCATTGAAAATGGACGTTACTTTAACATAGAGAGAAATTAACGCTTATGCCAGTTGTGTAATACAAGAGAGATAGGAGATTAATTCCATTAGCTGTTTAAATGTCACTTTTTTCACAGGAGTAGAATTAAATTTCTTCCTGTTTGGAGTTCCCAATCACCAAATACATTAAAATTCGAACAACTCATGTTTTCTGACAATAGAATTGACTTGACTAAATTAGCACTTTTTATAAAAGTAATACTGAAACTGCCATCTTCCTCTTAGAATTTAATACTAAGAAATATAACAGTACAAATTATGCATGAAATTTCTTTTTTGGGTTTGCATATGTACAAATTAATAGTTGCAGGAGTCGTGGAGCCGCACAGTACTGTACTGTAATGCACAGACCTGTGCGGCTTTGCACATCTCCTGTTTATAGCCTTAACACTTTCCAGGGGAGCGAGAATGAATAGATAACATGTATGTTACTTATATACATGGTTTAGTACACGGGTGTTGAGCGAAGGGAAGAAATTGCTGATTTGCAGCAATTACTCCCCTTCTCACAATGTTCTTCCTGGATATTACTACTTTTATGCTGTGGCCTGGTCTCTTGCGGGAAGGTGTTAATTACATTGGCTATTGTCCGTTTATCTTATTAAGTGCTGGTTGACCCCTTTTCTCGTATGAGTCATGGTTTTTGAGTCCCTGGAGGGAATTTGCTTGGAAAATATTAGGGGAATTGAAAGGATTTCTGATGATCAGCAATTTCTTCTTTTCCTTTCACACTTTTGACTATTGTCGTCACATTCTGCCTTTGCAACTATCAATCGTTTCGTCATCTGTAGCATCTCTTGGGTTAGAGCAGTCTAAAATGCTGTCACTTGGGAAGGGGTTAACCAGGATTTGTCAATTAAATTGTACTTCTTTCTGTACTGTACTTCACATGCCATTTTATGTTTGTTTTGTTTCATGTTCCTTTTTAGCTCTTATGCCCACAATGGGCCTGGAGTAAATAAAAACTTAAAAAAAACTTGTAGAATCTACACTATAATGACAGAGTGTTCCGAATGAAACGAGGGAGTGGCTAGACTGATTCCCGTCTCTGGTAATACTAATTTCAAGCTTAATGTTTCGTGGCATATATGGTTCGCACATAGGTTTTCGATACTTTATCATATCAGTATGGTTTTCCATATTAGACTGTTATATAGCGTATATTTTAGTATTTTAGTGTAGCTGATTTTTTTAATCGAAGCATTTGAAAGTGGATATGCACTTATCACTTTTTTGCATCAAATGCTCTTAATGCTCTTTTATCTCATTCATCCGTAGATGAGAAGATACTATTGTTGTAACTCACTTCGAAATGCGATGACCTATATCGTTTCCTCTTGAATTGTTACAATGACATATTGTTTCATACATTGAGGGAGTTTTAACAAAGTGTATTTTGTAGAACTTGAAATACTTTCAAAACATACAAATTTTGACAAAAAAAAAACGCTGCAATATTGTTGTTTCTTTAATATACATGATGACTATTATGACTATTGTTTTTGCGTTTTTGTGGATTATAATGAAAACAGAGTCAAAGTTACTAAATGTCTATTAATATGCATCAATGTTGATTGATCTAATTTTATTATTAAAAAATCAAAACAATGTGACGATGTAAACCGAACATGGAAAACTCTAGTCAAATAAAATTGTATATTTAAATTATTCAATGTAAGAAATTATTCATAGCACCTTTTGAAGTTAAAGGAACAAAGTCTATATTAACGAATATGGTGATATATTAACGAATATGGTGATAAATATCGGAGTATTTCGTGGTGCTCTCCCTTAGTCTAATAACCCATTCTGATACACTGACACTTTTTGACACTTCCCAAGATAAAGGATTTTGAAAACAAAGTAAAAAATGAAGAAATTTACTGTGACAAGGAATGATTTCTAGAAAAATACTTTTTACTATAAACATAAATTCGCTTGAAACTTTCGTCTGCATCATCTTTGAATTTGGACCAATTTGAATATTGTCGTTTTGGTAAACCTTTGTTATTTATTTCAGATTTACTTCAATGGAAGCCTTTTCTACAGTTTCGATCACAGACAAAATTTTACGGGAGATGCGAATATTGTCTTTAACGGTCCAGACACAAATTGTCTAAGAATTATTTATAATGGACCGTGGTAATGATTAAGATAATAAGTTAACCCTTAGTGATACATACAATGAACTAACAGCATATATTATGATTTGGTTGTGTGATACTGTTTACCTCTTATGTAGATATATTTAAATCCATTTTCGTTGAGCTCTTTGACGGTATATCGCCAGTTAACCGTTTCCAAAACAACACCTGCTTTCAAAGTTCCTAATTTAAATGGGTATCGAAAATCAATAAGATAAAAGAAGAAAACGCCTAAAGTTCAATATTTTCTATGTTGTATTTTACATAAATTCCGTCTTTTTCAGCGTTTATTATATCGGGTCCATCCTAATTTTTTGCCCCTTGGATACCTACGTCTGTAGGTTAGGATTTAGATTGGATATAATGTCAGAATCAATCATAATAAAATATTTTCGTTGTCTATCATATTGTAAGCTTCATCCATGATTAAAACGTCTCTCACTCATTACGGTGTAAGCTGTGTGGTAAATTTGTAAAGTCATTCATATAAATTGCTTCAAATTATTCCATCTTAAATGTCAAATAACTGGAGAAAAGTGTTTAAAACGAGATATGGAAAATCTATAGTTTTTAAGAAAACAAAACAACCGTCACATATTTTCCTCAATGATTATGTCATGTCAAATTGAACCATATTTCATTGATAGCCTCAATCGTGACTGTAACGTTAAAGACATTGCCCACCAGAAGGAACGAACTTTGATGATTGAACAAATCCAAAGGCGGCTTTTCGGGGCCCCTCATGTATTCGCCAGTTTAACCAAGAAGAAAAACCTATCAGCAGGATACCATTCGACCGTGGTTTGACCTGGTGAATACAGGAGGGGCCCCGAAAAGCCGATCTACGAAATCGGAAAATCCAGTTAAAACGAGTTGCGTGGTTATAGAATCCTTCCAACAATCAGCTAAAACGAGTCAAGTTGCACAATTACGAACGAAAAATGTCCCACTATAGTTTCGGTCTTACATTTTTCTCATTGACATATTTCGGTTTTACTATCAATTGACTACTTGAATTTAATACAGATTTTAAAACATGACCCGAGTGTTTCTAATTTTGCGACATTTAATGGATAAAGTATTTTATGGAACGTAAAATGATGTAACGTAATTCACAGACACGTAATTCACAATTTTGAACATACAATAAAATTCCACAGGTAATAATTCTGAAGAGAATTTTTCTTCGTGGTTTATGTAATCTACACATGTGTAGGTACATGCCAAACTATGTATTTAACTTAAGCGTTGATTGTGTGAAATTTTAAAGAGCATTAACGTAATTCACATTTACTGCTCCTTGAGCGGGGTAGCTTCGTCATTGCAAAGTGTGACTTACTACAATCTACTGCTACCTTCAAGAGTAATACAATGTGTTTGCACATACTGTTGACTATTTATAAATGATATTTAATAGTATGTATTCAAAACATGGTTTCGTTTTAGGATGTGTGTAAAACTAAATAACGTAATTCACACCAGACTATGGGACATCTGCATAATTGTTCGCAGAAAAATGCATTTATCTTAAATTTCTTTATTTCACCACTAAAAACAATTTGGAAAAGCTACTGGTTGGGATACTAGGTATGCTGTATATGTATTATATATGTACTCTCCGTACAAAAGTGATGAACTGGACCACCCCCGAAGTGGGACAGCTGTTTTTTACCCATTTTCCGACTTATCGAGACATTACTTTCACATATTTTATCAGATATATGGGGTTTTGTTATTATTTCTATCTGACCACCCCTATGACATTATGTTAAAGACGATTCATCAATATAATTGTACAAACATAGCTTCTTAGGTCCATGGGACAGGTATTTCTCGTATTTGATACATTTAACTCGTTTAAGCTGTATTTACGTATCACTCTGAATGTTTGAAAGATGCTATTGTAAAAACACTAATTGTAATAATAATGTTAATGGTTGTGAACACCAGAAAACACACGTTGTCTATGGTTTGGACTAGTCTTTGCCAGCTTTCTACTAAAACATTTTCTCTTTCATTGGCATCAATCGGGGCACTAAAATCTATTGATTCTTTGATTTTATCGGGATCCGCCGTAGTTTCAAGGAACAAATTTGATCCGAATTCTCTTGGCATTCTGTCCTCGCTCTTTTTCTTCTTTTTCTGCGGTAAATCCATACGACAAAGAAAGGTAACACACCTAGGCACTGGTTTGCGAGAGTCACGTCGGTGTAACCGTATCAAAATAATCGAGAGAATCGTAATAGACGTACTTAATAATGTACACACCACCACGTAAATATTCAGAAATGCAATAGAATCCGAGTTTTCTGGAAACTTGCTGCTAACGTTGGTCACAAAAACCGTTGTAGATAGAAAGACAGCTACCGCGAAACTTGCTTTTTCTCCTGACTCAACTGGAATGACAAAAACGAATGTATTTAGAAACGAAAGAAATGCAACTGCAACGAAAACGTTCAGCATGAAATACGAGGGATTTCGTCGCATTTTGACAATGCAGGAAAATCCATTCTTTCCTTTTGCGACTGAAATTTCTGTTTCAGCAACGTTCCATCCTGAGTTGTCGATATTTTCAACAATTTCGAATTGTTTGTGCATTGTCATAAACTCAAATTCATTCTCTTTGTATCCAATAAAGGCAAAATTGAGAGAGCATATCTGAACATCAAAGGGGAAATTCTGTGCCCTTGATGCGCAAGTCGTCTTTAAAAGCTGTGTGGGCTCCCAGGTAACTTTGCCGGACCTTTTAACGATAACAGGTAAATTCGGATATCCTAGTTCATTTTTTCCTGATAGCGAATTTTTCATTATGATAAACGGATTCCACACGTCTTCTTGTGTCATTGTAATTTCTGTTACATCTGATTCAAATCCTCTAACGTTTGCCCTCCAGTCAAGGCGAACATCAAACCAAGAAACAGTAAGCGTAGCAACAATGTCTAGATTTTGCTTTTTCTCGTCAAAGTTTACTAACGAATCAACTTTAAAACTAATATTCATATGTAATGGTCCTTTATAATGAGAGTTTTCTCCAATTGTTGTTCTATCATAGAAATCAGGGTCTAGCAGTTTCCACTTAAAATCACCTGTTGACACATCAGCACTTGCTATTCCAGTAAATATAAGTATCAACACACCAATTTTAATCCCATCCATGTTGATAGCTATATACAAATGGGCCTCGTCAAATAAGAGAATATTGCTCATAATCTGACAACTTTTTCCCAAACGGTAAATAATTTATGTTGACTTATCCTTTACAAAAGCTGCTACAGACGACAAAATGGGTGAAGATAAAGATGAGATTTGTAGACAAATATGAAACATATCAAAATAATGAGTCTAGGGAAAATAGTAGATTTTTTATTTTTCATTTTCTTCATTTGCCTCAATGTTTTCATCTTTTTGTTCTGTTTTGATTTTTTGTGTTTTTGTGTTGTATTTGATTTTAGAGCAATGCTTGTTTCAGAAAGGGTAAATCTGAAAAGATCACATAAATTGTCATTTTGCTTTGCCCAATCGCCGGAAAAAAGAAAATTAACCTTTCCAAAATAAAAGCCTGCTTTTATCGTCTTTAGCGAAGGAAACTTGAGGAATCATTGATGCGAAAGAACACAATACGAACCAAAATAATTTATAGAAACATGTACAAGATGACTATATTTAATAAAATCATTGATATATATTTATTTGTAATCAAGGTAACAATTATTATGGAACATTCAGTAGTTTTTGAATTATCACGATGCTGCTATCTTGGTTTTTGTGGCAGAATTTTGTCATCAAAAAAGGTTATCCTTTCCTAAATGACAAATCATTGGACTGTTCTCATTTGAAGGCAGCTGTTAAAGACAAAATAGATATATTATATAGACAGGATTTGTGCAAAATATCGCAGAAAATATTCAGGCAAAATGTAAGGTTGTTGACTATCAGAGTTTTCCTCTGTGTCGTTATTTTCCCAAACATTTTCTTACAGGGACGTCTTGCTTAGGAAACAGTTTAAAAGTTAGCCGGAATAGTGGATTTATTGAAAAATCTAATTCAAAACTACATCTTACTGTGCCAACATTACCTTGATTTCATATATGTCAGAAACAGTATGTACTACTACATGATGTTTATCATGTCGCTGCTTCCCAACGAAAGCCTTGTAACTGTAGCTTAAAACAAGCTGCAGTTACGAGGTTTTCGTTGAAATGCGACGATGTATGATATCATCAGTTTGTCATTTATATCGATATCAAATACAATTTTCATCATATGTATTTCTACTTTATCCATGAGGAATAAAACAGAATAACTGAAAATGTCAGCATTGTCATACGATTGACTCGTTTCCAAGCGGCAAAATTATGACTTTGCAGAAACCTAGGGAAGTATCAATATGCACAAACGATTCAGGTTGAGACTTTTTTAGATTGAACAAGTTAATCCACGTTATCGTTGAGTCCTTTATAAAAACCGAAATTGACGAAGAAGGACAATCTATCTGTAAATGAGTTGCTTCATTATAAAATCCTTCAGGCAAATTATATTACTAAGTTGGTAATTACTCTCTTAAAACAAAGTACATTACCTCTTCGCTTAAACTATGATGAAATGATACTCCGTTCCCACGGGGGCATTTCACGTCTAATCTCGGGGCCTTAGCGGGATTTCGTTAATCAATCATTGGCTTTACACAACAGAACACTTGAAAATACTGATACAAATTTTCATTGGCTAACTTTTCAAATTACAACCATCAGCGCAAAAAAGAAACGACGTAATTATGCAGACCACAATTCATAGGATAATCTGTTAGATGTTATAACTTTTTACATGAATGACCGCGTGTGAGATAAAACTGAACGATTTTGGTTTGATCATTCAAATTGTGCGCTATAATTAGACTATGAAGACGAAATAGTCGGTTAATGTATCAAAAACTGAAGAGATCGTATTTTGATGATCTAATATATGGACCTCGGCTTTGGAGAGTAAGTTGGTATAAGATCCTTTAAGCAAAATATATTGATCAGTTACTCTGATTCTTTGAAAGAAGCTATTGTAAAAACTGCAATTGTAATAACAATGTTAATGGTGGTGAACACCAGAAAGCAAACATTGTCTATGGTTTGGACAAGTCTGCGCCAGCTATCTTCTAAAGCCTTGTTTCTTTCACTTGCATCAGTTGAGGCACCAATTTCTACTACTACTCCGCCTTTCTCGGGATCTGACGTGGTTTCAAGAAACATATTTGATCCAAATTCTCTTGAAATTCTGCCTTCGCTCATTTTCTTTTCAGTTGTTGGCAAGGATATGCGACAAAGACAGGCAACGCATCCAGGAACGTGTTTGTGAGAGTCACGTCTGTGTAAGCGTATCAGAATAATCGAGAGAATCGTAATAGAAGTACTCAACTAAGTGCAAACCACTACATAAATATTCAGAAAGGCAATGGAGTCAGAGTTCTCTGGAAACTTACAGCTAACGTTGGTCACAAACACTGTTGTTGATAGAAACACAGCTACCGCGAAACTTGCTTTTTCACCAGACTCAACTGGAATGACGAAAACGAATGTGTTTAGAAGCGAAAGGAAAGCAACGGGCACGAAAACGTTCAGCATGAAATACGAGGGATTTCGTCGCATTTTGACGATGCAGGAAAATCCATTCTTTCCTTTCGCGACTGAGATTTCTGTTGCAGCAACATTCCATCCTGAGTTGTCAATATTCTCAACAATTTCGAATTGTTTGTGCATTGTCATCAACTCAAATGCATTCTTTTTGTATCCAATAAAGGCAAAATTGAGAGAGCATATCTGAACATCAAATGGGAAATTCTGTGCCCTTGATGTGCAAGTCGTCTTTAAAAGCTGTGTGGGCTCCCAAGTAACTTTGCCCGATCTTTCAACGATAACAGGTAAATTCGGATATCCTAGTTCATTATTTCCTGATAACGAATTTTTCATTATGATAAACGGATTCCACACGTCTTCTTGTGTCATTGTAATTTCTGTTACATCTGATTCAAATCCTCTAACGTTTGCCCTCCAGTCAAGGCGAACATCAAACCAAGAAACAGTAAGCGTAGCAACAATGTCTAGATTTTGCTTTTTCTCGTCAAAGTTTACTAACGAATCAACTTTAAAACTAATATTTATATGTAATGGTCCTTTATAATCAGAGTTTTCTCCAGTTGTTGTTCTATCATAGAAATCAGGGTCTAGCAGTTTCCACTTAAAATCACCTGTTGCCACATCAGCACTTGCTATTCCAGTAAATATAAGTATCAGCATGCCAACATTTATCCCACCCATGTTGATAGTTATATACAAATGGGCCTCGTTCAATATTAGAGAACATTTCTCATAATCTGACAACTTTTTCCCAAACGGTAAATGTGTTGACTTATCCTATTCAAAAGCTGCTACAGACCACACAATGGGTGAATATGAATATGAAATTTGTAGACAAATATAAGACCTAAATGAGGCAACAGTATATGGTTGATCTCTTATTTTTCATTTACTTCATTTGCCTCAATGTTTTCATTTTTTATGTTCCGTTTTGATTTTTGTGTTTTTTGTTGTATTTGATTTTAGAGCAATGCTTGTTTCAGAAAGGGTTAATCTGAAAAGATCACATAAATTGTCATTTTGGTTTGCCCAATCGTCGGAAAAAAAAGAAAATTAACCTTTGGGCAAGTTTTAAAAAAATGTGACCATTCACTTTGTACATGCCTCGGCTTTCACAGAGAAACATATTCTACCCAATCAAAACTAAAAAGGTGTGTTATTGTGTCTTTATACTGGGTACAAAGTTTAAAGAAAATCGCTTGTGAATAAAAAAGATATGTCATTAAAACATGTAAAAAATGTCAGGAGTGTAACGCTTTTTGTGTGACACTTATCACTTGTACCAGGTTTCTAAGCTATAGTAAATAAAAGACAGTGACAGGATACTACAATAAGCTTTTCTAATTCATAAAACAACATGTGCATCATCATCTTAAAATTACCTTTTCATCTAATCTTCACTGGTTTAGGATGTGGAGCCTGTTTTATACAATAACCATCTGAATTTGATGTCAGGAGTGAAACACTTCTATTTTTAAAAATGTGTTCTCATTTTTGTCTATTCAGCCAGAAATCTACCACTCAATTTTGTTTACGAAGCCATCAACACTGTGGGCTTTCTGCACTCTACTATTTAGTGATTCGTGGGTTACAATTTCTTTTACTGTGCAATATATATGCTGTCAGGAGTGAAACGCTTTTTTGTTGTCGTTTTGTAAGATTGTGCACACAATTGTAGCTAAAAGTTAGTGAACATGAATTTTAAATATAAGGGGGTGTTCCACCCTATCAGAAATTCCCAAAGGGTTGTGCCCACGCTCAGAATTTAATGAAATTTGGCATGAAGTTAGTGTTCTGTATTACGGCATTATTCCCGAAATATTTTCGAAAAATCTGTTCCGGAAAATATTTTTCTAGTTTTTTTAAGATTTTTGCTTAAAAATGGGGGGTATCCTAACTAAAAGAGGGCATATACATTCAGGATTGTTGTATTCGAGCCAAATTTTCGCCAGAAATAATGTTTATTAATTTCTTTTCAAGAATTTGTCAAAAAAAGTATACATTACTCTATAAAAAACAATTTGCCAATCCTTTTTGTATGACGTCATCAACAAAATTCTTAGCTTTTAGACATTTTGACCAAATTTGATTCTAAATTTCACACAGTTTCAGTTTTTGTCAACATATGAAATTTATGTTAAAATTGCCCCCATATTTGCTTGTGCTTATATTAAAATACTGAGTAAAAATAAGACCGGTAACAGTGTCATTTTTTAATTTTAGTGTAAGCAGTCCGAATTTCTAAGAATGTAAAATCTAATATTTTACTTTATACCTTCTATATGCATTACGCAAATAGTCCTTTTTGCTTTGTTGTATCTTGATTTGACATCAACAACTTGTGTATAACATGATTTTTAGCATTTTCACACAGAATTATTTTTTGTAACTTAATGGCACTTTGTCTTACCCCACCCACCCGCAATATAATGGCGGGGGGGGGGGAGCCCATAACAGTGGAATGCATTAAGAAATGTGGAGATGAAAAATAAAAGCAATGCAATAATGTTACATATTTTACCTATTATGTCACCCTTTTAAACTTTCCTTTGTGGCTTATCAGCACTTAGACTACTTTAATATACATACAACATTTCTTTACTACACTGTTCGAGATAATAAAAAGAACACAGAAACAGATTTTATTGTTCATCAATTGTGCCCTTCAATGCCAAATTGCTAACATTTTTATTATTATGGTGAATTATCCACTGCTTTAATGACATATTTATAAACCATTTGCCAATTTCAGATATTTGAAGAACATGCATCAGCTTTTTGCCTATGTCCCATTTTGTTATGCCACACTACCCTCCACAAGTGTAGGTTTTGGTATTTTTCATATAGGTGCCCATAGATATTTCTGGCGTCAGACGAACCTTGGGATTGTGAGAGAGTGCATATTTTTAATGCATCACATTATCTAGGGTCAAAGAAATTTTAGCACTGGCAACAGGTCTTTTCACTTTTTAATGAGGACTAGTTCACTATGAGCAATATTTGAAACCAAGAATTAGGGTAAGTAAATGTACATGTATATAAAGACTTGATTAAGAATCCAATGACTAAATGAACACGATTTGAATTTTTCCTTGACAGAAATTAACTGCCCCTACAGATTGACCAATCCACATGATACTTCTTGAATTTATTTTTACCCGTTTGTATGTTCCACATCGTAGTATGCGTCTCTATCGTGATTTATTTCAGTTTTAAGGGTATATCGAGAGTAATCGAAAACAACAACATTAAAAATATAACGGTTAATTGACGTCGTAAAGATCATCAAACTGTAGTTAATAGGCTTAAAAAGCAAGAGATCACTTGCAGCACTTGGAATTCAAATACTTATTTTATAGGCTATAACAGTTTTCATGAGACTAAACGATAAATAGAAAATGAACTCTTTAATGTAAGGCTTAGTCACATACAAAATTTGTCTTGCACATCACGACCGGAGCACAGCAACAAATGGCACGTCCTACAGAATATTTTTGGACGCGATGCATATACGTGATAAAAAAATGGACGCGAAATCGTGTGTCATTAAGTCTTTGGATATTTATATTATAGATGGTCCACATGCCATGTATGCCAAATAGTAGAGGATACTGGCTAAATGCATCTATTTTCTTTTTCCAGAGGGACACGCACAGTCTCAAAGGGTACTTTAAGTTAATAACATAGTTAACAATTTAAAAAGTATTATATGATATAAGCTGTTAAAGTTTTAAAAATGGCATTGATATGTTTAAGTATTACTTAATATATTGATCAAAATGTGTCATAAAATTATAACTGGAGTAAGCTATGCCAAATACTTTAAAGTGAACTATTCTGTCCTGTTACTAGAACCCATTGGCTTACTTAAAGATAAACAAATGAAAACAAAAATACTTGTTATGACATGTGAAGCTGTGAAATCACGACTGGAAATATGTGTGACTGGAAATATGTGTGACTGGAAATATGTGTTTCGTAAATAATTCCAAACAGATGACCAAAGCCAACAAAATGACTGTATCAAAGTCAAATGTGGGCAATTGGTTTATTTCTAATTGATTGAATTTTAGGTTTGGAAATAATCTGGGCTATTTTTTCTGACAATTTCCGTCTAAATAAATTTTTGAGAAATAATTTGGGCATGTTGGTATCAACAGCATTGGTACCAACATGTTATACAATGACTTCTTGCTATTTTGATTAAAAATTGGGAACTTATATCAAAACTAGGTAGGCAAAATTGAGCGTTTGCTAGATGGATACCATTGAAAACCAGGAACATTTTAAGATGCCGTTGTACATAATTTTCATAATAAAACTTTCCCGAATTCAAGTTTTCAATAAACTTTGGATACGAATAAAGGACATATATGGCAAACATTCATATCAATTTCATAGGTTGACAAAGAGGGGAACATACAAACAACATTGATTGAATTTTAGGTTTCGAATGTTTTTAGGTATTTTTCTGACAATTTCTGACTAAATAAATTTCTGAGAAATTATATGTGCATGTTGGTATCAACAATATTGTTCTAAAAATGTTCTACAAGGACTCGTCTTGCTATTCTGATTTAAAATTAGGGACTAATATCAAAACTAGGTGGGCAACACTGGGCTTTTGCTGGACGGATACCATTGAAAACTTGGAACATTTTA
The DNA here is from genome assembly GCA_963680895.1 of Fragum sueziense. NCBI lineage: Eukaryota > Metazoa > Mollusca > Bivalvia > Cardiida > Cardiidae > Fragum > Fragum sueziense. The sequence goes on from OY804601.1 coordinate 50,216,321, forward strand.
ATGTACCATTGATCAAAATTCTCATAATTTGACAACTTTACCAGTTTCAAATTTTCACCAAATTTTGCATACGAACTGGGGACATGTATGGCCAGCTTTCATATCATTTTCATATGTTGACAAAGACGAGAACATACAAAAATAATTGATTAAACTTTAGGTTTCGAAAATTTCTCGATATTTTTCTGACAATTTCTGACTAAATAAATTTCTGAGAAATTACTTGTGCATGTTGGCATCATCAATTTTGGTCTCAAAATTTTCTTCAAGGACTCGTCTTGCTATTCTGATTTAAAATTAGGGACTAATATCAAAACTAGGTGGGCAACACTGGGCTTTTGCTGGACGGATACCATTGAAAACTTGGAACATTTTATGGTGCCATTGATCACAATTCTCATTATTTGACAACTTTACCGGTTTCAAATTTTTACAAAATTTTGCATGCGAATAGGGGACATATATGGCCAATTTTCTTATCAATTTCATATGTTGACAAAGACGGGAACATACAAAAAGATTGATTGAAATTTAGGTTTCGAAATTTTCTGGGCTATTTTTCTGACAATTTCTGACTAAATAAATTTCTGAAAAATTATTTGCGCATGTTGGTACCAACATTATTGGTATCAAAATTTGCTACGAGGACTCTCCTTGCTGTTTTGATTAAAAAATGTGGATGAATACCAAAACTAGATAGCCAACATCGAGTTTTTGTAAGACGGGTACCAATGAAAATCTGGAACATTTTATGGTGCCGCGTATAGGCCTATATGCACTCTTTGAGTAAAAGAAATATATTTTTGTAGTTCATAGGTCAGAGGTATTCTATGTGTAAAGTTACAAGAAAATATGTGCGTGGGCACAAATGGAACACCCCCTTTGGGCACTGCTTAACCATTTAGAATAGTTATTGGCCATTCTTATTAAGAAATCTGGATGATATTCTGAAAAAAACGGTTATTCTTAAAATTTAAATGTCACACTTCAAATGGTCACATTTTTAATTGGACGTCCGAAAGGACGTACAATTCTTATAACCACTTTTGGACAGGCGAAATGGGTTTTCATTACCAAAAAACCCTTTCTCAGACTCAATTGCCAGTTGACCAAAATTCAAAATAGATTTTGCGACCATACAGGAAAACTGTCGTATCTTTTCCTACTTTCTATGTGTTCTCTAACAAATACTATAAGATTCATTGGTCGATTCAATTCATGCCACGTCTTAACCAACTTTACGATCTTTTTTCGATTTAATCATTTTCTTGTAGTTTTTTGACTTTCGTAATATTTATTGTGTAAAGGGTAAGATCTTTAGAAAGCGATACATGCATACACTATGGTTATAATGTAAACAGACACCCTATATCATCATCAGCAGCGATAGCTCAAACGGGAAAGGATTAACCTCGCAACCTTAGTTTGAAATTTGGAACGCCGTTGGTTCAAAACCAGTTCGGATTATTTCTTCTGTAAAACGTTTGTTTTTCTTGATGTGTTTACTGAAAACACACATTTTAGAATGATTACCCAATTTAATGCACGTATTGTGTATGATAGGTTCCTTTTCTTTGATCATTGTTGTTTAAGTCTTTGACATATTTAAAGGAACGGGGTTTCCACGAGACGTACTTTGGAACCAGGGTTTTGAAATTGATTATCGGGGAGTGAGTTCATTTCGCAACTCGGGTTCGACTCGATGACAAATCGGGGTTCCATCTGAACAGCCTCAGATGAGACACTAGTGAAATCCACCTATTCAGAAAAATAGTTGCTCTTACGAGTTTTTTTTCTCCAGCATCTGTATCACTGATATTCGACAGTATCATGACCTATCTACATACTGATCAATGGTCATGACAACAATGATTATTACTAGTATAAGACTAAGTGACAGCGATCTGTATTTATTTCGTGTAAGCGACCCGTTTACGTGTATTGAGCTAAGAAGATGAAGCAATGGGTCTGCAACAGATGGTACCTGGATGATCGTATGAATATGTTTACAGATAGGGACATTGCTATTCTCAAATTTTCGTTGATAATGATATGAACATTTAAATTGCTTATTGTACTCCACTGCCATTTTCCCGACGGCACGTTCCCAATTTCTTCTTTTTATGCACATCTGTAGATGTAATGATGCTGCGGTAGTACTTGTATGAGGAATCCATGGTTAGGTGATCCAATTCATCTGGTATTTTCTTTCAGAAAAAGTATGTATTGAATTTGTTTTGTAACCACAACCAGGGAAAACTGCTACCGTGTTTTTTTCTTTTTTTACTCTAAACAGGAATAAAAATCAAAGTGCTTGGAGCACTATATTTAGACGCCTCTCATTGATTGAGCGGAATTGTATGTAAATGATCGGCGTTTCATTACTTTATTTCGTTGAATTTGTGTTAAGATCGATTCTAAATCACTGCGGTCGTTTTTTCGCCAACGATGGTGGAGATAGAAGTCGAACAAGAGTGCCATGGTCACAATATACGCCGCCACTTATAAAACTTGAGACAAAAAATGACATTGACAAGGATTTATAAATATTCACACAAAAACCTGTAAAAAGTTGTGTTCACAAAAAGGTTTTTATAAATATCCAGTCAAAAACCTCGAAGGAATTGCGTTCACGAGACTGAAATACCATTAAGCCCTAGAGACTAAGATTGAAGGGGGCATAACTCAGGCAAAATCAATGAACCATAAAATCCTTACTTCATGCACATCTACCAATTAAGGTAATAACACCCACCAAGTTTCATAAAGATCCAGTCAGAATCTTAGAAGAAGTTGTGTTGACAAGGCTGCAATTTCAATCAGCCCCAGAGACTAAGTTTTAAGGGGCATAACTCTAGAAAAAATCAATGAACCATAAAATCCTTCCTTCATGCAAATCTACCAATTGAGGTGATTGACCAAGTGTCATTAATATCCAGCCATAAACGTAGGAGGACTTGCGTTGACAAGGCTGCAATTTCAATAATCCCCACAGACTAAGTTTTAAGGGGGCATAACTCTGGCAAAAATCAATGAACCATAAAATTCTTCCTTCATGCACATCTACCAATTGAGGTGATAACCTTGACCAAGTTTCATTAAGATCTAGCCAGAAACTTAGGAGGAGTTGTGTTGACAAGGCTGCAATTTCAATAAGCCCCAGAGACTAAGTTTTAAGGGGGCATAACTCTGGCAAAAATCAATGAACCATAAAATTCTTCCTTCATGCACATCTACCAATTGAGGTGATAACATTGACCAAGTTTCAAGAAGATCCAGCCAGAAACTTAGGAGTTGCGTTGACAAGAAAAGTGGACGGACGTACGGACGGACGGATGGACGGACGGATGGACGGACGGACGGACAGACGGAGAAGATGACGCCAACATACGTCCGCCTCCGGCGGCGTATAAAAAAAGATGATTAAAAAGAACAATGTCTGAGTAGAATTCGAATCCAGGGCCTTCCGGATATAACATGTGTAAAGAGTACAAGGTGAGTGCTCTGCTAAGTGAGCTATCGCGGCTTTCATTTATGTAGCGCGTTGGCTTACATTTTGAATAAAGTGCTTTGTAGCGTACTTTTTAAAATCAATGAAAAGTATAACTGACGACAATACTCATAGTAAACCGAAACAAGAAGACAAAAGTGCTAATCGCATGGCCTTAATTGAATTTGGTAATCAAATTAATAGTGATTATTCATAGCGACAAATCAGTTGTCTTGAAACGGCAATCAAATCAATTTGAAGCCTGAGAAAGGTTTTCTGGTATTAAAGCCGATTTCGTATGTCCGAAACCGATCTAATAGAATTAAACACAGAAGAATGAATAAAATATCTTTCGTTCATGTACAATCCCGCTCAATCAATCAGAGACGTCCAATTACAGTGTTCTCAGCACTTTGATTTATAAATCCTGTCCCTTTACAAAATAAGACCTGCTTTTATGGTCTTTAGCGAAGGAAACTTGAGAAAACATTGATGCGAAAGAACACAATACGAACCAAATTAATTTATAGAAACATGTACAAGATGACTATATTTATTAAAATTATTGTTATGCCCCCTTTCGAAGAAAATGGGGGTATATTGATTTGCAAGTGTCGGTCGGTCGGGAGGTCGGTCGGTCGGTCGGTCGGTCCGTATGTCGGTCGGTCGGTCCGTAGACCAAACCTTGTCCGGAGCATAACTCAAAAAGTATTAAAGGTAGAATCATGAAACTTCATAGGTAGATAGATCTCATTATGGAGAGGTGCAGTGCACAAGAACCATAACTCTGCCGATCAAAATTTTTGAGTTATTGCCCTTTGTTGATTTTCAAACTTGATTCTTGTCCGGAGCATAACTCAAAAACTATGTTAGGTAGAATCATGAAACTTTACAGGTGAATAGATCTTATTATGGAGAGGTGCAGTGCACAAGAACCGTAACTCTGCCGATCATATTTTTGGAGTTATTGCCCTTTGTTGATTTTCAAATTTGATTATTGTCCGGAGCATAACTCAAACACTATGTTAGGTAGAATCATGAAACTTTACAGGTGAATAGATCTCATTATGGAGAGGTGCAGTGCACAAGAACCGTAACTCTGCCAATCAAATTTTTTGAGTTATTGCCCTTTGTTGATTTTATAACTTGATTCTTGTCCGGAGCACAACTCAAAAAAATGTAAGGTAGAATCATGAAACTTTACAGGTGAATAGATTTCATTATGGAGAGGTGCAGTGCACAAGAACCGTAACTCTGCCAATCAAATTCTTGGAGTTATTGCCCTTTGTTGATTTTTACACTTAATTCCTAACCTTGCCTATATCTCATGTCCTTTTACAGATACAGCCTTGATATCTCACACATAGATACCTCCTATCAACATGGTTCACATTTAACCATGACCTTGGACCTTGTGACCTTGACCTTGGAGTTTGACCTACTTAAAAAAATTAAACCTGGCATATATCTCATGACCTTTTACAAATACAGCCTTGATATTTCACATATGGACACATCTTACCAAGAACTTTCACAATTGACCATGACCTTGGACTTTGTGACCTTGACCTTGGGGTTTGACCTACTTTTAAAAAACTTTAACCTGGCCGATATATCATGTCCTTTTACACATACAGCCTTGATATTTGACACATGGAAACCTCCGACCAAGACCTATCACATACGACTATGACCTTGGACCATGTGGCCTTGACCTTGGAGTTTGACCTACTTTAAAAATATAAACTGGAGCTATATCTTATGTGCTACCACACATACAACCTTGGTATTTCACACATGGACACATCTTACCAAGACCTTTCACATTTGACCATGACCTTGGACCTTGTGACATTGACCTTTGACTTTGACCTACTTTAAAAAAAAACTTAAACCTAGCCGATATATCAATCATTTTACACATACAGCCTTGATATTTGACACATGGACACCTACGACCAAGACTTTTCACATTTGACCATGACCTTGGACCTTGTGACCTTGACCTTGGTGTTTGACCTACTTTAATAATACATTTACCTGGCCTATATTTCATGTTACATATACAGCCTTGATATTTCACACATGGTCACTTCCAACCAAGATATTTCACTTTTGACCATGACCTTGGACCTTGACCTTTGAGTTTGACCTACTTTTAAAAAACTTAAACTAGGCCTATATCTCATGTCCTGTTACCTATACAGTCTCAATATTTTACACATGGACACCTCCTACCGAGACCTTTCACATTTGACCATGACCTTGGCCTGTGTGACCTTGACCTCGGATTTTTACACACTTTTAGAAATCTTTAACCTAGCCTTTATCTTATGTCCTATTACACCTACAGCCTTGATATTTTACACATAGACACCTCCTACCAAGACCTTTCACATTTGACCATGACCTTGAATATTGCAACCTTGACCTTGGAGTTTGACCTACTTTTAAAAAGACTGAAACCAGGCATATATATCATGTCCTTTTACACCTACAGCCTTGATATTTCACACATGGACACCTCCAACCAAGACCTTTCACATTTGACCTTGACATTTGGCCTACTTTTAAAAACTTTAACCTGGCCTATGTTTCATTTTACTTTTACATATACAGCTTTGATATTTCACACATAGACACCTCCTACCAAGACCTTTCATATTTGACCATGACCTTGGACCTTGTTAACTTGACCTTGGACTTTGACCTACATCAAATGTAGGCCCTTGAGGGGGCATATGTGTTTTACAAACATCTCTTGTTATATATTCATTTTTAATCATGGTAACAATTATTATGGAACACTCAGTAGTTTTTGAATTATCACGATGCTGCTATCTTGGTTTTTGTGTCAGAATTTTGCCATCAAAAAAAAGGTTATCCTTTCCTAAATGACAAATCATTGGACTGTTCTCATTTGAGTTTGAGTTTATTGGGGTTTTACGCCGTTTTCAACTTCTAAGGTCATATCGCGGCGGCTGGAGCACCTAACCGTGGGTTCCTCGTATTTCTCGCACCAGTACAACCACAATATCCCAACCGAGCCCCAGCTGCTCTCTCACATAGATGATTCACACCCATTGGTGAGAGACAAATGGGTCATTTTAAAAAAAAATATGCACTTTTCAGTGGCGGGAAAGATAAAAATGAACAAGTTAATTTTATTTTTCTCTATACTTTATTTGTTGCATATAACCTTTAAGAATATGTTTTAAATAATAAGCAGATGATATTCAAGCAATTTCTTTGGAAAAATAGGAAAAAGGATAACTTTCACATGTCAGTGGTGTAACATAGAAAAAAAGCATCATAGAAAGATCAAAACGACCATACTGTGCACATTGATGATATGTATTCATACCAAGAAGTAAAATTTTAGTTATAGAATATTTTTTCTTAATATTGAAATCCCCGGATGACAAAATTTCCAAAATTAACCTCTTAATCAAAAATAGTTTTCAACAGTTATATTAGTTACACCACTGACATCTTTAAACTATGTCAGTGGTGTAACGCTTTTAACTAAACCCTTGTTTTGTAATGATTTTGTACAATTTTATCCTGCAAAAGCATTATATCATTTCTTCAGAATGTTATAGAGATAAATTGCCATTACAAAGGAAGGACTTTCTAATAATGCTTTCGTAAAATACCTTTCTGAGCAATAATGTCAATGGTGTAACGAAATATAGTCAATGGTGTAACAAAACTAGCTATTAATGTTATATTCACGCTGCAATTTGTATATTTTCATTTTTTTGTTGACTGTATTCCATAGAAAGTTACCTTTAAATAACGCATACAAATTCTTTACTCCCCACGTATCAAATGGCCTAAACTAACATTTCTGTTACATGTTTATCGTTACTCCACTGACCGTTACACCACTGACGTATTCGGATTTTATCCAGTGATACTCAAAGTAATGAAAAATATCTCTTAATTTGATGACTTCATAGACCAGGAGTTTACATGACTTTCAAAACCTCCAAATCTCATTCAAATTCAACGTTCATGTATTATGTTAAAAGGCGTTACACCAATGACATGATGAAAAGTACGGCGTCAATCTCATCTACAGTTTTGCTCCTAGAGACAGCATTTAGCTACTAGCATTAGATCCGCTGCTGTCGTATGTTTTTTATAAAAGTGTCGTTTTAGGAAGCAGTAGTTATTTTTCAAATTCGTCTGTTCAATTGAATAAAATCTGGCAAAATATGTTACCGTTACGCCACTGACGCGGCGTCGTGATACAACATATTTTCAGCTCATAAATCTTATATTACTTCCTATCTGGTCTCATTGGATACTGCTGTTACTAATTTTTGGCTCATTTAATTCAATCATGTAATTTTCATACGAGAAAGTTTAGTAGTTTTTCTGTATTTGCTTGTGAAAGTCGAAGGTACGGCGAAGTCACAGGCCATTTTGGTGATTTTTACAGACATATGAGCATCAATTTCACCTTATCTGAAAAAAATACGCTATTTTGCTATGGATAAATATTCTTAGACTAACAGTTACTATGTATACGAAAAAAGGCGAGTCACAAAACTCAAAAGTAACCTTTTCATGTAGAAATCACAGAAAAGTGCACACTTTTTGAAATTGACCCAAGTGACTTTTGTCAAATGTCAGAATGGATTCTGGCCGAGCCGGGGTTCGAACTCGAGACCCCTGGAATGACAGATTCCGACGTAACCGACTGAGCTATCCGGGCTCGGCTGTGTTCTCATTTGAAGGCAGCTGTTAAAGACAAAATAGATATATTATATAGACAGGATTTGTGCAAAATATCGCAGAAAATATTCAGGCAAAATGTAAGGCTGTTGACTATCAGATTTTTCCTCTGTGTCGTTATTTTCCCAAACATTTTCTTACAGGAACGTCTTGCTTAGGATATGGGGCGGATGTGGTGCAGTGGTAACGCGCTGGACTTGTAACACAGGGATCGCTGGTTCGATCCCCCGCTTCTCCAATCCTTCGGATGAGACTTTAAACCGAGGTCCCGTCTCCATATGACCATAGCTGTTAAGTGGGACGTAAAACTCCATTCAATTCAATTCAATTCAATCTTGCTTAGGATACGGTTTAAAAGTTAGCTGGAATAGTGGATGTATTATTGACACCTCCAATGATAATTGCTCGACGCCTGAAGCGTCAAGCATATTATGGTATACAAGATCAGGTTAGCTACTGGAGAGTCAGTTTGTACATGCAAAAGGGGTAATGAATAGTTTCATGTACACACGTCGTAATAAACAGTTTCGTGTATATAAAATGCCTCAAATTTATGTTAATGTCTACGCATATCAAACGCTGTTGGATAGAATAGACGTGCAGTCAAAAATCAACATATTATATTTCAGGTAGAAAGGTAAAATATACAAAGTAATTATGTAAAACCAGATTAGTAACAACGTTTATTTATATAATATTAAGAAGTCGTCTCAATGTGTATTGCTGATGGAACATATGGATTTCTCGAACTTTACAACTTTATTGATTGATAGTACTTTTTCACTTCGTATAACATTTTAAGCTGATTTGATTTTCAACCAGATCAAAAGCCTGCGTACTGGCAAATCAATTCAGCGTCGAACATGATTCTTGCATCACCAATTAATCTTGTACTAGAATTGAATATTCTAACTCGTAAAACTACACCCTACTGTACCAACATCACATTGATTTCACATATGTCAGAAACATTATGTACTAGTACATTGTGTTCATTATGTCGCTGCCTTTCAACGAAAACCTTGTAACTTCAGCTTAAAAAAGCTGCAGTTACAAGGTTTTCGTTGAAAAGCGACGATGTATGATATCATCAGTTTGTCATTTATATCGATATCAAATACAATTTTTATCATTGGTATTTCTACTGTATCTATGGGGAATAAAACATAATAATTGAAAGGTCAGCATAGTCACACGAGTAACTCGTTTCCAAGCGGCAAAATTATGACTTTGCAGAAACCGAGGGAAGTATCAAACGGTGAAATAGATAAGCACAAACGATTCAGGTGTAGAGCCTTTTTTATATTCGACAAGTTAATCCACGTTATCGTTTCAAGTCCTACTCTTTATAATAACCGAGATGGACGAAGAAGGACAATCTATCTGTAAACGAGTTATAAACGATTCATTATAAAATCCTTCAAGTAAAATAGATTACTATGTTGGTATAAGATCCTTTAAGCAAAACATATTGCTAAGTTACTCTGATTCTTTGAAAGATGCTATTGTAAAAACACCAATTGTTATAATAATGTTAATGGTGGTGAACACAAGAAAACAAACATTGTCTATGGTTTGGACAAGACTGCGCCAGCTATCTTCTAAAACCTTGTCCCTTTCATTGGCATCATTTGGGTCACCAATTTCTACTACTTCTCCGCCTTTCTCGGGATCCGAAGTGGTTTCACGAAACATATTGGATCCAAATTCACTTGAAATTCTTCTTCCGCTCATTTTCTTCTCAGCCGTTGGTAAGGCTATACGGCAAAGAAAGGCAACGCATCTAGGAACGTGTTTGTGAGAGTCATGTCTGTGTAAGCGTATCAAAATAATCGAGAGAATTGTAATAGAAGTACTCAACAACGTGCAAACCACCACGTAAATATTCAAAAAAGCAATAGAGTCCGAGTTCTCTGGAAACTTATTGCTAATGTTGGTCACGAAAACCGTTGTAGATAGAAACACAGCTACGGCGAAACTTGCTTTTTCACCAGACTCAACTGGAATGACGAAAACGAATGTATTTAAAAACGAAAGAAATGCAACGGGAACGAAAACATTCAGCATGAAATACGAGGGATTTCGTCGCATTTTGACGATGCAGGAAAACTCTCTTCTTTCTTTAGTAACGATTATTTCTGTGGCTGCTACTGTCCACCCCGAGTTGTCAATATTTTCAACAATTTCGAATTGTTTGTGCATTGCCGTCAGTTCCAATTCATTCTCTTTGTATCCAACATAGACAAACTTGAGAGAACATATCTGGATGTCAAATGGGAATTTCTGTGCCTTTGATGTGCAAGTCGTCTTTAAAACCTGTGTCGGCTTCCAGGTAACTTTGCCAGAATTTTCAACGATTACCGGCAAAGACGGTGAACCTAGTTCATTTTTTCCTATTAACGAATTTTTTATCATGATAAACGGTGTCCACACGTCACTCTGCAGTACAGTTATTTGTGGTAACTCTTTTTCAAATAACTTGAAGCTACTCCAATCAAGGCGAGCATCGAACCAAGATATTGTAAGCGTAGCAATCATATCTAATGTTTGCTTCTTTTCGTCAAAGTTCACCAAAGAATTGACTTTAAAACTCACATTTACGTGAAACGGTCCTTCAATATCAAAGTCATATCCAATGGAATTTTTATCATATAAATCAGCATGCAGCAAAGCGCCCTTTAATTCACTTTTCTTCACATATTCTTCTGCACTTGCTGTTCTTGTAGAAATCATAAGTATCAAAACCCCAATATTTATTCCTTCCATGATGACTTGTGTAGAGAAAAGTAATTTCTACAGATTGAAACATATATACGTGTTTATTTATATCTGACATTTTCCTAGACGACAAAAAACTGTTGACTGTTCCAATTTAACAGCTGCTACAGACGAAAGAATCAGTGCAGACAACGATAGAATTTGATGTTACATAGCACAATAACATATGCAACTATTATGGCAATAGAAGAAAATATCTCAACTACCTTCATTTGCTCCATATTTCCCATTTTGTGCTACAAGGCGATTTAAAATCAGGACATGTTAAAGAAAAGTTAATTTGACCAGATTGCAAAAACTGTCCTCTTGGTTTGTCGTGTCATCGGAAAATCGGAATTTTTGAATGTGTAGTTCTTATTAGCAAATTCGTTTAACGAAATATAAGGAAACTTTACTGTATCATTTTCAACATTTTATACAAATGTACGCGTACGTTCACCGTTACTCTCTTATGAACAGAGCACATTATCTCTACATTCCATTTCGATAGAATGAGCTCTGTTCTCGCGGGGTCATTTCACGTCTAATCTCGGGGCCTTGGCGGGATTTCAGTATCCAATCGTTGGCGATACACAACAAAACAATTCAAAAAGCTGATACAAACTTTCATTGGCTGACGCTTCAAATTACCGGCTTCAGCCAAAAATAGAAGCGACGTAATGTATACGTAATCAAACCAGATCAAACTGAATGATTTTGATTCGATAATTCAAATGTTACCGGCTTCAGCCAAAAATAGAAGCGACGTAATGTATACGTAATGATCATGCAAGATAAAACTGAATAGGCTGTTGGCGTACCGAAAACTGCAGAGGTCATATTTGATGGTTTAATCAATAGAGCTCGGCAATGGAGAGTAGTTAACCGTCTGAAATCAACTTGATTAGCGTTTACCCTTGAAGTCACATATAATTCCTATCTATGGAAAATTAATAAAGAGTCGCTTTCTCCGATGGCGCGACAGACATGGCATTTCATGCGCAAATTTGCGCAATAACTCTTACATTTTACCGCCGTGCTTTAATGTTATTAAACCAATTATAGACAAGATATCAAATCAAAATAAAGCTTAAATGCCATAAAATCATATTCATAAATGTAATAGGTTAATTGTCTCCTTCGAGGAATGTGGTCTTTTACTATGATTAACTTATCTTTGGAAAATTCGTGCTTTCAAATATCACTAGATACTTTTTAAAACACTCCACATGGGCGGATCTAGAGGGGGGGGGGGGGGGGGGGGTCGGGGGGTCCCCCCCCTCTAGATCCCACCCCCTGGCATTGGCCAAAAATTTAATTTTGACTATATAAATTTGGTGTAATGATACATATTTACTACATTTTAAGCCATAATTTGGGCTTGGACCCCCTTCTGGAAAAAAAATTGAGCTTGGACCCCCCTGGAAAAAATCTTGGATCCGCCCTTGCTCCGTACAGATTGGCCCGATGCTGGCGTCATTGCAATGATTTTCAAATTATGACAGGGGCCTATGGGCCTCTTACATTTTACTTGAGACAAACTATCGAAAACATGTATTTCCGGTGACGTCAAGTATGACGTGTTTGAATTCTCCTTGCAGAGTGATCGTTCGTTGCTCTAACATAGATCATACCTGCAACAGGCTCGTGGTCTACCGAAGGATAATGTCTTTTATTACTGTTTAACTGTTTCATTTCTTGTATTATATATTAGAGAAGGGAAATATTTTTGTTTGCATCAGAAGTGCTCTCAAATTTAAGTATTGATCTAATTGAAATGTCTCAATTTTTTCAAACCTCCTTGTACTAGATCTAGATCCATATTTTACCATCATAATCTTCCGCAGCACTGTACAGAGGCGAAATGAACGAGCCTCTGTGAAAGAGAGTGGCAGTGTCCATTCGCCCTATTTTAAATCTTATCAAAACCTATGCATACTTGGTTTTGTCGCTCTTCCTAGGAAAATCTATTATACATTTGAAAGATTGAAACGGAGGTAAAAAAATCACAAAGTGATAACCAGTTTTCTCTTTAATGAACACAAATGTTAATTTTAGAATAAAAGTACACATTTTGTTGTCTACATCAAATTTCGGATCGGAACAGTCTAAAATCTCACCCTTTTGGTATAGCGTAATTAATTAGTAATGAAATATTCTATAACGACAGCGCTTTGATTTCGTGCATTATGTAACGCTGTCTTTCTTTCAAAATCTTGTAACTGCAGTTTTAAACAAGCTGTTGTTACGAGTTCTTTGAAGAAAAGTGACGGTCATGCTTTATAACGTTGACGTATTGAGCTTTTACAGTTCTGTCATTTCTGCTGATATCAAATTAAAAATTCATCTCTGGTATTTGACTCAGTCTGGGCGATATTTGATTTGTACCAGACATAACTATGATCCTTTCCCAAGATATGTCTTCACATAGATTCATTAAAGCAAAAACTTCAACAACACGTTTTTTTTGTTTGTTTTTTTTCACATAGATTCGACACCCCTAAAGGAAATCATTATCCCATTACAAAACGACAAGATTTAAGACTGGTCCAAATTCAAAGATGTTGCAGACGACAATTTCAAGCAAATACAATATGATATTTTTTTTCTATTTGGGGTAGAAAATATTGTGGAAAATGAAGAAATTGCTGGTCACAAGCAATTTCTTCATTTTCCACAATGTTTTCCAGGGCCATTATCTTATGGGGAGTCAAAAAGAGTCATTGTGTGGTAATGGGTTAATGAACGTACGGCGAGAATTATCAACACTATCTTCGTTCCTCTCGCCGCGGCCAAAGCGCATTTGGTAGCGCAATGGGATCTTAATCATGAGGTCACGAGTTCGATCTCAGGCCACGGAATACATCGTTTTGATAAACGTTGACCTATGTTAGCGGGTAGCTTAGGGTTTGTAAAGAATGTTGTGGTAGTACTGGTATGAGAAACGACAGTAATCCATGGTTACATGTTATGTTCAGGCGACGCGATAGGACTATATATAGCAGTTGAAAAGGGCATTAAACCGCAATCAATCAAATATTTTTCCCTTATTTGTTTTGTTTAAGCATTATACATGTATGTACAAAACATCTGCTTTTTGTAAAATCTAGTTTGTCGCTTGCAGCACCACTAACTACAATTCTATCATTTGGGAAACGGTTAAACATGGCGTTGATCAAAGCTGTGAACTGATATGAAACTTTAGATAGAAGATGAAGATATCACTTTTTGGGTAATCCCTAGTTGCAATAATGTAACCGAAACCTTTTTGAATTTTGATCTGGGTTTCGGTTACAATTCCTTCCTATTCGTTGCAATGGAGCAGGTGCTGGAATGATTCATTCCAGCAAGTTTATCATTGCCAAACTTCAAAGTGAAGCTATGGAATGTAGTAAGAATGTTACCTGACAACAGGTTAACTATTTTTCTGTCAATCCAGCATAGTTTTATGTTGGAATCACTTTCAAATAAAGTTCAATTCAATTTTGAAGCGGAGTACCCACCCATTTTATTCTACTGAGACTTTAAGTTTCCGTTGGAAGAAATAATTGATAACAATTTTTGTTGATACTTTTTCACTGAATTTGTGCCATGGAATATCTTTTTATGGGATACACATCTGATTAGATATTTTAGTATTCAAAAAGTTATGCAAGAAAATGTGTTTTCCACTATTTTGTCTTGCTCCACAAGAAGGAATAGGGTGGACTCGTAGCCACAAACCAATACCCATCATCAAGTTTGTGGCTACGATATCGCAGCTAGGTAATCCCATGAAAATTGTGCCAAAAAAAGCCTGCGCCAAGGCGAGTCCAACGTCGCGTTTTGCGCATTTTTTCTTAGTACGCAGTTTAACACGGTGTATAATCATGTGACTCAGATTTTCCGATAATCTTCAATATCTTTTTTATTACTTGACCAATTTGAATTCGGTTTGAAGCAGAGAAGGTGGGAAAATGCCAGGAATAAGCTAGACGTGTTGTATTTTTGAAAAAGCAACCGATAAAAAAGTTATTGAAGATAAACCAAAATTTTGGTTTATCTTCAATAACTTTTTTTTTGTTTATCAGTTGATTTTTCAAAAATCAACCACGTCCATCTAATGCGTGACGTTTGTCCATATTCTCTGCTTCAAACCGAATTCAAATCGGTACAGTATTTACAAAATTATTGAGGATTTTCTGAAAATATTGTATCACGTAATTATCCACCGTGTTTAAAGTGACATTTCAGAATTTTTTCTCATGAATTTCACTTTTATTTTTATCTAAAAGAGCATATTTTCTTATGAAAATTCTGAAATTTTCAAGCCACAATATTGGGCCGTTTACGAGAAATATATATTTTTGTGTTAAAATTACACAAATTGTTGTCCACAACAGTTAATATGTATATAGAATTGGTTGTTTCTGTCTCAACTTTAAAGGCGTGTATTTCGCTTATAAGCAACAACTTTAAAAAACGGATATCATTTATACCCATAAGAATGACCCATCTTGGCATCAAGACATACTTAAAAAATGAAATAGGGATGAAATGTCCCTTTAAGGTCTAGAGGACACACCTTTCGATTTAAAGGCTTGTTGTGAATAGATAATAAGACTCACAAATAAACCGTTTGCATTTTGAACACAAAACTTTATTTGACATTCACCTTTGTAAAAGAGGAATAAATTCGAAGAAAAAACATGGGCATTTGATGTCATTTAGCGCCACACATAATAACAAAATTTACAAATTGCCGTATAGCCGCTTAGACAACTAGGCTAAACATTACAAAATTATATTGATTAAAAAAGAGTTTGACAATATCGCAAAAAATGATTACATGAAAATGATCACAATCTGCCTATATAGATTTATAGTCTTTTTCTGTAAGGGATGTCAATGGCGATGAGTTTTGTGCTAAAAATAGACTGAATTTGCCGTTATGTTTTGATAAACCGTCGGTGTTTTTATACAATCTCGTTAACTACGGCTTGAGTCAAGCCGTAGTTACGGGATTTTATAACAACACCCACGATATATTATTGTTTGTCCGAATATTACGTCACTGTTTACTTGATAAAACCGTCCCCTATACCAGGGCTTGTTTGGGGAAGGATTAAACAAACTCATGTTGATATTTGGTTAGTCCTATCTATAAGCCCTGGCATATTTTTATCTTTGAAGTGATGCCAGGTCTTATCATATCCGCCATTTTGTCTATAGCACTTCCGCCGTGCGGAAAACATCGGAGATTTAGCCCTCAAACTACTACCTCTGAAATCAAAATTTCGATCTAAAAATGGTATGAATTGAAAGATAAATCAATTGTTTTTCACTTCAGTATAATTTTGAAAAAAAAATATCTTGTTTTATTCAAAACAAACCAAATTTCCAACATCCGTAAACAAAAGCAAGATGGCCGACTCGCTCGCCACTTGAAATGAAAAAAATGTTTCAAAGGCATAATTTTGTAGACAAAGCAATATTTCAGTAACATTTAGCTAGTTTTAAATATTATGAAGTTATTTTCTATTGTTTATGCCATGCTTTACCTTGAATGGGGACTTTGAATGATTTCAAATTTGCTACCCTAAACAATCGCTGCCAGCATGGACTAGATATTTGGTGTCATATCCGTTTCGGAACAATAACTAATGGAACAATTTAAAGAGGAAAAGTCAGACACTTTGCCTTTACTCTAA
The DNA here is from genome assembly GCA_963680895.1 of Fragum sueziense. Taxonomy (NCBI): domain Eukaryota; kingdom Metazoa; phylum Mollusca; class Bivalvia; order Cardiida; family Cardiidae; genus Fragum; species Fragum sueziense. The sequence goes on from OY804601.1 coordinate 50,233,001, forward strand.
TTTCTACATTTGCACTTACATTTCCTCGGTGTTATGCAAACCCTCGTAACTCCAGCTTTATTCAAGCTGAAGTTACGAGGTTTTGCAATAACACCGACAATTTGCACTCAACAAAATCGATGGTTCGAAATAATGTAGGTTCCGTAACTACAACAAAATGTGTACATTAAAAGTAGTGTCGCTTTTCAACAAAAACCTCGTAACTGCAGCTTAAAACAAGCTGCAGTTACGAGGTTTATGTTGAAAAGTATCTATATGTAGTTACGACAAAATGGGACGAGTTGAACAGGTTGAGGAATAATCCGAGTTTTCTCTTTGATATGTTGATGTCGCTCATTTGTGAATCAAAGAGCGAATTTCATCAGAGAAAACTCGTATCGCGAGACTTAACAATTGTTAGAAAAGTTTTAATAATTGTGTTAATATATGACCGGTTTGAATTCGGTTTGAAGCATGGAGATTGAAAATGGTAGCTCCTTTTTTAGAATTCAACTGACCAAAAATATTATTGACGATCAACCAAAATTTAGGTTTGTCATCCAAAATTTTGTAATCAGCAGATCTTGAAACGATTAACCGCATCTAGCCTATGGCTGGCGTTTTCTAACTCTGTGTCTCAAGCTGAATTCTAATTTCTATCACATATTAACAAAATTATTGGCGACTTTATGCAATAAGTGTTTTTTAACGCACTCCCCATTGGTTCAAGCTATAGTTCGAAACCACACTCAAATTTATCTATAAGGCCCCATTTTAAGTGGCATTGACATTTCATGTACGATTGGTAAACATACGATAACTTCGTTTTAAACAAACCGTAAACACCGTATTTTGTAAAAAAAAAAAAAAGGTCCGAAATAAAATTCCATTAAAAAATACAATGCGGTTACACATGTCAATTCATATGTACACAGGCAACTGCCAGTGATTTTGGAATGCCAGAGTTTTGGGAGAAGATTATTTTGAAATGACACTGTTATGGATAGAATACTTACCATGTTATTGACTGTTTAGCTATTATATACATGTAATTAATTGACAGAATTAATTTTTATATCTATAAGTTGTAAAATAGTGTCTGCAGGGCTTAAACATGGCAAAATTACTAACAATTTTGTTGACATTGACTTCAAAATTGTGTTACTGTAGTAAAATATCGGCATATTACACGTTCTATCCTAATTTTGAAAGTTTTGGTAATTATGGATTTGACTGTTTAGTGAAGATCGCTCAGTCTCCGGCCGTTCTAAAGTACAACGACTCGACTCGAACCTGCGACCTATTGGACTCGAGCTGGCAGACCAACCCAGTCGTCGAGCCAGGGTTTGTGTATTCGTATATTACGGAATATGAGAGACCTTTTGAAGAGGTAAGTCAGGTTTACTACTACTACTACTACTTGTTGTTGTTGTTGTTGTTGTTGTTGTTGTTGTTGTTGTTGCTGCTGCTGCTGCTGCTGATGCTGCTGCTGCTGCTGCTGCTGTTGCTACTGCTGCTGCTGCTGCAAAGCTCGGTGGCGTTTTATTATTTTGTAGGCAACGATCGAAAGAATGTGATTTGACGCTATTAATGCACAAGCACATCAGATTCCAATGATTACACCTCCAAAATCAATGAATACATGCTAAAAATATACGAAAGATAGAGCAAAATGTCCGCAATTGTTGTTTAGTTTTAATAAACATTTTGTTATGTCTTTACAATGCATGACGCCATAAGTTAACTTTCGTTGTTGCACGAATCTCATTAGGGATGGACTACCTTAATCTAATTTCTTCTGTTACAGGCGATGTCCGTGGAATCTGAAATCCCTGCCGGTTTTCAATTCGGGCACAAATTCGACGTGATATTCCGTACTATTGACTTCATCGGAGATTGGTGAGACATTTTGTTTGATGTTTTAGTAAACACGCTATCTTAAGGTGACATTTCACAGAATTTATTTTCATTTTTACTATCATTTTTATCTAAAAGTGCATATTTTTTATGAAAATACCACAACATTTCAAGCCAAAAGATTACGCCGTTTACGAGAAAATATATATTTTGGTGTTAAAATGGTGTGGGCAGCAGTTCAGATTTATATGTAATTTGTCATTTCTGTCTCAACTTTAAAGGCGTATGTTTCGCTAATAAGCAAAAACTTCAAAAGAACTGATAGAATTTATACGCATTAATATAACCATTCTTGGCATCAAGGCGTACTTTAAAAATGAAATTGGAATGTAATGTCCATTTAAAAATCAACTTAGAAAGAACTATTTCAAACTGGAAGGAGCTGAATACAACAAAAAGCCACAACAGTTACTTTTGATGTATACTAACTAACAAATCTTATACTTCTCTTCATACGTGGCCGATTTGAAAATGGTTTAAAGTAGAGAAGACAGCATCCTCGAAAACCCAGCGGTCACAGCTACGCTACATACATGTCATGTAGCGTAGCTATGACCGCTGGGTTTCCGAGGATGATAAGACAGATACACGTCAGTGATATGCTGGATATAAGATAACTATTAAAACGATAGCTGATAAAAATAATTGACGACCAAGTAAAATTTTGATTGGTCGTCAATAACTTAAACACGGGTGGTAAACAGAGAAACTAGCTCCAAAAAGAGTCAACGGTATTTTGTTTCCTCGTGACATCCGGCCTCTACCGAGGTAGTTGCATAGAGCGAAAATCTGTAACAAAAGGTAGGTCACGAACACATTTTTCTACAATTATTTCTTTTACAACGAGTTTTTGAAAAATCCGGTGATGCTGTAATATGAAGAAATGGTCGAAGTTTGTTGTGCACGAGAATATTCGGTGTTATTAAGCAGATTTTGAATACAATCGTTGAAAAACATTTCAAAATTTTTTTACTTTCGATTTTGAAATGTTTTTCAACGATTGTATCAAAACCCTGCTACTAATACCGTATACTCCCGTGCACAACAAAATTAGACCATTTCTTCATATTACGGCATCGCCGTATTTCTCAAAAACTCGCTTTAAAAGAAATGATTTTAGAAAATGTGTTCGTGACCTACAAATTTTCGCTCTATGCAACTACCTCTTTTTGGAGCTAGTTTCTCCGTTTACTACCCGTGTTATATATCAGCTGATTTTAATAGATATAGATATACCACATCCAACAAATTCCCGACGTTTCCTGCCTTCTCTACTCCAAACCGAACTCAAAACCACCAGTATTAACAAATATATTGACATAATTCTGAAATAAGTTTGTAATATGATTCCCCGCCATGATCTTGTGCTAGACTGCTAAAAGTGATTTTTTTAACAATTAACATTCACATTATATTCTGCACTTTTCTTAGTAAGTTCTTTAATGCCCAATTTTATCTTATTTTTAAGGTATACAATAGTAGTACACGAACATGAAACCTCTAAGATGGTGATGTACTTCAACATTCGTCCAAGCTGGAACAAAATTATCATCAACACGAATGACGGAACACATTGGGAAGCTCAAATAGACCTGCCGAATCTCATTCAATCTACCGACACAGTGTATAACGTCACGTTTATTTATAGAATGTCGGAATGGGAGGTAATTTAAACAGGGGAATTAATTTGTGGAATATGAAAGGGAGGCAATTTAATCAGCGAAATTATAACAGGGGAAGTAATTAATGTTTATGGAATCTGAAAGAATGTAATTCTAACAAGGACAGTGATTTGTGGGACTTTAAGGGGGGGGGGGGTTAATTCATGCAAGGGTAGCAATATATGGGATCTAAAGAGGACATAGATCAAACAGAGAAATTCATTTGTGTGATCTTAAAGGGGTGTAATTAAAATAAGGGAGGCAATTTTTTGAACCTTAAAGAGAAATAATTGAAATAAGGGAAGTAATTTGTTAAGTCTGGCCGGGAGATAATTCAAACAAGGGAAATAATTTGTGGGCTTTGATAGGGAGGTTATTCAAACAGAGAAAACGGGCAATTTCTCACCTCTATACCTCTATATTTCAATAGTTAATTTTGTTTCAAATTTTCATTTTGTCTAATTTCCATGATATCCAATGACAAGAACGGTACCATATTATCAGAGAGAGAACAATTTACACGTATTCATCTACAAAAAATTATTGATCCATTGAGTTGGCAATTGGGAACGATGTTATCCGGTAAAACGTGACGTAATCTCGGACAAACAGGTTCCATTTCTTTGGTGTTGTTATAAAATCTCGTAATTACGGCTTGATTCTAGTTACGAGATTTTATAACAACACCGGTGGTTAATCAAAACATAACAGTAAACACATTAGATATTTAGGCCAGTCACTTTAGCATTTAGGGTACCACTAATTCTAACAGAAATAATTTTGCAACTGAACGAAAGTATTTTATATCATGATCAACATATCAAAAGTCCTCAGAGCAAATCTGGGGGGAAATGGTGTTAAATCACGCTAAAAGATGCCTTGATATGATCGTAATACACTGGTCCATCCTAACCACCATACATTTTCTCGAGTACCACGTGCTTCTCTTACGCTGTACTTGTCACATATTATTTCTAATTTGATTGAATTTTATATTAAAACTGAAAAATGTATTCGTTATATAAAAATATAAGAGGATAAATATAACGAATAAGTAAAAATAATTTAGCTTTAAATAGAATTATCTGTGATCAATTTTTAAAAGTACGGAAGCTCAATGTGACTATAATATTATTACTTCCGTCAGATATACATCATTCAAATCGGAATTACACAATTTGCGAGAAAATCATCCTTTACTCGCCCCCAACCATTTGGATTGAAATCCACACGTGCTTTTTGTTATTATACGTCCGAAGGGTCGTATTATGTTATGGCCCGGTCGTCTTTCTGTCCGTCTAACCCTCCGTCCGTCCGTTATCAATTTCTTGTGTGCGCAACTTCTCCTACCGTTTTGATCAGAATTTGATCAAACTTGCCATAATGAATCTCTATGGTATCTAGTTGTTCACACCGCTAACGGAATTCAGATAACTCTTTTCGTTCTTGAATGATCTGCCTTTGAATAAAAAGTGCCCATAAAAATGCCCATTTTATTGTGTGCGCAACTCCTCCTACAGTTTTGATGAGAATTTTATCAAACTATTCACAATGAATTTATATGGTGTCTAGTTGTACACAATGATCATGGAATTTAAATAACTGTTTTCGTTTCTGAATTATCTTCCCTTGAATTTAAGAAAAAATGCCCATTTTCTCAAAAATGCCCATTTTCTCGAGTGCACAACTCCTACAGTTTCGATCCGAATTCAATAAAACTAGCCACAATGAATCTCCATGGTGTCAAGTTGTACACACCGCTCACGGAACTTAGATAACTGTTTTTGTTTCTGAATAATCTGCCCTTGAATTTAAGGAAACTAGAGACAACGAATCTCTATGGTGTCTGTGAAAAAGGGCGGGGAAAATATTGCATTTGCAATTTCATAACGCGGAGATAAGCGAATTTCACTTAAATAGAGAGCATTTATCAACTTTTAGTCGACGAACTATTATGTATACTTGCGACAACTAAAAAAATTAGCTAATTTTTTCCCTGTTTGTTTGGCGTAGATCGCGAAATAGAAGGTGCATTAATGACGTCATCAATAATGGACGAAACAACGTCAAATGCATTTAGAATGCGACTTATGAATTGTTGCTACTACATAACAACAAGTCGCGAGTGATTATATTATGGAAACGCATATGGTACACCCTGATAAAATGATAAAGTCGACTTCAGGTAAGTCGACTTGTCATGATAACAAAAGAAAATTAACTCTACCGGTTGTCTACGTAAACTAATCTTTCCGACATAAGTTAGTGCATCATTATTTTAAAATATGTCATGTCGACGTATGCTTTGTCATCTTATCCACATAATTTGTACATCGATTGACAAAAACCCTTTATTTCTTTCCTACATCAATATTTTTGTCAAAAAGAAACAAGTCGCATTCACGTGGTAATCAAGCATCTGGAATATATATTTCCACTACTTGAACATTTAATATCAGCTTTGCGTCATAACCTACGACGACAAAAAGCTGCTGTGAGAGTGTCAACGGACTTTTCCCCCAACCCCTACTAGGCTTGTTCAAATGACTATAATTTCTTTGTTTTATGGAATATCTTTGTAAAAGTTTGGACATTAGTAGAATATACGTGCAATGTTTTCATGTCAAATTTTACTCAAATAGAAGCTACCATATGAAAACAAGAGATGTTTGTAAAACATATATGCCCCCTTTAGGGCCTACATTTGATGTAGGTCAAAGTCCAAGGTCAAGTTAACAAGGTCCAAGGTCATGGTCAAATATGAAAAGTCTTGGTAGGAGGTGTCTATGTGTGAAATATCAAAGCTGTATATGTAAAAGTAAAATGAAACATAGGCCAGGTTAAAGTTTTTAAAAGTAGGCCAAATGCCAAGGTTAAGGTCATGGTCAAATGTGAAAGGTCTTGGTTGGAGGTGTCCATGTGTGAAATATCAAGGCTGTAGGTGTAAAAGGACATGATATATATGTCTGGTTTCAGTCTTTTTAAAAGTAGTTCAAACTCCAAGGTCAAGGTTGCAATATTCAAGGTCATGGTCAAATGTGAAAGGTCTTGGTAGGAGGTGTCTATGTGTGAAATATCAAGGCTGTAGGTGTAATAGGACATAAGATAAAGGCTAGGTTAAAGATTTCTAAAAGTATGTAAAAATCAAAGGTCAAGGTCACACAGGCCAAGGTCATGGTCAAATGTGCAAGGTATTGGTAGGAGGTGTCCATGTGTAAAATATTGAGACTGTATAGGTAACAGGACATGAGATATAGGCCTAGTTTAAGTTTTTTAAAAGTAGGTCAAACTCCAAGGTCAAGGTCCAAGGTCATGGTCAAAAGTGAAATATCTTGGTTGGAAGTGACCATGTGTGAAATACCAAGGCTGTATATGTAAAATGACATGAAATATAGACAACGTTAATGTATTATTTAAGTAGGTCAAACACCAAGGTCAAGGTCACAAGGTCCAAGGTCATGGTCAAATGTGAAAGGTCTTGGTCGTAGGTGCCCATATGTCAAATATCAAGGCTGTATGTGTAATAGCACATAAGATATAGGCCCAGTTTAATTTTTTTAGAAGTAGGTCAAACTTCAAGGTCAAGGCCACATGGTCGAAGGTCATAGTCGTATGTGATAGGTCTTGGTCAGAGGTTTCCATGTGTCAAATATCAAGGCTGTATGTGTAAAAGGACATGATATATCGGCCAGGTTAAAGTTTTTTAAAAGTAGGTCAGACTCCAAGGTCAAGGTCACAAAGTCCAAGGTCATGGTCAATTGTGAAAGGTCTTGGTAAGATGTGTCCATGTGTGAAATATCAAGGCTGTATTTGTAAAAGGTCATGAGATATATGCCGGGTTTATTTTTTTTAAAGTAGGTCAAACTCCAAGGTCAAGGTCACAAGGTCCAAGATCATGGTTAAATGTGAACGATGTTGATAGGAGGCATCTATGTGTGAGATATCAAGGCTGTATGTGTAAAAGGACATGAGATATAGGCAAGATTAAGAATTAAGTGTAAAAATCAACAAAGGGCAATAACTCCAAAAATTTGATTGGCAGAGTTACGGTTCTTGTGCACTGCACCTCTCCATAATAAAATCTATTCACCTGTAAAGTTTCATGATTCTACCTTACATATTTTTTGAGTTGTGCTCCGGACAAGAATCAAGTTATAAAATCAACAAAGGACAATAACTGAAAAAATTTGATCGGCAGAGTTACGGTTCTTGTGCACTGCACCTCTCCATAATGAAATCTATCCACCTGTAAAGTTTCATGATTCTACCTTACATACTTTTTGAGTTATGCTCCGGACAATAATCAAGTTTGAAAATCAACAAAGGGCAATGACTCCAAAAATATGATCGGCAGAGTTACAGTTCTTGTGCACTGCACCTCTCCATAATGAGATCTATTCACCTGTAAAGTTTCATAATTCTACCTTACATACTTTTTGAGTTATGCTCCGGACAAGAATCAAGTTTGAAAATCAACAAAGGGCAATAACTAAAAAAAATATGATCAGTAGAGTTACGGTTCTTGTGCACTGCACCTCTCCATAATGAAATCTATCCACCTGTAAAGTTTCATGATTGTACCTTACATACTTTTTGAGTTATGAATCAATATAAAGACAAAAGTCAACATAATTTGATAAGTCGACATGGGAACTAACACCTAATATGATAATGTCAGTTTTCAATGACATGAATATATTGTCATGATCTGTACTTGTCGTCTAAAACAAAAAATGACAAGGCAGTTAAATCCGACATCTCGACCTATAGCAAGTCACAAAGCCATAAACAACGAGCATAGTCAACATAGCAGTTTTTACAAAATACGTTATTATGTAGTTATGTCGTTTTATTTTAAGACGACAAGTCGAGTTCTGTTATTGAGTAATGATCAGATTAAGACAACAAATCGTGTTCTGTTAATACGTCATGATCAAATTATCATATTATTCTTTAAATTTTATGACAACTTGGTGTGATCATGTCGTCCTATAAGCACACATCTTCGCATCAAATGACATCATCAGGGTGTACCATATACGTTTCCATATTATATAGTGAGAACATAACAACAAGCTGGGCAACTAAGCGGCGTATCGCGATTCCAAAGAAATCGGACTAAATCCGCGAAGATGGGCATCCGGTTTCTAAATAATATTCACAATTAGAGACATGCATGACTGTTTGGTATGGAAACGCATATGGTACACCCTGATAAAATGATAAAGTCGACTTCAGGTAAGTCGACTTGTCATGAAAATTAACTCTACCGGTTGTCTACGTAAACTAATCTTTCCGACATAAGTTAGTGCATCATTATTTTAAAATATGTCATGTCGGCGTATGCTTTGTCATCTTATCCACATAATTTGTACATCGATCTTCCCTGACTTATCTAGTTTTAGTAGGCATGTTGACAAAAATCCTTTATTTCTTTCCTACATCAATATTTTTGTCAAAAAGAAACAAGTCGCATTCACGTGGTAATCAAGCATCTGGAATATATATTTCCACTACTTGAACATTTAATATCAGCTTTGCGTCTTATCAAGCAGCATAAACAAGATGAAAACAAGAGCCACAATGGCTCTAAATCGCTCACCTGAGTTTCTACAGCCCTCTTTTGATATCTTAAGGTGGCTATTTTCCCCTTTTTCATGCCGCGGCAGCTACAGTTTTTGACAGAATCAACTTCTCTTAACAAATTTGAAAGCCCTTCACCAAAGGATCATTCCTGCCAAGTTTCAACAAGATTGGTCAACTGGTTTAGGAGAAAAAGATTTTTAAGAATTGACTATTTTCGCGTTTTTCATGCCACGGCAGCTAAAGTTTTTGACGGAATCAAATTCTTATTACAACTTTGAAAGCCCTTCACCCAAGGATCATTCCTGCCAAGTTTCAAGAAGATTGGCCCGCTGGTTTGGGAGAAGAAGTTTTTTAAAAGAGTTGTCTATTTTCCCCTTCTTTCATGCCGCGGCAGCAAGAGTTTTAGACTGAATCAAATTCTTTTAACAACTTTAAAAGCCCTTCACCATAGGATCATTCCTGATAAGTTTACAGACAGACAATGGACAAATGGACAGACACGAGTAAAACAATATGCCCCCGATCTTTCGATACCGGGCATAAAAATGAGTACATTTGGACAAAAAGTGTGGCCTCCAGAGTGCATACCAGCTTTTTCTAAGACTTGGCCCAGTGACATAGTTTTTGACCCCAGATGACCCAATTTCAAACTTGTCCGAGAATTCATTAAAACAAAGTTTCTGACCGAATAATGGTATATTTGGACAAAAAAAATGTGGCCTCTAGAGAGCACACAAGGTTTTTCAAAATTTTGACCTGGTGACCTAGTTTATAACCCTAGATGACCCAATTTCAAACTTGTCTGAGATTTGATAGAAAAACTTCCTGAGCAAAAATGAGTACATTCGGACAACAAGAGCGAAAACATAATTTGATAAGTCGACATGGGAACTAACACCTAATATGATAATGTCAGTTTTCAATGACATGAATATATTGTCATGATCTGTACTTGTCGTCTAAAACAAAAAATGACAAGGCAGTTAAATCCGACATCTCGACCTATAGCAAGTCATAAAGCCATAAACAACGAGCATAGTCAACATAGCAGTTTTTACAAAATACGTTATTATGTAGTTATGTCGTTTTATTTTAAGACGACAAGTCGAGTTCTGTTATTGAGTAATGATCAGATTAAGACAACAAATCGTGTTTTGTTAATACGTCATGATCAAATTATCATATTATTCTTTAAATTTTATGACAACTTGGTGTAATCATGTCGTCCTATAAGCACACATCTTCGCATCCAATGACATCATCAGGGTGTACCATATACGTTTCCATAGTTTGGTGATCCCATGTCTTCAAACTTCTTCTTGAAGCTGTACACCTGCTTCTTACTGATTAGCTATTTACGTTTATGTGAATTCTTCATTTGAGTAATTACATAATTTTCTGACATTTTCCCTTGATAAAGTCAATTTTGAAAAAAAATAAACGATTAGAAGACGTCAACAATGACGTAGTAAGACGTGTTCCAGCATATTTTTAAGTATGTTGCACAAAATTGCATTATCATATCTACAAATGGATTTTTAGATTCTGTATCAATGAAATACCACAGGCCTACATGTTCTTATTTCATTTGAAAGCTTAACACGCCTTATGAAATACCCTTATAACAAAGCAGTTCTAGTATTTGGGTAATGTAGATCGTTAAACATTCATAAAGATCTACTATTATTTCACACACAATCTTAAATTGTACTAAATAGAAAACATAAACATAACTTCATTTCTTTAATGACTTAAATTCATTGTATAGTGATTTGTTTTATGGGCCGGTGACCTTATCTAAGACAATGTCATGATTGGTTGATTGTATAACAAGAAAACAAAATTCAATCAGCAATGAATAGCAGTCGTTGATTTGGCGTCTCTAAAGAGAACCGACTCTTAAAAAATGAAGAAAGTGCTGATGTAACCAGATTTTTCTCCTTTTGCATCAATACGTTTTTATCTTGTTATTTTTCTATAATGTATACAAATCCATTTTTTTTTTCAAACATTTTTGTCGTCTACATCAGCTTTCGAACTGGAAGTCTAATATTTAGGAACAGTGAAGGGTTTAAAAGTAATTGGATAAGTTAACCTTAATACATGAGCGGGTGGGGAAATTCCACTCGCAAATTCACTTTCCATGTAAAAATTCAAATAAAGAAAAATAGCAAAATCGATGTTTTTTACTTTATAAACCTCTTTTATTAAATTATCCATAAATATTCCATCCACAATAGCATACTTGGTTTCAAAAGGCTGTTTTCTATGCCTACACCCCAAAACATACTTTTGGCTTGCTTTGAAGGGGTCCCCTAGTAAGATCGATTTTTTTCATATTTCCCCTCGAGTAACATTTGAGGACTTTTTTTTCTAGAATGGATAAATGGTTATAGATTATAAAAATGTTGGTTTTGTTTCTGTTAGAATTAGTGGTGGGTTGGGCCTATTTTTCGGCTAAAGTGACTGGCCTAATTTTAGCATAAAATTAATTGACATTACTCTCTTTTGTTATATTTCATTTGATTAGAAAACGTAGAAATGACTGTTATAATTTTGAACAAAATGAGAAATATCTATACATAAAATTATTTTCAACAAGAACAACAACGCCACTACCAACAACAACAACTTCATGATTTTCTCCATGTATCATTCACAATAGTAGCAATCAATACTGTAGAAAATGTCTTTTATAACTTTGTTACATAATCTTCCAGGTACTCTGTATGTAAACTATAATGTCATGATGTTTTGTGTTATGGGCCGGTGGCATAAATCACCAATAAATTATGTTATGTTATGTTATGTCCACAGAACTATAAATTATTTTCTTTCGTTTCAGACACACATCGATGGGACATTCTTCCACGCTTTACCACATCGACACGATTTTTCTGGACAGGGAACAGTGGCATTCGGAGCACATGACGTTTATTGTCAGAGAATTATTTATTACTCTACAACATTCTACTGATTCATTAACCCATTACCACACAGTGACTCTTTTTGACTCCCCATGAGAAATTGGCTTGGAAAACATTGTGGAAAATGAAGAAATTGCTTGTGACAAGCAATTTCTTCATTTCCCACAATATTTTCTACCCAAAAAGTTTTAAAATTTTAAAGATCCTTCACTTTGAAAATGTCGTCTGCAAGTTCTCTCAATTTGGATCAGTCTAAAATTTTGTCGTTTGGTAAAGGGTTCAAAGAAAGACTTACAGTTGTCGCCACATCGTATGGCACGTGTTTATGTTTTCTTTAACGTTCAATTACATTTGAACAAAACATAAACATTGTGCCATACGATGTGGCGACAACTATAGTGACTATGCAGTAAACACCTCATTGAACCGCCTTTCAAATCCCAACAATAACTTCCCTTTTTTTGAATTATCTTTCCCTTATCAACCACATTGCGATTGTTTCATGAATATCTTTGATTATTCTAGAAAAAAAATGCAACCCAAATACCTGCTTTTTGTGTTAAGATGGTACATCTTCGCCATTTTTTGTCTAAGAAAGTCCACGAAACTATTTTCGCACACATGCAACACCTTGATATTTTTACCACAGATGCCATTGGGCATAATCTAACACATACAGAAAACGTGTGGATTCGAATGCATGAGAACATATTTTATGAGACCTTTAAGCAAAAATAAGTAGAAAAAATGAGTTATTTTGGCGTAAAAGGGTGCATTCAAGGTTACATTTCACAGTAGAAGAAAGTTGTCGTCAATGAGATATTCAAACATTTTCAAAACGTATTTTACAGGGTTATTTTTTTTTTTATTTTTTTTTTTTTTTTTTTTTTTTTTTTTTTTTTTTTTTTTTTTGCTATTTGTGCACCCAGCCCTTTCCCATTTATTTCGAGGGACCGCCATCTGTCGAGATGCTTTCTGGCTGTTTTTGCAAACTTTGAGTAATGGTTCGTTACATCAAGAGTGTTGATTGTGCTCGAACATGGCAACAGTGATAGGAAATCCAGATCATATCTCTGAAAGTAAAGTAGCTATGATCACAAAACTTTGTGTGTAGATAGAACTCACTAAGGAGAGATGCAGTGTACAAGGAGCATAACTTTACCTTGCTAATTTTGTGAGTTATTGCCCTTTGTTTTCGTCAAAAACGCTTGTTCGGACAAATGTAGTCGTGGGAATATTTTATTACCTTTAGTGAATCATTAATTTTCTAGTTTATTCTATGGTAACTAAAATAGTCAATACATTGATTAATGGACACGATAGTCTACAAAAGTGTGTCCGCCTTATCAATCAATTTATTTATAGTCAAGTTAATTTCTATATCAGGACTTTCAGTCCTTTGATTTTTTAATCTGCAGTTACGAAATTTTGAAGAAAAAGCAGCGGTATACTTGTAAGCTGTGTTTACCATAATCCTCTAATAAAGTTGTTTGTTTTTTACCACAAATGGGCTATGTCCTTGTTTCTCCTAACGATGTAATTGATCCTTTTCCCGAGACCCTCTGGTTTTGAATTTTTCGATAGAAATGGTAGAGTATACATTGACGAACAAATTGATGGCCAGCATTTACTATTTTTCGTCAATAGTTTATATGATATAATGAACAAAACTCCATTTCAATTTATGTATATTTCGTCATGACATCTAACGATCTGCAGCAGCTTTCAAACTGAAGCCGTCTAAATTTTTACTATTTGATGTTCTGACCAATGAAATTGAAGTATCTTTTTTTTTTAATTTTGCCGCTATATTTCGCATAAACGGGCCACCGGCTAGTTTATGTGACGTCTATACATAGCCACGACCCGTCTCCAATGAACCGCCAGCGAACACTTAGTCGGAGAGAGTCTGTATAGTGGATTCTACGCGGTATTTATCATGCAATGCTCTGCGCGCATTTGAATTTGAATTTCGCGTAGAATATACTATATAGCCTACATAGAATTTAAACATCACATGTGACGAACTTTTGCCAATTGTCAAATTATGAATTACCTTAAATTATAGTTTTTTACCAATGAAAACAAAGTATTACAGTTTCATGCTACTTAAATTGTCCTCTGCAACGTCTTTAAATTTGGACCCGTCTAAAGCGTTGCCATCTGGTACTGGGTTAACTCCATTTTGTTTATGCCACGGTAATATTTGCCTTTTTGGGAAAGTGTTAATGGACAACCAAATAAACGGAAAATCAGACCGGAAAGACTATATTTACATCCGGGGTAGGTACGCATGCCGGAAGTGACCGTGTAAATATGTCCGCGATTGAAATAACGATCGGGGTTAAACGATTTAAAATTGTTTTCTAATGAGGGACTCTGCCGATAACCCGAAATATGTAAATCAGGCAGATATGCAGATATATGTGACTATATATACAGATATGTATGCTGAGTCAAAAAAGAAAGTGTGCACAGAGAATAACTGAAATTTCTATCGTAATTTTGAATATTGGTATCATAATACTGGTATCAAATTAAAGATAATTCAATTGCCTATAAGAAGGTGTCTTTTTAGATTGTGTGCAATGGAATTCTTCTTCTGTTTTCTTAAGATATTTGAGGTAGGGGTCAATTTCGAAAATCACAGAACTTGCTGACTAACGTGAGAAGATTAAATAATGCAATTTTCTTGGGATTTCTGCTTCAATGTCTATTGTGACATGTCTTAAATGAATGACGGCAAACATCTGCGGTCTCACTGATCGAACGTAACGTTTCGTTTAATCGTTTGGAATTTCATTGCGTTCATATTGCAAGGCGCGTTCCATGTCCTGCAAATTCTTTAACTGGACGCTAAATTTTGCGAAACTCAGGCTGTAGAGATGTTCGACCCTACACCATACTCAGGACTAATTTTCACGTGTCCGTTGCCGATGACGACGTGCCTAATGCCAGCGTAACGTGAGATTTAGGAATCATGATAATGTGACAAACATATGGTCTCAAATCTCTTATAAGCCGTCTATCTGTCTTCGTCGATTCCAAATATTGCTTACATATGCTTGCTTTACGAAATTGCGATAAATTGTGTAGTTTTGAAACGTTGACGTTAGGGCGTCAACGTCATGTAACGATCTTGCTGCATTCAGGATATCAGACCGAAGCCTATCAAAAATGTATTCTTTGTTTTAGAAACATGATTGCAAGCGCCTAATTTTAGAACGATGACATTTAAACAACAACGACACGTTTTACGCCGATTCAAGACACTGGCAAAACTAACGTGTAAAATCTGCTGTGTTTACTATGACGAAGCCTCTTTTATCATTCAGAATTGTGAAATTTTATGTTTGATTTAGCTTTTGTACACTTTGATTACAGATTTTAGACAATAAATTTTATTATGAAACGTTTGTTTTGATAACCACGTGCAAAAAGATGCTTACAGCATTTTGCGATATGCCAGACAATTTAATCATCCAAAGTTGCTTCCAATGTCAATAGACGTGAGAAAGTTGATAGCCTAACTCTGTGTAGAAGTTTGGTGTAGTTAATTGCAGTGGTTACGTAGATATTTAAAGTAGAAGTATGCACACTTTCTTTTTTGACTCAGTATATTTATAGTTACAACACGTTGGTAGTTTTGCAATGTACCTGATCTGAACAAGTTGAAATTTAGAAATCAATGACCAACCTATAGACTACGCACAGTCTGATCAGGACCCGTGTTAATCTCTTATAGCTTTTTCACGACCTGTAGCATCTGTTAGAGAGCATAATGGATCCTTATCAGCCTGTAATATGGCAAAGTCTTGTCAGAAAACACGAAAGTCTCAAATGGTAAAAGGGCCCCTTTCCCATACTCATTTATATCGTCGCTTTTCAACAAAAAACCTCGTTACTGCATCTAACAACAAGCTGCCGTTACGTTTTCTTTATTTATTTTTCTTCTCTCTCCCCACCTCAATATTCAGGAAAAGGGCTTTAGGCCCCCCCCTATGAAATTGCTTCCTATGGGCCTGTTAAACACCTATATTTGTGCGCTTATCCCAATAATGGTTCATAAAGGCCAATGACTTCTGGATATATAATAGCGCCCTAGATTAAAAAAGAGATGAGCAAATAGACAACTACTTAGAAAAATATACACATGACTTTGGATATGAAAATGGGACCCTTACCGCTTTCCCAAACAGGACCTGGATGGTTGTAGACTTAAAAGCCTACTTCCATTGCGTCAGCGCCTATGAAATGCGTAGCATCATCATCCTTATCTGGATAACATTATGCGTCGAGGTAAACAGCAAACAACAAAAAGGGGATAATCGTTTGTTTCAGTGTAAGATCGATTGATATTTCATTGAGTGAACAACGAAGCCACGAGTGAAAATATAGCTTTCGTTGTTCACGAAATGATTTATCAATCGAACTTACACGAAAAACAAATGATTATTCTATTTCTTAAATGCAAAATTTAGACAAAATGAAAAAAAAAAAAAATATGACAGATTTCCTTAAAGCGCGTCATTTTGCACGTGACTGCTATGCAACGCTTATGATGACGTCACTTATTTGGTCCGGCTTATATAACGTCAGATAGGGTTAAATGTACGAAAGCGGGGCATAAGTTTTTGATAATTTCACTGGGTAGGCGGTGAGTTTATCAAAATGATAATCTACCGTTATTTCCCGATAATCCATCGAAAAGCATTAAAGAAAAAGCGATAATTCTAGGGACAGTAATCACTGCCACCGCACAAATCACGTGATGATTGTTTAATTACTTGATTGTCTCAAGATGGTGGGTTGTTTTGGAAACTCGGGTGTTATCGGACTCATGGAATCGGAACAATAGATACCAATTCGATCACACTACAATCCCCGACACGATTGATTCTCGGTCAAATCGATCATTCTACCCGATCAATACACGATCGCTTCCCTATCAATTTTCTACTCAATCGCGCACGAGCATTTTTAAAATATAAAAATCGAGAAGGAAGCCCGATCGATGCAGACCAATATCTTGCGTGCGCAGACAACGAACATTATTATACGCTTATCGTCTGTATTATAGCAAAACCTCGTAACCACTGTGTTGTAAGTTGTACGTTAGATTTGTGTAGTTTGTACGGAAGTTTTGTGTGGTCAATCAAAGATGGCGTCGGGGGAAAATCGTTAGAGGTAGGTGTCTTAGTTTTACGTCGATAATTTCCTTAAATGGCCGTATCTTGTCTTGATACTGATATCATTGTACAGGAGAAATGTATACCTATTCACGGTGCTATATAGCCAAGTACCAGTGTTGTCCTATCGTACTCAGTCGTTGTGCAAAGACAGCCCAACACGGAAAACTTTTTTCGAAGCGAGAAAGTTGCCCTTTTAAGGATGATTACATAGTAAACAGCGAACTAGGGAACAAACTATTGCTCTAACTTGGATGTTTTTAACATGCTCTTTTCTATGGTTACCGTTATTTTACACACAAATGTCTAGAATGACCACAAACGCTGTGTTTACTAAATGGCCAAACAACGGTGTAGTCACAGTGAAAATATGCAGACACAACGGTGCAGTTTCTGTGTTATCTGTACGGTGTAGTTATTATTTTCACAACAAATTGTGAACGGTGTAGACTTGGTATGTTGTATAGGGCGAACTAGCTCTAACAGATAGCAGATCATCTGTTTCATCTCCCTCAAATACTTTGGTCTTAGAAAACTCAGATGAAAATGCCGCCATCCTCAAAGTAAATGAAAACACAAGTTAAGAAAATATGTTTTCTCTTTTCTTCATTCTCCTAAGCCTTTAACATTTCAATGTATGTTTGATTTAATTTTCGGGAGACATTTTTGTTATTTGTGATTGAATAAACATCTGACGGAAATGATAATCTAAAGGAATACCATCACAAAATATCAAATAAGACATACGATAACCGTCATTTTGAAGCCATGTTAAGTGCAACGGCAAATTTCTTGTTCATCCGTTCATTTGATTTGTAGATTCGAAATTTCGGCTCTGGCTTTGAATTTTTCTTTGTAACTGTTTTAATTGGTTATTACAATCAATTATTGTAATTAATGAAATGATTTCAACTCATGGAGTATGATAATTATTGATCGAAATGTATCTTGTTTTCAAATTGACCCCTCATTGAAAAGTCTGATTTTACCCAAAATAAAGGATTCAATCAACAAAACATAAATTATAAATAACAAAACATAAATTATAGATTTGTGTCATAAACATTTGGGCCTTTTTTTTCGTCTTGTTCGACTTAAGTAAATAAGTCTTGAAAATAGAATTCTGGAACTGCAAAATTCATTTTGGAATTTCATACGTAATGAACTTCTTCTTCAGGACTGACATTTTTCTGACCAAGATTTTTTGGGCTCACTCATAAAATGTAACCATTTGCAATGAAAAAGACAATATTCTATTCGCCAAAACCGTTTGACTATTGGAGTAAAACGCATTGAAGTACTACCAAGACAGTGTAACTTACACACATCCATAAATAAATGAAATGCAATGTTTTCCATCGAGAGCCGACCTTCATTGACCAAAATAAACAAATACCAAGTTGATCAACGCTTCTCAATGACTTAATCACATCTGGGAACAAACTGTTCATTTCAGCCATTGTTTTCATGTTCTCGTGGGGAAAGAGAAGAGACCCTATCCGTTTCATCTGTTTTAGCACGTCCAATGGAAATATCAGGAATTAAGGTCGGGGCTTTTTGAACGACTTTATGGGGTGTTGAACTTCGTCATTTTTTATGTTCAGGACTCATGCATTCAAAACCGGGGATATCATCGATAGAAAGAATCTTGTTAACTACAAAATCCTTTTTTCTACGTCGATGAGGTCTATCTTGTGTATTCTATGCTCGCAAATGGGGATGATGTCCTAGTCTGACTTCTTGATAATATCAGGAATAATACTAAAGTTCAGAGTTTTCAAATCTTTTTGACCTGTCTGATCATTGATCTCCCCCGCCCTGCGCACTTTTAATATCTGACTGGAATGGTCCTGTTCCGAATGCTTCACAACATTTTCGAAACTCCCTTCGAAATGACAGTAGTAATAGGTGAACAGCATGGAACTGAAAATAAAGAAAAAAATAAAACGGACGCCAGCAGATTCTTGGTAATTTCTACTATTTGACCCTTACGGAATTGCTTTGACAAATAGCAAGGAAACTAGATTCTGATATATTTTGATTAAAGTATATTTTGTAGACATATTGTCACATTCTTTGCTGCAAAGCATTTACAAGTCAGTCACATAAAAAAATATTAACTTAATTGTTGAAGAATTTCGGTAGTAATTGTAAAACATGATTCTCAGCCGTGAAAACGTTATCATTAAACATAAAAATATTATCATTCCAGAAATGATAAGTTCTGTATTACTTCAAGTCTACACCGTTCACAATTGCATTATGTCTACACCGTTCACAATTTGTTATGAAAATATAACCACACCGTACATAAAACACAGAAACTGCACCGTTGTGTCTGCATATTTTCACTCTGACTACACCGTTGTCTGGCCATTTAATAAACACAGTGTTTGTGGTCATTCTAGACATTTTTGTGTAAAATAACAGTAACCATAGAAAAGAGCATGTTAAAGACATCCAAGTAAGAGCAATAGTTTGTTCCCTAGTTCGCTGATTACTATGTAATCATCCTTAAAAGGGCAACTTTCTCGCTTCGAAAAAAGTTTTCCGTGTTGGGCTGTCTTTGCACAACGACTGAGTACGATAGGACAACACTGGTACATTGATATATAGAACCGTTGATAGGTATACATTTCCCCTGTATAATGATATCAGTATCAAGGCAAGATACGACCGTTTAAGAAATTTATCAATGAAAAACTAAGACACCTACCTCTCATGCTGTATTGTTGTCGCCATCTTTGAATGACTACACAAACCTAACGTACAACTTACATCACAGTGGTAACTACAGCATTAGATAAAGATTTTGCAATTACACCGACGATATGTATAAAATGCCTTTCTAGGGCAAAGTGCAAAATATTGATTCATAATACACTTACAATGATTTTGCTCAAAGCATTCGATTTGAATGTTCAATATTTTCCATTCATCCATGAGAACAAAAGTTTATCTTTGCTCTTCCCTATTTATTTCCCGTGACCTACAATTCTATGCTCTCTTTTGTCATACTTTCAGCTTTTATTTTAAACTAGCAAATATACAAACACATTAAGTGTCATCGATATATATATATATTAAAATTAAAACTTTTCCCCAACCGTTTCCGAGACGGCCATCTTTTGACCTTTCCAAATCTACAGGCGTTGCAGATTACTTTAAAATGTTGTGAAAAGCAAGATATTTTAAGATCATAGGATGGAAAGCATTGGGGAAAGATGCTGGTCGTCATATTATTTTTCTTTTTTATCAATGCTTTCCAAATCGATCACTTTTGGAGTATGCCTTGTTTGGAAAAGGGTTGAATATACACAAATGTTTCAAAAAAGTAAAAGACTATATCTATAACGTCGCGACTTACTATGTTTTGTAAATATGGAAATTTAAGTAGACGTTGGGATAATAAGTTTTTTATGTCTGGATACATATTTCATAATACATTGTAAAGAAATCTATTTGAAAAGGTGTAAAAAGTTTGACTGTTAAATATTGTGAATGCATTTCTCTCTTTGAAGAAAAGCGACGATAAACATTTGCACGTGATAAATTTTCCACAAAGTAAATAACTTAATTATATTTGGTTGTTTTTGCTATTCGTAGAATGAAAGGACTTTATCTTTTTTATTTGTTCTCAATATCATAATAGAACCATGATATAATTGCATGCGTTTACAGAATTTACCTATGTAAACAAAGGAAATGCGTACTTAGTTTTCAATTCAATTTTGAATGCGGTGGTTCGAATCTTGCAGGTGTAATACACTTGCAAGATTAGAACCAACGCATGCAAAATTACAGCCGTTTAGAGCACGATAGTGCGTTTATTACATCGATATTTTTGTAAAAATGTGAAAATATCGTGACCGTTCTATAGCTATACTAGTGTCATAGCGGTGACAGGAATACTCCAATGGTTTAAACAGTTAGTGTCCAAAGTACCTTTAAAAAGTTGCTGGTCTGAGCATTTAATAGTGTCCAAAGTGTTAAAGGGCCTTTCAAAAGTGGCCTATCTGTGTATTTAATAGTGTCCAAAACATTAAAGGGCCATGAAACAGTAGCTTATCTGAGTATGCAATAGTGTCCAAAGTATTAAAGGGCCTTTAAAGTGGACAAAATGAGAACTTACGTGACTGTGACTTTATCCATACTTCAATATTTCATTCAGGGCTATTGCAATAAATTATCTGCGCATTACACTATCAATCCTGGACTTGAACGCCTAGGGAACAGTCTACAATGTTTTATACAAGTTACTGAACTAACAAGTGCCGCCAAATACGACGACCAACGCGGTTCTTGTGAGATCCTTGGAGTTAGCTGGCAGACCAATCCAACCTTTGAGTCCGGTTACATATACTTGTGGATGAACTCGTACGAGGAACCTTTTGAAAAGGTGGAGATAAAATTATATTATATTCATCTTTTTTTTTTTCATTATTCCTTTCCAAAACAATCGAAATTTAGATTGTTCCAATATATTGCAAATATTGCAGACGACGATTTCAAATAAATTAATTTTCACTTTTTTTTTTCTTTTTGGGGTAGAAAACATGACGGGGAATGAATAAGCCGCTGCTTCATTTTCCACAATATTTTCCAAACTTTATTGTGGAGGACGTCAAAATCAGGTCTTGTTGTGTGTGTAGGGAGTAGGGCGGCGGGTAACTCACTTAGTCTTTTAATTTTATTAGTTTCTTTTCTGTACTTATTTTTAATCGTTTTTCGAGCATGCCTAAAACGAGTTTTAACTTTAACAAAATGAACATTTAATTTTTCAAAAATCGTTTGGAAATTATAGGGTGCTATTAAAAGATAGAATCCATACGTTTTAGGGTAAAATTTGATTCAAATATATATTTGCAGACATATAACTTGGTTTCCCCTTTACCCACAAATTTTCAACACGGCAGCAGTTTCGAAGTTGTTTTCCGGACTGGCGAGGTGGCATGGCATTGGTAAGAACATATTTAGCTAATAACTAGAGATGCTCTGACAGGTTATATATCGTGACATATACTGACGGCCATAAGAAACGCCTCAGTCATATCAAATGTCCGATTTTTCAGTAATCTTAAGTGAAATTACCAAAAAGTTATTTCATCTGTAAATTTGATTATCAGTTGTTGAAAAATGATGGTTAGGAAATTATCAAATTGTTACAGTTTAGTAAAACAGCACATTTAAACAGAGAGGTATCAAAATTTTCTTTTGAAAATCAGTAGCGCGTGCTTCAAACTTCATTTGCGAAAGCAACAGACACGGTAATACGTCTTTTTGGCGACCACAATTAATGAATACTAATTGCGACGTCGATCCCAGCGTCTCAAACCTGAAACGCATACGACGTTAACGTGAGAAATCTTCTTGTGTAACAGCGTTACAGGAGGTCTTTCTCACTTTGGCCGATTGGCAAATGTTTCTGTAACTCTAAATCGTCGACCAAGATGCCTAATCGTGCATTGCGATACGTCAAAACGTCCGACGGCTTGTTTTTGAGTTTCCAGTATTAGATAATGGCTAATTTGCGAGCTCTATTTTCCGAACAGTGTGTCTGTTTCAAACGTTACTTGTAACAACAAAAGTCGCCATAGAAAACTTATTTGACCACCACAGTAACCGACTACTCAATACAACGTCGATACCAACGTCACAGCAATGAAACGTACATGACGTTAACGTGAGCAATTATTTTGCTTTACATGCATACCACGGGGTCTAGTTGCGCGTGACTGATCGATAAACGTTTGTTGAACTCTGAGGCGTCGATCAAGACGCCAAATCGAGAAACACAATACGTTAAACTGTCTGGCGACGTGTTTGTGCATTCCTCGCATTCGAAAATGGCCATATTACGAGCTCCCTTTTCAGAATTAAAGTGACATTTCAGATTTTTTTGTCATAAATTTTACTTTTATTTTCATCTGAAAGAGCATATTTCCGTCTGAAAATTTCAAGCCAAAATATTGCGCTGTTTACGAGAAATTTATATTTTTGTGTTAAAATTGAACAAATTGTTGTGGACAACAGTTCGGATTTATATGCAATTTATCGTTTATATCTCAACTTTAAATGCGTGTTTCTCGCTTATTGGCAACACCTGAAAAAAACTAATAGTATTTATACTCATTAGAATAACCAACCTTGGCATCAAGACATACTTTAAAAAATTGAAATTGGAATGAAATGTCCCTTTAAGCCTTGGTTTCCTTCAATACAGATGTTTCATAAGAAAATCGTTAAATTTGTGAATGCCTACCCATTAACGCATGTTGCTGTGTGAAATGTGACCAATTTCATCACGTGGTATACATACACGAAGCGCTCATAGAAAAAGTGACTGGTCACCGGAAATGAACATCTTGATGAATAGAAACGCATTATTTTTTATTTCACGTAATTGTCCTTCAAAATACTTATATACAGTGTACATTTCATTAATATGCAAACATACATAACTAAAATAGCGACAAATTCCAATGAGGCGTTTCTTGTGGCAGTCAGTATATAAAGAAACAATTGGTTTTGTGCTTATGCTTATTTCGTTGTCATATCGTCGGTATAAACGCAAAACCTCATATGTCGATTGGTGCGATTTTCAAAGTACAAACTTGTGTGCCCAGTGTAGACGATTCTCGCAGGTTTTGAGATATTTTTACTGATCAATATTATTTACACATTATTTATGAAAAATATGTCCAAATTTCAAGTAAGACATTTCAGTGTGGGAAAAGTTGCTAAACTTTTTCCCTCCCCTTTAAAATTTTCCAAAAACGAGATACGAGGTTTTGCATTTACAACGACGATATATCGTTATTATACCTGATTCAATGTAACATTGACTTTTGTATTACGTGACTTGTAAATTCTGTGTTAATCATGATGCCGTTTTTTTATTCATTTATATTTTATAGTCATTGTTTGTCTTGTTTTATTTTATTCTAAACGCGAAATATTGTGCTTTTAAACGTTCAATGTCCATTTGTAATTCTCGTGTCCTAACGACAGGCATGCGCATTTAGATTTTCTTAGAAATAAAGATATAGATGCCAGTATGTTGGCTTTAACAGTCCAGGACAAAATGGTGGGGTATGATAAAGAATAAAGACGCCTTAAAGTATTCCATCAATAATTTAAAATGCCTAACACTTCGTGCAACTACGTGCGTCAGCCAAACACAATGGAAATTGGCAATGGCATACCTTCGTCAATTTCTGGGAGTGCGGCATCAGTGGCAACGGATAATGACGAGGGATGCCGTCGTCAAATTCCGTTGCACCGGATGACGCCCGAAATGGCACGAAGTGTTTGGTATCTAATGATGGTTGAAATACATTGAAATTCCAGGATCGTAATTAATGTGAGGTCACCCCAAACGTCGACTACCCTAATCCACATAAACTTTCGGCCCGATCAAAATAGGACGGTTTTGGATAGCAAAAGCGGCAGTCATTGGGTCGACGACATTTTTCTACCAGTCCCAATAACATCCCCACACACCCAGTATACTGTAAAGATTTTCTACATGCCTACGGTTTGGGAGGTAAGATTTGAACTCTTTCATGGTCGGTAATTACGTGACTTTCTTAGGATAATTTTTCCTTTGCATTTGTAAACAAACACGCGTTTTCCTAATTTTTCATTTTATTTCATTTCACTTTACACCCCATATTGAATTTTCTAGTCAAATCTGAGAACATTCTATTATATTGATAATTGAAACGATATTTTCCTTTCTGGACATCAAGTACACGTATACGGTAACTACAGGCAGGAGGCTGATCTGGAAACACGTTAAAGTGACATTTCACAATTATTTTTACATAAATTTTGTTCTATCTGAAGGAGCATATTTTCTCATGGAAATTCTGAAAATTTCAAGTCAAAATATTGAACCGTTTACGAAAGATATACATTTTTGTGATAAAATTAGACAATTTGTTGTGGACAACAGTCAGGATTTATATACGAGGGGCGTTCAATTAAAAGTGGTACTAATGGTCCACCATACCTCATGGTTCTATAGAACTAAATGTGCTTGCGGCTATTTGACGGGAAAATTACTGTCCACACTTGGTCAAAATTTGAGACAAATTCGTTGACTCCTTCAAAAGTTATTGAACTTTTAAGTTCGTTCAGTCATATACACTGGCTATTTCGCTGTGCGCAAAATGGAAAACGAACTGAAGTAGGATTTACGGGTCTATATTGCAGGTTGCATAGGCTTTGAAATATCTGTATAACATGTATATAATGAACTATATCAGATTCGTAGACATTCGAACGTTGAATATACGTCAGTTTTTAGGAAGATAATAAAAATGAAGGTTGGTAAAACTGGCCAGAATGATGCCCCCCTCTCAGGCAATCCGGGTAGAGCTAGTGCCAAAGCAAATGTTGCTGTAGATTCCGACATGACCAAACAAGACGCATGGTTCAATGTGCAAGAAATAGCAGATAAAGTTGGTTTTTAATCGGGGACATGTTATACGATTTTGACGAAAGGGTTGAAACACAGAAAGGATTATGCCCATTGGGTCCCACACCAGCTGCCTAAAGGACTGAGAGCTGCCCCTGCAAAATATATGTTGAATTAATGCAATAAATGCAACAAATGTGGGCTTTCTGAGCTTTATACATATGATTGAACAATAATCTACCATTATGAGCACCAATGGCGTGTCATTAGAAAGCAATGGTTGCGAAAAGATCGGGAAAGGTCCGTAATAGCTATACTATTAAAAGCGCGGCAAAAGTTTTGCACGCGGTAATTTTCAAATTTAACAGGTGTATTGTTCAAATTACTCTTTCAAATAGTACCACTATCGCCGGCCATTCATACAAGAAATGTATGTCGGCGAAAGTAAAGAAATATCACAAAACGAGCAGATCTAGGGCCGGCTAAAGAGGCTTGTACCAAATCCATGACAACGGAGCTGTCCACACGTGTAATCTTGTCCAAGACTTCTTGGAAGAGACAGATGCTGCAAAGCGTCTTCATCCACCCTTATAACCGGGCTTAAGCCCGTGTGGCTTTTTTGTGTTCCCCGTGATGACGAAAAAGGCCCCTGGTCGTCGGCATAGGCCTTCATGTTCCATATGCAGTGTAAATTACCAGTGTCTGCGGGGTGTTCCAAAAGAGGCCCATTTATTGGCATATAAGTAATGGATCTCAAAACTTTAGAATACTGTGGGTGTCAAAGAGGATTACTTCGAAGGATTAAACAAACTTAAAATTGAATTGCGACATAACTATGGCTTATAGAACCCCAGTTCCAAAATTAATTGAACGCCCCTCGTAGAATTTGTCATTTCTGTCTCAACTTAAATGGCGTATTTTTCAGTTATAAAAAACAACTTCAAAAAAAAACTGATAGCATTTCTACGCATTAGAATGAACAATCTTTGCATCAAGACGAACTTTTGAAAAATGAAATAAATGTGAAATGTCATTTTAATTGTTCTAAAATATCATAAGGTGCCTGGTCCCTTCTGTCAGATCTTTACTAAATCTTTTTTTTCAGATCTACGTTGACGACGTATCTTTCTACAATTTTACGAACAGACACGATTTCGATGGATCGGGAAACGTTGTTTATGAATCTACGGACGCTTACATTGAAAAAATAGTATATTACCCACCTTCGTAGAATAAGAACTTTGTCTTTTTCCATAACAAGACCTGGCCCCGGTTTCTCATGAGAACACGCTCAGCTTCAAAGGAATAATCTCCAAGGCTGAAGGGTATTCGATTGAAATTCACTAGGTTTTTTTGCGATTTGAGCACGGTGCTCAGATTTGAGCATGAGAACGTACCTAAGTATTTTCGAGAAACCGGGACCTGGTTTTGGTGTCCTCTTAAGAAATGACTTGGAAAAATATTTAGAGAAAAGAAGAAATTGCTGATAATCAGCAATTTCTTCTTTTCTCACATTATTTTCTATTGTATAATGTGGTATTGCGGTAACACGCACATTTCTTTCTTTAGGGCATGATCTTTTTCACGTCTGAAACTCCTTTCAATGTCCTATATGTTGTCGTTTGGGAAATGGTTAGGCCTGTTCTTGTTTTGAAGACAATACTCAAATACTTTCATATCCCTTTGAAATTGCGTCGTCAATAACCATCGATTGCTAATTATGTGAATATGAAAGAGCTATTTGAAAAACATAAAACATCAAAAACAACTGCAAATAGTATTAGCCATGTCCCGAACAAGACCAGCCTTTAGCGTGTTGAATAAAAATAGCTTGTGAAAACATTGAGACAAAAGAAGCACATTGCTGAAAATCAGCATGTTCTTCTTTTGCCTCAATATTTTTGTTATATGCCTACTGCATCCAAATTATATCTTTGATAATCGCCATTTTGTTGTCTGCAGCTGCTATCAAATATGGAAAGGCTTAAAGAGACATCACACTCCCATTTCATATATGATAAATGTAGTCGATAAAATGGGATTTGTAAACATACAAATCGTCTACAATATAGATCTATGGTCCAGAAAATATTGAGGCAAAAGGAGAAAATGCTGGTTACCAGCATTTTCTCCTTTTGCCTCAAAGTTTTCCCAAACCTTTTTTATTAGCCTAGGAACGTTCAGATCAGGTCTTATTAAGGAAATGTTAAATACTTAACCTTTTCCCTAATAAGACCTCGATATGGACGTTCCTAGTAGAAAAGACTTGAGAAAACTTTGACGCAAAATGAGAACGCATTTTGACTATTGATTTTCTAAAGATGATGTGATGACGAAGGCACATATGGGCGGGGTCTAAATGTATGATTTATTATGTGACATTATCCATGAATTGCGAAAAATAAGTGATTCCCCCCCCATTCTGCGCGATTTATACTCTCACGCGATTGTAAAATGTATGACACCGTATAATTTCCCTCGAACTTTCAAAGTTAGATAAAACCACAATAAAACACAAAACTACAACAGAAAACTGATGGCAGACGACGCTGAAGAAAGAAGAATAATTCGGGCGAACTATCGCCAGTTTATCGGCATTTTGAAAGGTAATTTTTCATATTTTTAGTTATTAAGTGGTTTCGTCTTCAAACTGATTCGTACTTGAAAGTGATTCGTCGTTTAGAAAGGGTATCACTGGGTAATGATGACTTATTGCACTGATTCGGTCGTCATAATCCCTTCAGCCAATCAAAAAAGTCGTCAGTCATAAAGTGCGGACCTGCACTCATTCGGTGGAGGTGAAATCTTTGGTCTTTAAGACTTTATCGTTAAAGCATTACCAACTTTCAGCTTTGATATCTCGACGACTACGTCTGATTATTATGCTCCGCGAAAAAATTTCGAGGGAGCATATAGTTGCCACGCTGTCTGTCCGTCCGTCCGTGTGTCTGTGTGCAGGGTTTCCGTTTGACCCGGGAGCTCGGGTTTTGACGTATGAAAAATGAAAATGACCCCAATTTGACTCTCAGAAATTTCAACTGATGCATCATTCTGACTCTTGATTTTTATGACCCATGCGTCACCCACCATTCAAGATCAAGGGATATCTACTAATTGACCCATTATCCAGGTCACACCTTTAGTTCAGAGCAGTAAAAAATCGATAATCTGTGTTACACAATCTTTCGCTGATTTGCAAGTCGTGTGTAATGTGTTAATTTGACATCAGTGATGCATGCAGATTATCAATCGTAAATCCATTAGTTAATTTGTCACAGTCCTTAATTTGATTTGAAGTAGCTGTGTGGCAATAAAATACACAATCTGCTTGTAAAAATACCAAGAACTTTGAAGAAGTTTGTCTTCAATCAACAGGTAGATCTAGTTGCAATAATGTAACCGAAACCTTTTTGAATTTTGATCTGGGTTTCGGTTACAATTTCTTCCTATTCATTGCAATGGAGCAGGTGCTGGAATGATTCATTCCAGCAAGTTTAGCATAGTCAAACTTCAAAATAAAGAATTGGAATGTACTAAGAATGTTACCTGACAACTGGTTAACCATTTTTCTGTCAATCCAGCATAGTTTTATGTTGAAATCACTTTCAAATAAAGTTAAATTCAATTTTGAAGCGGAGTACCTATCCATTTTATTCTACTGAGACTTGAATTTTCTGTTGGAAGAAAATATTAATAATAATTCTTGTTGATACTTTTTAACCAAATTTGTGCCATGGAATATCTTTTTATGGGATTCATATCTGATTAGATATGTCACTGACTGTCAGTATTCAAAAATTTGTGTAAGAAAATGTGTTTTCCAATTTTTTGTCTTGCTCCATAGGAAGGAATAGGGTGGACTCGTAGCCACAAACCAATACCCATCATCAAGTTTGTGGCTACGATATCGCAGCTAGGTAGATCTAGCTCTCCGCGGCGGCCATGAAATTCTAATTACATTATCATTGAATATCAAACAAAATCCCTCGTACCTGTAGCAATTAATGTTAAGTTTTCTTACTTATTCGAAATATAATTGATCTAGCTGGTTTAAGTTCTTCAAGAAAAGGTAAAATGATCAGATATCGTAATTGTCATGGGTTTTCGTGGTTTAGACACAGCAGTATCAAAGGAAAATTTAAAGGTGCACTTTATCAGAGATAAATATTTTTCTACGAAATTTCCTTGGCATAAATGAAAAATATCAGCTTTT